>VOPJ01011763.1:0-322223 GCA_014673585.1 Semibalanus balanoides | reverse complement strand
AGGGACGAGGAAAATCAGCGGAAGGATGTGAACTGAGAAAAAAGTTGCTGATATGACACACCCTACTAAGCATGCTGTCGTTTTTAATTAATTTTGTGGATACTAACGACTTGCTAATAGTAGAAAATTGCTCAGCAAGTGATGAAAAAATCGAGTATTGGCTCCATTTTTTTAATAAAAGCGGCCTCTGTTGTTTTGCTCTGTACTCACATCAAATTACTGTTCGCTACCAAGTCAGCAATATATTATTTGTAGTACGTACTTACATTCATTGATAACATTTTAACAAGTGCAAAAAGTAGGTAAATAACAAATGTTCTACAACTCAACTATTTTTGAGTTGGTCCTGCCCTCTTACATTCTTTCATTTTTGTATCTATTATTTGTTTTCTATTAATTTTTATTATATGATTATTAACAATATTGTATTCTTCTTTCTACGTCAGGGGGGGGGGATATGTGACTGAAGGTACGGTGTGGGTGTAGGTGTGGGTGTGAGCATGGATGTGGGTGTGGATATGGCTGTGGGTATGGGTGTGAGTATGTGTGTGGGTATGGGTAAGGATATGGGTGTGGGTATGGGTATATATGTGGGTATGGATGTGGGTATGGGTATATATGTGGGTATAGATATGGATGTGGGTATGGATGTGGGTATGGATATGGATGTGGTTGTGGGTATGAGTATATATGTGGATCAGTGGCGTAGCCAGGATTTCGCTCAGGGGGATCCGCGGCCGGAAAAGGGCCCAAATGGCTCTCGAAGGGCCCAATGCTTTCAAAAGGGCCCTTCATTTTTACACGTCGAATTTGCTCTGAAAAGGTTCAAATGGCTCGACATAACGCCAGATTTGCGTCACAATCAATACATTTGCATCTGGATGTCAAAAGGTCAAGGTAAACAGAGACGAAATATGAATGTCTAAGGGAAATGCACCTCGGGAGGATTTTTCAAATAGTAGCTTGAATGAAATCTGGGAATAAATAAATCATGTATGCTCTTGCTCAAACTTGCCCTAAAGCAATGTTTCGGCAAAGCATTTTCTATTTTTTCCCGACTCCAAAAACATTCGTCTCGATTGTGCACAGCTCGACATAACGCCTCGACATAAGGCTCGACATAAATTGTGAATAAATAAACTGTGATTATATGCTTGCAACGTCAAAATTCGCTGGCTCACTAGCGGTTCCTGGCGGCCAACTTCTGCGACAATATTCATCATGGCCGCTTCCATATTGCTCGGATTGTTGGCGCAGCTGTTTCAAAACAAAGCCAGGCGAGCACTAAATACTGGATAATTCGCAGCAGTTGGCCGCCAGGGACCGCTAGTGAGCCCGGGCACTTTTATATGGCAAAGAAATTTGTGTTGATGTATTTATTTATAAATGAATAAATAAATATGTTACGAAAAAATTGTGAATCAATAAACTGTGATTATATCTTGCAAGTCAAAATTCAAACGTGGGCGTCGCGCATGCCCGGAAACCGAGAACCAAGAACAAACCCTTTCCCTCACTAGCGGTTCCGCCCCCTGGGCCAACTTCTGCGAATTATCCAGCTTTTTAGTGCTCGCCAAAACATAGTCCCCGCCCAAGCCGAGGTCCAAAAGGCCAAAGCCCGAATTCCCGCAACTTGACGTTGAAACGTCTATCTGTGTTAGAGGGATAGTCATTAATAATTTTTTCGGACCAAGTCGAGCCAGCGCTTTGGGGCCAAATTGGGCCATTTGGTTTGTTTCTTATAATGCAAAAAGCTAAGATTGTTGACAATTAAATTAACTGCCATACCTTTTTTAATTGTAAAGTTCACTGCCGCCATGGTGATGTTGAGTTTGCAATCATTCAAAAGACAATTTTTGTTCCGCAAGAAGTGTTTCAAAATTAGTACAGAGGCGAAACCTCCTATTTAAAGCAATGATTGCCAATCATATAGCTCGGTGCAAAATGTATTTTTTTGATCTAATGGGGGTGCAGTTTCGGAACCGAAACTTTTCAGGTGAAATCGGACACGTGGGCGTAATCTACCGATTGACACCAAAAACTCGATATTGGCCTGCAAGGTGGCACTCTCCCTTTAAGTCGGTCTCTTGTTGTTTTTGTTTACCATCCGATTTAATCGCAAAGAGCCCCAAATGACTCGTCGTCACGCCAGCTTGCATTACAGTACAATATTGTTGTAGGTAAATTGCGCCGCGGGGCAGCGCGAATTTTTTATGTTCATTTCCTTAACAGCTGCATTTTTCTGTTAAAATGCCCAAGGGCCCTTTACATTGTTTAAGTGCCCTTCCAAACTTCCCAACGCCCTTCCGACATGTTCAGGAACTCATCTGGGATCCACAAAAAGACATAATTGGAGTGGGTTATATATATTAGATAGGTACAAAGAAGTTTTAAAACAAATATCTAAATCCGAGTTTTCGCGCGTTACCAAATGCTCCATAATCGCTGACGAAGGGTGTTTCAATATACCCGAAAGCTCCGATTTTGATATTTGTTTTGTGAAATAAGTCCTTCTATATAATCTCTACGTACTTAAGGCCTTTGCGTTCTGACCAGGGAACTCCG
Organism: Semibalanus balanoides; assembly: GCA_014673585.1. Taxonomy (NCBI): domain Eukaryota; kingdom Metazoa; phylum Arthropoda; class Thecostraca; order Balanomorpha; family Balanidae; genus Semibalanus; species Semibalanus balanoides. Next base: position 319,658 of record VOPJ01011763.1, on the reverse strand, counting down.
ACCTTCCAAGAAGTCTCTCTTATGTGTCAAGGGAGGGGCCCATTCGGCCAGTTCAGAGGTTCTTTGGACCTGGCCAGGATCAGCACTGGCTGCTTTGTCGCCCTGTTCACATGCTAAGGGGCCCTCCGGCCTACCCAGGGGCCCCTCCAATTTGGCTAGGAGCTCATCCGTCATGTTCATGGGCCCTTCCGACCTGCCCAGGGACCCTTTCGGTAGCCAGGGGCCTCTCTGACTTGCCCAGGAGCCCCTCTGATCTACCCAGCGACTCTTCTTGTCGGACTGCGCTGGCTGCTTTGTCGCCCTGTCGACATGCTCAAGGTGCCCTCTGACCTGCCCCGGGGCCCCTCCGTGGTGACTAAGGGCCAATTATGCATGTGCAGGGGTCTTTCCTACCCGCCCAGGGGCCCTTTTTGTCTGATCAGGCCTCAGGGACCCCCATCGATCTGTACAGGGGAAACTTAAACTTTCCAGGGCCTCTCTGGTCTGTCCAGGGGCTCGCCAGCCTTCTAAGGGGGCCTTCTAATCTGGCAAGGGACTGCACTTGCTGCTTTGTCACCTACCGGACAGCTCAGAGGGACTCCGACCTGCCCAGGTGCCCCTCTGTGCTCGCAAGGGTTCCATTCGACGTGTTCACTGTCGGGGGGCCTCTGACCTGATCAGGGCCCCTTTTTGGGTCTGGTCAAGGGCCCTTCTGACCTTGCAAGAAGGGCCCCTTTAACTTTACAGGGCCCCTCTGGTCTGTCCAAGGGCTCCAAGCCTGCTGAGGAGCCTTTAGACCTGGCAAGGACTGCGCTGGCTGCTTTGTCGCCGCCGGACATGCTCAGAGGCGCCTCCACCGCCCAGGGGCCTCTCTGTGCTGGATAGGGACGCATTCGACGTGTTCAGGGTCCCTCTTACCCGATAAGGGGCCCCTTTCGTCTGGGCCAGGGGCCCCTCTGACATTCACAAGGCTCTTTTGGAACGCCCTAAGGGGCCCTCTGGGTCTTTCAGAGAGGGTCTGAGGTTAAAGGCCCTTTTGAAAGTGCTCTAACTCACATATAAAAAAAAAAGATCACGCTTCCACGTGTTTCCGAGACTCCTTAAACAGCACATATATCGCGCTTTGCGCGTTCTCGCCGTGCATTTCGCAAGCTGCGCGCGCCGAAAGAGACGCCGAGCCGGAAAGGCCCTTTGAGGCCTCAGGGGGGATCCTAGATCCTAGGATTCCCCCCTTGATACGCCCCTGAATGTGGATATGTTCGAAGGGTTGTGGGTTTTGGCAATGTGTATTTGAGTGTAGTGTATGCGTTTTTTTTTTAATTTTTTAGTCGTAGTTTGTGAATGATTGCAGGTATCGGTGTGTGGGTGGTGTGTTTACCATATCGATCAATGTAAAAAGCATTAGCGCGTGGAGTGTGGTATTTCCGCATTATCACTGGCATACCGCACTGGCGAGCATATGGTAAAAGACTTACTGAACTCTGACTGTGTTATGTAGTTATTTGTGAATCTCGGCGTTTTTCAAATTACTGCACTCGCTTCGCTCGTGCAGTAATTTCAAAAAACGCCTCGATCACAAACATCTACATACCAGCTTCGTTCAGTAATGCTTAGTGACGGAAGAAACGAGAACAGTAAGAACCTACATCATTGCGGAAGAAAAGATGAAGCAAGCAAACCACTCTCTTTGATTTTGTGCACTTCATGTGTTGATGCTTCATCTTTTCTTCCGCAATGATGTAGGTTCTTATACTGTTCTCGTTTTTTCCGTCTCCTTCTTGAAAACTTGAGGAATGACCAGAACGATAGGTAGGTACGTACTTCATGGTGGTTACAAAGATGTTAAATGTTATTTTTAAAGAGAAAATATTTCCTTTTTACGACAAAATGCAAAGACATTCCAAAGCTTTAAAGTATCAATCATCTGAGAATGTAAAAACTGGGTGGTGGATTTCGTGTTAAGGTCTAAAAATGAAATTACTTGCACGAGACAAAACTTGGATATGTCCTCTGAGCTTAAATCATGCGCGAATTGACAGTTCCATCCTGCTGGCAGCGTTTGGTTTATGTGTACCGGGGCGCTCGACACGTNGTCGCTAGACAGTGACGTCATAGTGGTCGCGTTACGTGGCCATACTATTGGTTGCTGGGCAGTGATGTAATAGTGGTCGCCGAGCCTATGGCCGCTGATGGAATGACAATGACAATGAATGACAATGAATGGAGGCCGCTGAGCGATATTATTTTCGTGTCGTCACGAAAACACATCAAGAATGTTTTTTAATACAAGTAAGGACGAAGTTTTATTACGGAAGGCAGTCTAAGATGTGTGTAAGAAGTATATAGAAAAATCGAGATAAATACGCTGATTTTGTTAGGCGTAAAAACCTAATACCAGTCACCCACCCCATTGTATCGGTGGACATAGCAGTATCTACCCAAAATATCTCGTAAGCTTGAAATTTCTACCCAAATATGTGTGTTCTTTGCTTAAGACATGTGCGACAATAATTGTCGACTACAGAGGCTGTAGGTTAGGTAATTCAAGTATTTTTCAACGATGTTAGGCCTTAGATTGTGCCACCTTATACAAATAGACTAGAAAGTATATACCGATATGAGTAATAGTGGTATTACCTAGGTTTTAAGTCACCACTCTTAGTAATAATGCTGCTGGTCCTTCGTGACCCTGCGGAGGGAGGAGGTAAGCAGAGCAGACCATCAGTCAGACGCGACAAGTTGTTGACTGGGGGAGGGGGAGGGGGAGGGTTAAAGGGAATATAGCACCTTGGGAAAAGTATGTAGAATGATGGAGAAGAATGCCCTGATCACGTCTGGCAATTCATTTTTCTGCGGGGAAAAAAGTTCAGAATTTGTTTGTATTTGAAAAAATGTAATAGTGTGACAGTGTGACCGTCACACTCAATCTCCTGCGTCACCAAGAGCGGAGTGGTGTCAGTCACACAGGAGTGGTCGAACGCAAACTTTGCGCCCGCCAGTGACATTGCTGTGCCGGTGCCACCGCCGATGGGTTGCCACCGTGGTAGCGTGAACTGCGATGGCTGGGTCGGAGCCGGCGCTCGCTTCGGTGGTCGGTGGACGTGGGGGGAGGCGCATACGTAACCACGGGTAGTTTGCTTGCCGGCGCCTGAGGCCGGACCGGTCGGTTGGTTGGCGGTCGGGGCGGACGCCAAGGTAACTGAAATACTGGGCGGCGGTTTCAAAAAGCGAAGTTGCGAGCGGCAATTACAGTGGAGTAACTACTGATGACGTATGCGAAACGTCACGGGATTTGTACGTTGAAATATGACCACATATGAACCAACGGTTTTGCGTTGGAAACTCAGAACTAGTCGCTTTTGGAGGGAAAAATTTCGGATTTGGGGGTTTCTCAGCACACCCGACAATCTGGCTATCTCAGTTAAAAACTAGTGTTAAAAGTGCTATATTCCCTTTAAGCCCATATCGTCAACCCGACAGCAAATTTACGTCCGACATTTTTTGGGGGTGGGGGAGGCAAATTATGGTTGCATGACCTTTTGGGGCGGGGCATGGCCCAAAGTCCATTGCAGGTGTCATTAGATGCAGACAAAACAAAGTTGGTTAAAATGGAGCGTCGGCCGGAATATGAATATAAATGAATATACATATCTGCAGCGCAATGGCGTGGTAAGGTCACCCACAGAGGCGCAGCCAGACCTTTGGCAAGGGGGACACGGCATCCCCAGGGGCCCCCTTTGACAAATGTCACCCGAAAACAGTGTCGCGAAAAATACTATCCCGGATTTAGGCCACTGTATTTTGCAGGGCCCCTAAAAAGTCGCAAAAAACGGACGTCGCCGATAATTTAGAGTACAAGTCGGTACAATGGGGACACGTGCCCCTGGCTGCGGCGCCCCTGGTCACCCATGAAGGCGACAACCACTCTCAGGGTCGACAACTACTCTCTTTGTCGGCCACACAAATATTCCGTTACCTACTTACTACTAATACAATATCAAATTCAAATTGACGGCTGAGCCGACATCGCCGAAATCGGACCGGTAAGAAGTAGGTATTCTTTTTGGTACTATGTCACGAAAAGGAATAGCAATGTCAAACATATACAAACTATTTGGTGAGGCTTTGTCTCCTCTGGCAATTCATTTGGTTGTTTTGATTTGTACGGTCACCGTGGATGGTCTTTGAAACTGGTAAGGTTCGTAATATTTTATTTGTAATTGAATATTATCTGCGGAATAGTATATATATATTATTGAATATTACCATATTACCAGTAGAGTTCTAGTCAGGGTTCAGCAGACATAATTTGTAAATGTCTAGTAAAACTGGTAGTTTTGAACGAATCATATGCTCAAAGTGAACATTCTTATTCTGTATCTTATTGTGTATGGTACTAATTAATAATATACAAAAAAAAATGTTTGCACATAATGAAGGTCGGCACCAAAGGAGAGGAAGGGGGACTCGTACCCCTGTTATGATTTTAACAACATCTATGTATGTTGCATGGAAAGAATTAACTTCAAAATGCCTCTGCCCCCCCCCCCTTACTCTAGGAATGTGGCGCCGCTCTTGCACATTATGTACTCTTTAAGCTAAAATTTTGTACTCAGCTACCAAAAAAAAGGTGAAAAACCCCCCTGCACCAAAGGGCCCTTAGGAAGTTCAAAAGGCCCCATGTCGTGAACGTTGTGCATATTGGGCCCCTGACTAGCCTGAAAGGGCCACTGAGCAGGTCAGATGAACCCCGATTACATTGAATGGACCTATAGCCAGCACAGCAGTGTCAGAAAAGTGGCCCGTTTCTCCATTTTTCTGAACTTGGAAGTTTTGTTCTGTGAAAACTTTGACTGTAAAGAATCATTTTTTTAAGTCTGTGGGTGCAACAGCTACAAACATACCAAAATGGCAGAAAGACAGAAGATGGATCAAGAAAATTAACATGCATTATTTAATCTTTACAGGCAGCCTATCAAAGCGACAACCATGAAGACCTCAACCTCAGGAATTTCAGCCATCATCAGTCCATCACTGCTGTAGCTGGTTCGGCAAGCTACACTGAGGACACTGGCAGCATGAATGGTCACCTTAATGGAATCTGCATCAGTTGGTTTGTTTATGGGTAAAGACATATCTCTTAGGACGTAAGGGCTGTTTTTTATATCATTAGTCCTTTTTTTGTCAGCTAGTCAAGTCGTGGTATGCGCAACAATCGCTGTCACGTGACCATGCAAGTGAAAATATGTATCGAACATTATCTGCAAGAATAAAAATGTGAATTGTGTTCTATTCAGTCTTTGATGTAACTCGTAGTATGCATCATATAAGTATGAGGTTTCACTTTGAGTAGCTTTCTGTGAACGTAATATGCCTACCTTAAGGCTTCAACAATGATGACTATATATGCCTACCTTCAACGCTATGCGCCTACCCTCAACAAATATACTACCTTCAGCAAATATAATAACTTAAACAAATAAACAACCTTCAACAAATATACAACCTTCAACAAACATGCAACCTTCAACAAATATACACCCTTCAAAGTTCAACAATATACCTTCAACAACTGAACACAGTCACCACACGCACACCTTTCCTATATCGGGAATAAATCTCAATGAGGTCCACGTTACTTGCAACAAGTCTTATGCGTCAAAAGAGGTGACTGGTGGTGGACTGTCAGGTAAGCACAAGCCAAAAATAATGGCCTACTTGTTTTTGTAAAGTATAATTTGTCCGGGTGAAATAAACCCAATGTACCTATAATGATACATTTACTAACGGCTATGATACTATTATTGCATATGTACAAACATCTTTGAGACGTCGCAGCCACTTTATATTTGTCTCAAAACAATGGCTACCATATCCCTTCAATGGCTTTAGATTGGTACAAAACTTAGTATGGAGCCCGATCTAAGTTTGCTGGCGTCGTGGGAATTCCTTATTCTGCGGCAGACTAAGGGCTAATACGAGTTTTTGCTGGCATATAGATTAAGTTGTTTACATGAAATTAAAGACAAATTCTTGAGAAGTATATTTGAACCCTCAGATATTCATATAAATCACTTATAAAGGCACTTTGTCCTTAGTCTGCGAGCTCGCAAAACATCATAATTTTGCCTAAATTGGTCAATTGCTCGTAACATTAGAGCTTTCAATAATAAAATGGTACATTGAAATCGCCTCATCATTCTCTTTGACTTAACAATGCTTTTTTTAGCCAATTTGGTTTGCTTAAAGTTGAGTCTATAAAACAATATATTGTTAATTGATCCAAAGTTTGCTGGCGTCGCTGGGGATTCCTTATCTGCGGGCAGACTAAGGACCTAATACGAGTATTTTAGCTGGCATTAAAATATAAGTTGTGTACATGAAATTAAGACAAGATTCTGGAGGAGTAGTATTTATACCCTCAGATTATTCCATATCCATATTTTAAAAGGCAATTTGTCCTTAGTCTGCGTAGCTCGCAAAACATAAATAGATTTTCCTAAAGCTTGGTATTGCTCGTACATGAGAGCTTCATAAATAAAGAAGGTACCAATTGAAATCACCATCATCATTATCTTTTATATCCCAATACTTTTTTAGCCAATGTGTTTTGCTATATTAGTAGTCATAAACATATATGTTGTATTCAGTAAACTGAAGCAATTCCCAAAAATCAGTATCTTTATATATTTTCAGCATTTGTCTTGACGATTATACAGAAGCAACCGAAATACAAATTTATATTCAAGAATTACAATAAAAATTTAATTATGGCGATTTCAATGATTCATTGATTAAATTACATTTTTACAAATTCGCAACAATATTTTGCTATATTTTGATCTTGATATGTATAGCAGTAATGTTTCGCTTTTATATTGCAAGATACCGAAAATTCCCGCTGTCTCGTTGCGTTATCTTTTTATATTATTTTATATCCGAACATATATATATTATATTCATTTTTTACTTTATATACCGTGGGTGAGTGGTGGAAGACTGACGGTATTCCTATGACGTGGTGAAGACTGAACCTGAGAATCAACATTTTCTGTGAGATTGAGTTTTTGTCAAAACTTGCCCTGATGTGTGGGTTCATGACTGAATTTTCCTTATATTATGGCTTAAGTCATCCTTTTAAAAATCATCTCAATCTTCTGCTGCATATAATTTATGATTTACTGTGTTGAAGTTATAATGGTCAATATATAATTTTGGTATATATTTAAAAATAATGCACAATGAATCTAGCAGGCATAGCAGTCAGTCGGGTGAACTATGGTAATTTTGGACACATTTTTGGAACTTCCCATTTCTGGAAACCGTCTTTAAAACTGGGTAAGCTTCTTCCAAAAATACGGTATTGCTCCTCCCCAAAACATTTTTAATTAAATGAACAAACATGATTTTTGTTTTCTACACTTTATGTACATGGACGATGGGGGAATAAGAATTTGCCTGTAAAATTTGATTTATCTTTTAAAAGACTTTTTTTGACTTACAGATTTGTAGATGTAAAATGCAAATACACAAAACATAAATATGGAATTTTTGAACACACTATCCAAAAAACAGTCATATGATGCTGAATTTGATGAAATTTATTGGCAATAATGCGTCAACGAATTCAATCAATGTGTGGATTGCTTTGTTAGTCGTGAGGTTGTTTCCATGCATATTTTTGGAGCAAGGTACCCATTTTTGGAAAAAGCATCCCATTTTGGTGTACGATGTTCAAAAAATGGATAGTTCCAAAAATTGTTTCAAATTACATAGTTTACCTGACTGGATTACATGAATGCAAACATTTCGAAGCAAATTTGTATTATGGCCCAAACTATATTTTGACATTTGTGGTCCATAAAAAAACATACAAAAATATTAAACAAACCTAGCCTTTTTATAAAACAAGCTTGTAAACCAGCTGATTTGGTCATTCTAAAAAGCCTGAAATATACTTTGACAGCCAGAGGCAGAGCATATGTTGTTGTGCACAGTTACCATTTTTAATGACTTGTGTTTTTTAACTTCTGCTGTATTTTGTTTCAGGTGTCGCGTCATCAGGCATCAGTGTGTTGAAAGTCGAGCCTCCAGGTTAACAGTGGACAGCACTGTCACCTGTCCAACTCGACAGGAAATCACCAGGTTAAGATCAGGGCTTTGCGCAGCCACCCTGCCTCCCATAAACCAGGCGTCAGCCTCTCGAGACAATAGACTGAAAGCTCGCAACATCATTGGGTGAGTGTTTTTAAAAAGCAAAGTCACTCAATTGACTTAAGGTAAGTCTTGCAGGTGGCAGCATGTGAAGAAGTTTCACATTTTGTACTGATTTTTCTGAGATGCCACTAACTATTTTTGAGACCATTAGTGAAATTAAAAATTATTTTCCATTTCACCAAAGATCTACCATTCTACTTGTTAAAAAACAAGTTTTGTATTTGTTATGGACCAACAGTTACTTATAAAACATGTTTCACTTTAAATCCACCTGTCCTGATATCGATTTTTGGTCACAATTGATCGATTGACACAACAGTTCTCAAATATTATTTGTGTATTTATTTAAAAACAGTACAGAATAGCGCCCTCTATACATGCCAACGCCCGGCGCCATCTGTTGAACGCGATCGGCACACGACGAAATCGCTCGTCCGACGAATCCAAGCGAATTCGCTCTCCGACGAATTCCGCTGTCTCGTGCGTTCCGAAACTGCAAAATTTACGCCGGTTTTGTCACTGCTGCGCCGTTTAATAGTTATGTGGTTAATTGTCACACGTATCAGAAATAATCGTGCCTTACGCAGCTTTGTAAGAACAATATATGGTTCAAGCGGTCAGAGACAGGGCATCGTCATATTCTCGATTTCTAGTGTTTGAAAAACACTGCAAAACTAAGTCCCCTCCCGACGACTGATTGAAAATTATCGCTCACAGATCAAATTCGTCGGGCGAATTCGCTCGTTCGCGATGTATCGTCGTGTTTGCTGAACGCAATATTCGGTGATAACCGAGGAAATTCGTCGTGATACCACTTAATGTCGTCGTGATACTACCGTCTAATTCTCGTGTTGCCACGCACCCATAGATGATAATGCTGCTGAGTCACGCCAGCCAGGGGCATGGCATCTCCAGAAAAGTTGGGGGGGGTCTGAGCTGGAAAAAATCGTTTGAAGTAGGTTCATATAAACAAAATCAACAGAATACAGATTCTCTCCGATTTGACACACTTCCCATCGTCAAGTTGGGGAGGGGAGGGGATTGGAATAGGACACCTCACCCCTAACGCAGCACAAACCAAGCGCGTTGTTCTGCCAGTTCTGAGAGGTGTCAACCTTCCTCACGCCTGCCAACCAAGCGCGTTGTTCTGACAGTTCTGAGGGTGTCAACCAAAGTGTCAAGAGCTGGTGTACACGTTAAAAAATTGTTCCGCCGCTGGCGAAAAACGTGTTGGTATATGCATTACAAATTTGTTCTGCCGGTGGCTAAAAAAATGTTCTGTGAACTTGGATCATGAAAACCACTTTTCTGACACTGCAAGCAACAGAGGGAACCCCTTGAAGGTCGGATACACCCCTGCACATGTTTGGCAGGGTGTGAAGCCTCCATGCATTCCTGGGCCAGCTCGTAAGGCCCTGACAGCTGAGGGCCCCTGTACAGCCCAGAGGCTACTGGAAAGTTCAACCTCACAAAATTAAGTGGCCGGAATCTGTAGAGTTTTTCAAATTTTGTTTTGTTGGGCCTTTCAACGCTCGGGAAGGGCCAAGGGATCCTTTTAAGACCAGTGTCCTAGGATTCCAAAATTTGGGTGGAAAACAACATCTTGTGCGCAATATTTTTCCACTCTTTTTCTCAAGTTTTACTGTTAATTTACCAATTCCTAAATCAAAATGTATTAGATAACTATAACCCTGACACTGATAATAATCATGCTTATATTGACATGTGAATGAAAAAGCAGGTTGAGAAACTATTGCTATTTGGAACAGCTGATTCTGATGGATGAGTTTTGAAAGGCTGAATGCATAATAGCTTCTTTTGTAGGCTGATTTTGTCGCTCTCTACAGTTATTTTAAGGCAGAATTTTCCACTCTCTATAGCTATTTGTAGGATAAATTTTCCACTATGCACCCTGGCTTCAAAGCAATCCTAGGACCCTGTTTGAGGCCCCCTGGATGAAATTTGGGCTACATGCCAACCCCCCAATCTCAGTTACAGGCGACGCCCCTGATACATCCTGATCAAGTGCTCAGCGTTGATGGGCTCAACGCAGTCAAACAATAATATTGACTGTGACCGCCCTCTCAATCGGAAGAAAAACTATTCTGTAAGGCAATGCGGCGGTGGCAGGCTGGCGATTAGGGTACACTATGATGTCACCACCCATTAGTTGCAAATTCAATTCAGAGATGTCGCTATTGTCAGGTATTGCCACTTTAGTGAGCAGAACAGCCTACCTTTTAATATAGCCTTGCGCCCAAGGCTATAGAACAACAGGTTGTCTCGTTCCTACGTCACCAGCTCTGCACTAGATTCTAGGTCTTATACCACATTTTTAGTTTACTCCTAGTGCTACAAAATAAATCAATTATATTCTAACAAAAAACTTAACAATAATGGTGTACTGAATTCGAAGACCGAAATAATACAAAAGGAAATATCCATTTGGTATGAATTGCTGTAAAATAGTGAAACAGACATGACATATTTCAAACATTATGGTTCATACAAAGAAACCACCCATATTGCCAGTTGTTGGATTAGTTGAGTCACAGTGGTTGCCATGGTAACACAAGGCTGCATGGCACCTTCGCTTCCTCGAGCTCACTGATTAGCGGTATTGGCGCATTGTAAAAAAAGGCGAAATCTGATGCCTAATACCGTCAGATAAGCTGAAAGTGACCCCTATTGGAAGGCGTGCCAGGTTCCATAAAACAATTTCTTGAGCAAAATTTTGACTCAATTTTGCCAAAACGACCCCTGATATGAATAGGCAAGCCCTTAGGCATCACATTTGTGTATCATCTTCTGAACAAATTATGTTTATAATGTTGGAAATTGCGACCTGAATACCACCTGTTTCCCCATAGGCAACAATTGTTAAAGGCCGGCTCCGCTGTTAGAAGTGATGACGACACAGTTCAAGTGTTGCCAGGCAAATTGAGGGGGGGCTGCTGCGCCCAGCCAACAGCAAACCAATTAACTTTTCCACATAAATTTGGCCATCCTAGGGCCCTGCTTGATGTGTCACAAGCACAAGCTCCATAGCCCCTATGCAATGATAGGCCCATGTTGGGCAGAACGTTGCATAGGAGCTATGCGGCTTGCGCTTGTGACACGTCAAGCAGGGCCCTGGACACTGAATAAGACCCTCATAAAACTTGTGCAAATACAACTGCTCTTAAAACAATGGTGAATAGGAAATACAAAAGGAAAGGAAATTTGATACCTNAAAAAATCAAGTATCTTTATATATTTTCAGCATTGTCTGACGATTATACAAAATCAACCAAATACAAATTTACATTAAAAGAATTACAAATAAAAATTTAATTATGTCGATTTCACTGATTCATTTGATTAAATTACCATTTTTACCAATTCGGCAACATATTTGCTGTATTTTGATTCTTTGATTTGATAGCAGTAATGTTTCGCTTTTAGTATTCAAGATACCGAAAATTCCCGCGTGTCTCGTCGCCGTTATCTTTTTATATTATTTTATATACCGTAATAATATATTATATTATTTTTTACTTTATATACCGTTGGTGAGTGGTGGAAGACTGACGGTATTCTATGACCGTGGTGGAAGACTGAACCTGAAGAATCAACATTTTCTGGTGAGATTGATATGTGCCAACAACTTGCCCTGAATGTGTGGGGTTCATGACTGAATTTCCTTTTATGTACTGGGCTTAAGTCATCCTTTAAATATCTATCTCAATCTTCTTGCTGCATTATAATTTATGAATTTACCTGTGTTTAAGTATAATGTCAATATATATTTTGGTATATAAATTATAATGCATAATGAATCTAGCTAGGCATACAGTCAGTGGATGAACTATGGTAATTGGACACATTTTTGCGAACCTTCCATTTCTGGAACACCGTCTTTAAAAATGGGTACGCTTCTTTCCAAAAAATAGGTATGCTCCTCCAAAAACATTTTTTAATTAATGAACAAAACAGTGATTTTTGTTTTCTACATTTATGTACATGGACGATGGGGGAGTAAAGAATTTGCTGTACAAATATTGATTTATCTTTTAAAAGACACGTTTTTGACTTAAAGATTGTAGAATGTAAATGCAAATAACAAAACATAATATATGAATTTTTGACACACTATCCAAAACATTCATAGATGCTGAATTTGATGACATAATTGGCATAATGCGTCAACGAATCAATCAATGTGTGGATTGTTTTTTAGTTGTGAGGTCGTTTTCCATACATATTTTTGGAGCAAGCGTACCCATTTTTGGAAAAAGCATACCTATTTTGGTGTACGATGTTCCATGAAATGGAATAGTTCCAAAAATTGTTTCAAATTACATAGTTTACCTGACTGGATTACATGAATGCAAACATTTTGAAGTAAATTATGTAATTTGGCCCAAACTATATTTTGACATTTGTGCGTCCATAAAAAACATACAAAAATATTAAACAACCGTAGCCTTTTTATAAAACAAGCTTGTAAACCAGCTGAATTTGGTCAATTCTAAAAATGCTAAAAATAATATTTGACTGCCAGACACTGAGCATAGCATATATTGTGTGCGCATATTACCATTTTAATGACTTGTGTTTTTAACTTTGCTGTATTTTTGTTTCAGGCGGGGGATGTCGGCGTCATCAGGCATCAGCTGCTGTTGAAGTCGAGCCTCCAGGTTAACAAGTGGACCGCCACTGTCACCTGTCCCAACTCAACCAGGAAATCACCAGGTTAAGACAGCTTGCCAGCCACCCTGCCTCCCAAACCCCAGGGTCCAGCCTCTCCAGAGACATCAGACCTGAAGCTGCAACATCATTGGTGAGTGTTTAAAAAGCAAGTCCACTCAATTACTTAAGTTAAGTCTTCAGGTGCAGGCATTGAAGAGAACGTGTCACATTTGTACTGATTTTCTGAGATGGCCACTAACTATTTTGACATTAGTGAAATTTAAAAATTTATTTACATTTCACCAAAAGAATCTACATTCTATTTGGTTAAAAAACAAGTTTTGTATTTGTTATGGACCCAACAGTTACTTATAACAGTTACTTTAAATCCACCTGTCCTGATATCGATCTTTTGTCAACATTGACGAATTTGACTTGACCCACCAGTTCTAAATATTTATTTCAAAACAATTACAGATAGCGCCCTCTATACTGCAACGCCGGCGCCATCTGTTGACACGCGATCGGCAACACGACGAATTTCGCTCTCCGACGACATCCCAACAGAATTCGCTCTCCGACGAATTCGCTGTCTCGTGCGTCCGAAACTGCAAAAATTATTCCGCGGTTTTTGCACTGCTGCGCCGTTTAATATAGTTTATGTGGTTTTATTTCACCACTGTTATTCAGGAAATTCGGTGCCTTACGCACTTTTGTAAGAACATTATTGTTCGCGTTAGAGACAGGCATGTCATATTCTCGATTTCTAGTGTTTTGAAAAACACTAGACAAAACTAAGTCGCCCTTCCGGACGACCTGCATTTGAAAATTATCGCCTCCACAGATCGAATCGTTTTGGGCGAATTCGCTCGTTCGCTGATGTATCGTCGTGTTGCTGAACGCAATATTCGGTGATACCGAGGAATTCGTCGTTGATACCAGCTAATTCGTCGTGATACCGTCTAATTCGTCGTGTTGTCAATCGCACCCATAGATGATAATGCTGCTGAGTCACGCCAGCCAGGGGCATGGCATCTCCAGAAAAGTTGGGGCGGAGGTCGAACCTGGGAGGAAAAATCGCTTTGAAGAGGTTCATTTAAACAAAATCAACAGCCAGACCAGATTACAGATTCTCTCCGGATTGACACACTTCCTCGTCCAAGTTGGGGAGGGGAGGCGGATTGAATAGGAACCTCATCCTAACGCAACAACCAAGCGCGTTGTTCTGCCAGTTCGAAGGTGTCAACCTTGCCTAACGCCTGCCACAACCAAGCGCGTTGTTCTGACAGTTCTGAGAGTGTCAACCAAAGTGTCAAGAGCTGGTATACGCGTTAAAAAATTGTTCCGCCGCTGCGAAACGTGTTGGTATATGCATTACAAATTTGTCTGCCGGTGGCGTTAAAAAAAATTGTTCTGTGGACTTGGATCATGAAACCACTTTTCTGACACTGCTTGCTCTGCATTTCAAGCTCGCGATTTTGCTCGCACAGCGGACTGAAACTACTCTACAAGCTAAAACAGTACCTCTCCGAGAGCGTCAGGCAGCGTCGTAAAGGTCAAAATGTAACACATTCCTGCGACTGTGACACACACCCCTATCACCCGCACACTACCTGTACGCTTCCTGCTGCAGTCAGAAGCGACGGACAATGCCGCAAAGGTCAAAATGCAGCACATTCCCACGACGGTGACACCCTTATTGCCGCACGCCTGCCACTGCACTGCCGTCCGGAGCGGGGACGATTCTGGAGCTGCGCCCGCGTGGTCCATTGCTGAGCCGCGGCCAATGGCGACAGAGCCAGCTGGCTCTCTCCGCCCGGGGTTATGTTGACAGAACGCTGGTCAAGGTCACCGACTCGCAGGTCATCGTTCTCGCGTCATGAGCCATGATACGACTACGGCCGCCTACGACTGCGGCCGCCTGCGACTACGACCCGACCGCCTACGAGTTACGACTGCGGCCGCCTGCGACTACGACCCGACCGCCTACGAGTTACGACTGCGGCCGCCTGCGACTACGACCCGACCACCTACGAGTTACGACTACGACCACCTACGACGACTGCCAACGACTACGACCCGACCACTCCCGACAGGGCAGCGGCTGTCACTCAGCCTTCTGTGAGCACAAATTATACCACCTGGGCTCAAAGCAGTACACGGTAAGTCATGACTGTTCCGCTAGGCGAGTGTCGAAAATACTTAACCTCTACCGGGCACATAGCATAAACAATAAACCTGCACACACTGTAGTCGTTTGTGCAACTACCGGTAACAACAACAACAACAAAAACGCAACGGGAACCAAAATTGCTCGAAACTCATGCTAGTCTTACATCCCACTTTCCCATCGGATAATAATAACTTAATAATATATATTTGACTGCTTCCCATAGATGCCTGCATATTCACGGCACCATAGTTTGGCAACCCTCCAGGAAGACTGAGCATCCATTGCCAGCGGCTAGCTGGGGAGTCTCCTTCTTATGAGATGCACGCCATCAGGATCAGTCTCAATCAGCTGGCACTTGGTAACGTTTGGGCCCAGGGCCCAATCTTACTGAGTGCCGTGAATGCGCACATACAGGATGCCGTGCATCGAGTGCTCAGATACCGCACTTAGGAACAACGGCGTTTGGTTTGTCCAAATGCGCTGTCGAAATGGCTTCGTGGGGAGAACGCTAGGATGGTGATAGGATAGTCCCCGGTTCGGTCCGGGGTTCCAGGGTCACCACTTGACCTTGACATGGGGTCAAAATTATGTGTTGACCTTAACAGGTCACCATTCGTATTTGTATTTGTGTATAAATTTTGGTATTTGTAGATAAGGTCAATAGTTAAGTCAATGTCACCAAAGGTAAAAAGGCTTATGTTTGCAAGCTGTTTTTCGTAAATAAACAATTCATAGACAACATACAACATAGGCGTTACCCAAGGAGAGGTAAAAGGGGCATTCCCCGCCCCTGAAGGTTCGCTGGTGCCCTGGCAATGGGCTCCCTGGTCATGGGCCCTTGGCCAATGGCCCTTGGCAATGGGCCCTTTAGAAAATTGAGGGCTAGAAGGTTGCATCTCTCTTTATCTTAGGACACGGCGAGCGTGGTTTCTTAGGAGTGTTTAGAGCATATCAGAGGCTCTTCAGAGGTTCTTCAGAGGTTTTTGAGGTCAGAGTACCCTCTAAGGCGGCCAGAGTGCTACCTCAGGCAGCCAGAGTGCTACCTCAGGCAGCCAGAGTGTCTTCTCAGGTGGCAAGAGGGCCCCCTCAGGCGGTCAGAGTCATAGGCGTAACAAGGGGGGACAAAAGGGCAATTGCTCCCCCGAAGGTCTGTGCGTGCCCCCTTGACCCATGTGCCCCCTTTGGAATAAGGGCTCGAAGGACCCTATTTCCAATCTAAAGACCACACAAAGCGTGGTCTTAAATTAATTCAGAGCAATTCAGTTATTTTTTTCCAAGGTTCTATAGGTCAGAGTGACCCCTCAGGCAGCTCTGGGGTTTCATGGATGCAGAGCAAGCAAAGCCTTTGGAGCATCAACTGGACCTCAACACATTTGGCTAGTGCGGCCAGAGACGCAGCCAGACCTTCGACAAGGGGGCACGGCATCCCAAGGGGCCCCTCAACAAAGCCCCCCCCCCCAAAAAAAAATGGCACGAAAATATACAATCAAATCACCAGATTTAGGCCACTATATTTTGCAGGGCCCAAAAAAGTCGCAAAAAGGGACGTCGCCGATAATTATTTAGTGAAAAAGTCGGTCCATTGGGGGGGCACGTGCACCCTGTGCCCCCTGCTAGTGCCTAAGTGCACGAAATAGGGTCTGTGCCCACAGTGCTCTCACACAATTTCGCCGGCTTAGCCAAATACAGTGATTTTTGGGGGGGATGTAACTAAGGCCACTGAAAAATAATATTTTTGTGATGTCAAGCAATTTGGTATCAGTTGGTGCATACGGCTGTGGTGGGCACTAAAGCGTCGTTGCGTACATTTTTATTGAGGGCATGAAAGTGTTGTGACATATGTGTCTCCAAGGCTGGTCATTGTGGAGATCCTAACCTAACCTAAACTTACCTAACCCTGCCATAAAGTCTGAATGAGACAAAACCTATAAAATATATGGCCATTAAGTCTGATTGAGATGAAACATTAATAATATATGGCCATTAAGTCTGATCAAAACAAAACAAAAACATTATATGGCCATTAAGCTGATCAGACACCTATCATATAAGCATAAGGAAATAGTTTGCTTGGATTGTTTTTTTTCCACATGATTTTTTACTATGTTGAAACATCTTTTTATTTGTCAAATAGCATACTGTGCCGATTGACAGGAGGAGTACATTCAGATTTTATCAAACTTTATGCGAACTCTTCACGTCAACGAAATAATTCAAATGGCTCAGCCAATCAGACTTTGAAGTAGTCACGTAGATTACTGTATAGCTCTGTGGCAATTCTTGTTATTTTGTTCTATGGCCAATTCTTGACAAAAAGTGAAATCTCTTTGGCTGGGAGGCCTTTTTCAGTCGCAACTTGAAGCTGGTTTTCAAACGGGCTTCAGAAACTGCTACTCAGTTCGCAAACCAGTGTGAAGGTGATATTCCTTTAAGTCTGTGATACATTATTTGGATGTACATTTATATATTTTGTCTCTTGACAACAAATTTATATCAGTGACTGATTGGTTGTTGCCATGGAGAACGTTTTGTTTATATTTAGCTGAATGTTTGAAAGTATGGGATTTCGCGAGGTGTGACCCGTAAGCAGAGTGGTTGCGAGGCCTGCCCCCCACCGCGTATATTACAGGATCATAATACATCTCTGTGGTCGGGGAATTTAGCACAACAAGTTTTTACAGGTGACATACTGGAGCGGTTCGCCTGTCCTGACCTACCCTGGTTCAGCTGCGGACTGCCACTGGCGCAGTGCCGATCTCCAGTCAGGAGCAAATAGAGGCGATGAAGGACTCGAATACTGGGCTGGCACTACAGAATACGTCAGAAGCCAGTGCTCTCCGGACTGTGGTTGCCAGCCTCCATTGCCAGCAATTCACTAACGTTCCTAGTTGTCTTACTTTTGATAAGAAAGCTGGTAGGTTCACTCACCTTGACCTGGTACTGATCCCTGGATATTTATTCCCTCTTGCTCTATATAGGGCCTTGCTCTTGCTTTGGTCTTGACAGCACACCTTTTGGTAACCTTTCAGCACCCAACAGTCAACAACCAAACCTAAATGTAAAGTCACAGCTATAGCAATATCCTATAACCACAGGGCGTAGGTGAGATACCTACACATCACATCACAATCACTGCGTGAATATTATATCTTTGCAGTTTATTTTTTCCGAAGCAAAATTCCATATTTCAGCTAATAAAGGGCTAATTCACGTAACACAGCCCAAGTATACAAAACACCCAACACATTGAACAGGGAAACGCCCCTATACTCCCCGCCCGAGGCATAAACAAAACATTCTTGTTTCGTTTTTTTGGTAAGCCAGTTCTCTAAAGACTTCAGTGCACAAGAAGAACGCAAGTTTTTCTTTAAATGCTGCCAAATCCAGGAAAAGTCTTGGGAAAAGTGGCCTTACATAATGCGAGATTGGAAATTAGCTTGTCATCATCATTGATCCAGATAATAAAAATATTTACGTATCAAAATTAATGTATATAATATTTAATATTGTATGTATATCAATGCTTGAAATTTCGCAATGGCTTCATTCAACGTTCCCCACAAATCAAACCGCGGCACTTAGCACTAAATAAAAGTTTTACGTTGGCGATGGCGAATGGTTGACTTTTTTATCAGGGGGCGGGGCCAGGTCGGAAAAGACGTATTTTGCTACTGAGCCATATACTGCACTGATCGGAGGGGTAAGGTCGAGTCGTCAGAGAATTGCATTATTTTNACGCTCGCTAACAGCAGCTGCGACCTCCGGAGCGCCGGCCTCTGCCCGCTCCTCTGCATCAGTTGTCGTCCCGCCAGGCGGACCAGTCTCTGGCGACTTCTCCTCAGACGCCGCCGAGACTGGCAGGCGACGATCTGTGTTCGCTGTGCCTGGCGTCACGCTCACAGCCTCAGATTTCGTCACGTCCGCCTCCACAGCCCCTGCACCAGGAGTCGCTGTCTGCTGATCCTCCCCCTCAGCTGTCTGCTGATCCTCCCCCTCAGCTGTCTGCTGATCCTCCCCCTCAGCTGTCAGCGGCTGACCGCTCGCCAGCGGCGGGCAGCCGGCCTGCGCCAGCAGTTCATCTATGGGTCGCGGTATCAGCGGGGTGGCGCGCGCACACACGCCCTGGTGGACTCCGGTGCCGGCGGCGATCCGGTCCAGTTGAGCGGCCGGCAGCGGCACGGTGCCGACGCCACGCGCCGCGCACTCGGCCAGCAGACGCGACAGCCGGCCGGCCGCTGCTCCGGCGTCGGCACGGTGGTAGACGCGGAGGACCTGACGTCGGCCGGACGTTAGAGCAAGAGAGACCGGATGCAGGCCGTACAGCAGCTGCTCGGCGTCCGGGGTGTCCTGCGCTGGCTCAGACTCAATGAAGCCAAGTTTCTCCTTTTTGCGAAGACGCTTGCCGCGCGGCTTTTCGTTGGACCGGTCAGGGTTGCTCTGTGAGGGAGATAATGGCTGGTCTAGGTGATGCCTCTTGTGCTGTGGTTTGTTGGGGTTCTGAGCCCATTTTGACTGATGATGATCACTTTGATGAGCTTTGTAACTTGGCCTTTGGTACTGTCCTGATGTCTTATTGGAAGTCTTTGACAAGCTGTGCCATTGGTTTTCATCTGTCTCCCAGTCTTTGTCTGGCTTGTTCCAGCTGGTGCTCCTGGAATCCCACTTCCCAGAGTCCTTCTCAACCCTCCTGCTCTTGCTGTGCTGTCTCCAATTGTCTCCGCCAGCCCTGTCAAAACCACCCTGGTCTCTCTGGTTCCATTTGTCTCTGCCAGCCCTGTCAAAACCACCCTGGTCTCTGCTTTGCTGTCTCCATTTGTCTCCACCAACCCTGTCAAAATCACCCTGGTCTCTCTGGTTCCAGTTGTCTCTGCCAGCCCTGTCAAAACCACCCTGGTCTCTGCTTTGCTGTCTCCATTTGTCTCCACCAGCCCTGTCAAAACCACCCTGGTCTCTCTGGTTCCATTTGTCTCTGCCAGCCCTGTCAAAACCACCCTGGTCTCTGCTTTGCTGTCTCCATTTGTCTCCGCCAGCCCTGTCAAAACCTCCCTGGTCTCTCGAGTCAGCCCCTGTTCTCCATTTACCGGTATTTCCCCTATTGTACTTCTTGGCATTGTTTACATCACTGTTTTCATCTGAGGCTTCATGTGTACCATGCTGGGCAGAACGTGACAATCCTCTGTCCCAATTATTGGAGCTGCTTGCAAAGTCAGCCTGCCTCAACTGTTCATTATTTTTCTTTAAATCTGTATTGGGTAGAATTTGGACATCTTGATCTGATTCAGCTGTCTGGTTAGACTTGGCATCAGTAAGTTGAGATTTTTTCCCAAGAGTCAGCACAGATGAAAATGTTGAGCAGCTGCGGTAACCAAGATTGCATAGCAAGCGTGTACACAACATGTTTAGGAAGCAAGCCTGAAAAATAAAAATAGTTTATCATTTTTTACAAGAGCAGCTGTGTGGGAGCCGCCACAGGAACAATCAGAGGAGTTTAGAGGAGGTATCAGCTGTTTGCGTCAAAAGTTAGGTAGGTATCTGTTGCCATTAATAAATTATCAGTCACACCATAAACGTACTCTTCCAGCAGCCAGCCGCCTCCGGCCTGCCCCACCTCATTTTTGGGAGCAGGATGGAGGAGTTAAGAGGAGGTTTCGGACGCAGTTGGATGAGGTTGGAGCAACTTAGAGCAGCCACAGGAACAACCGGAGGAGGTTAGAGGCGGTTAGAAGCAGTTGGAGGCGCCATTGGAACAGACCCCTTAAGTGCTGTACACGGAAGTGTGACACCCGCTCTACCAATGCCGAGTTTTTCATATTCAGGGGTATATTGTTAGAGGGCACCCAGCACCATCACTGACTTAACCCCCCTTCTGAAGGTCTGGCTGCGCTGCTGAGTACCTACCCACCAATAAAGACAAGATCACATTAAGGTCATTAATGTGCTGACAAAAATCACCAAATATGCCAGGGAAAGTATTTATATCCTCGACAAGAAATAAAATACGCCAACTATAAAAGCAAAATTAATTAATTACTTATCGCCGCACCCGAGTCACATGTTTCACGGCCTGAAACATACCGCATATTATGTCCAGTGACGTCAAAGATTTGAAAGATTCTATTCGTCAAAAAACACCCTCTGGGCTGAAGCGCCTTCCCATTGGGCAAAAGACATGACGTAATAGGTAAGAAAGAATATATTTGCGAACACAGCAAAGGCACCAATCGATGAGCTCCTTGAATCCTTGAATGAGCTGGTAAGTTGATGTGTGGGCTAGCTTAAAAGTTATATTTGCGCACTAGTTGGCCGCCAAAAACCACTATTGAGCCAGCATATTTTGACGTCACTTTCATATCATAATACTTTATTTATTTAAAACTAATTTTTTAAATATAATTTTATTAGTTTATTAATCAATACATCAACAAAATTGTTTACGACGTCAAAACACCCTGGCTCACTAGCGGTCCCTGGCAGGCAACTGCTGCAAAAAATATAGCTCTTAGTCCGAGGCCCGAGCCGATGTGCGGCGAGTTATGCTTATTGCTCATGCATCAACTTATAATCTTTAAAGTATTTAAAGTACCGTGTCTATCGTGTCTATAAGGTTTGTATCTTGTGGGTCAGAATTTTTCGGATGGATACCTGCAAGAATACAAAGTAAAACGGTATGTTGTTACGGCTGTACGCATTCATTACAGACATGCGTAAGAACAGGGGGTGCCGTGCCGGGGGGCATGGTTCCCTCACTTTTCGGTCATTTTTGTGCTAAAATCTGTTCTTGTACTAAGTGAGAAAATGTTTGATGGCAAAAGGTTTGCCTTGACAAGAAGATCCCAAATCTTCAAAGAAATATTCCATAGGGCCAGGGGTTGGGTTTTCCTCAAGACAAGATAAAAGTTTGGTATTGCCCGTATTGGTGGGGCTGGCGTTACCGTCCCAGCCAGCGTTGCACTAAAATAAATGTTAAAGGTTATCACTGTTATTGGCATGGAGTCATATGGCAGCCTTTATGACCTCACCAGATTATGGCTAGGGAACAATTTCAATAACATAATCAAACCTAACCTAACCTTAACAGTAATTATGGTGACAGGGACCAATGTTTAGAACTATGCCTCACTGCGGAAACTGCAGGTTAGGTCAGGTTTGATTTTTAAAATTGTTTGCTAGCCATAATCCGGTGACATAAAGGCTTCTGTATGACTCCCAACTAGTTACAGTGATAGTAACCTTTACCTTTATTTGTGCCTGTCAGCGACAGTGACGCCAGCCTCACCGATACCCAAAGTTTCACTGCCCTCCTGCATTTTGTGACGTTCCCACATCACTGGTAACAGAGCATAATCGCTATTAAATTAGAATGGGCATCCAGTGGCCATGAGTAGTCCAAGTCAATACAATAATGCACTATGCAGTGCAATGCAAAATACAGGAGTTAGGTGACTAGGCCTGTACGGGCAGGACCATAGGCGTACCAAAGGGGGCCAAAAAGGGAAATTGACCCCTCCCCTGAAGGACTATGTGTGCCCCTTTGGCCTATGTGGTATATGTGCCTCTTTAGAAAAACAGACCTATTTCCTCTCTAAAGACCATGCAGGTGGTCTGACTGACCCTCAGGTGGTCAGAGACTCGGAGTGCCCCCTCAGGCCTTGCGTTTTGCTGTTTTGCTACTACTTTACTTGCACTTTGCTTGAAAGCAGAGTGAATTTTTTTTTTAGTCACTTTGATAGCCTATGGGCCCCTCAGGCCATTGTGCCCCTTTAAGGCTCAATGGGAGGGCATGGTGCCCTGTCCCCCATCTGGATCTGCCACTGGGCACCAGGGCCCTCTCTGAAAGACCAGAGGGCCCTCAAATGTTCAAAAGAGCCCTGTGCATTGTGCAAGTCAGAGGGGCCCCTGGAGAAGGAAAAGGGACTCCAAGCAGGTCAGAGGACACCCTAAACACATCAAATGGGCACCTGCCAGCACAGAGAGACCCCTGGGCAGGCCGGAGGGGCCCCTGAGCGTGTTGGCAGGGCCAGGCAGGGCGACAAAGCAGCCAGTGCAGTCCCTTCCCATGTCTTAAGGAATGCTGACCAGGCTGAAGGAGCCTTGGACAAACCAGAGAGCCCCTGGGAAGTTCAAAGGGCCCTGTGCAGGTCAGAGGTACCCATGGCCAAACCAAACCGTCCCTGGGTAGGTCAGAAGGGCCCCTGAACAGTTCACATGCTAAATGGGCCCCTATGCTCAGAGGGGCCCTAGGGCAGGTAGAAGGGCCCTCTGAGCATGTCGGCAAGGCGAAAAAAAGAAAAAAAAGAAAGAAAGAAAGCGCAGTCCCTTGGCAGATAGAAAGGGCCCTTTAAAATGCTGGAGAGCCCCTGGACAGACCAGAGGGCCCTTGGGAAGTTCAAAGGGCCCCTGTGCATGCCAGAGGGGCCTCTGACCAGACCGAAAGGGCCTCTGAGCAGGTCAGAAGGCCCCTGATTACGTCGGATGGGCCTCTAGCCAGCGCAGAGGAACCCCTGGGCAGATCGGAGAGGCCCCTGAGCATGTCGGCAGGGCAAAAAAGCAGCCAATGTAGTCCCTGTCCAGCTCGGAAGGCCCCTGAACAGGCTACAGACCAGAGAGTCCCTGGAAAGTTCAAAGGTTCTCTGCAAATCGAAGGGGCTTTTTAGTTCTGACCAGACCTAAAGGGTCCCTGGGCGGTTAAGAAGGGCCTCTGAACATGTCAAATTGGCCCCTCGCCAGCACGGAAGGCCCCCCCCCCCTAGGGCAGGTCAAAGGGTCCCTTGAGCATGTCGGCAGGGCGACAAAGCAGCCAGCGCAGTCCGACCAGAAGAGTCACCGGGCAGATCGAAGGGGCTCCTTGGCAAGTCAGAGGGACCCCTGGCTAGACCGAAAGGGTCCCTTGGCCGGTTGGAAGGGCCCTTAAACATGCCGGATGAGTTCCTAGCGGGACTGGATGGGCCCCTGGACAGGTCGGAGGGGCCCCTTGACGTACAAAAGGGGCTTGTTGGTAGGTCAGATGGGGGTCCCTGGTCAGACCCGAAGTCCCCAATGCACGTAGAGACCCTAGATGAAGATTGAATACAAAGAGGATATACTCCACAATCAAAATATTACAATCATAGCTTTTGGGTATATTGTAACACCCTTCATCAACGATTAAGATGCATTCAGTAACGCCGAAAGCTCCGATTTTAATATTTGTATTTTGGAGTAAGTTCTCTTTGTATTCAATATTTATCACCCACTCCACATCCATGTCTCATCGTGGATCCAAGGATGAGTCCCTGAACAGGTCGGAAGGGCTTTGAACTTGAAAAGGTAGGAGGGGCCTCTTAGACGATCTGAAGGGCCCCTGGCCCCGGGCCTTTCAACAATAAGACTGCAGTTGTCCAGGGAATATAATTCAAAATGTTCGTGCCGCTCCGCGGTGAAGTATAACTACTTATTATATGAATTATTATATGCAGATAAAAAATGATGCCGTTTCTCGGCGCAATTATGTGTTATGTTGCTGCTTTCCTATATGATTGGGCAAAGTAGTTTGCTTTAACATTTTTTATACCGCACTTATAAACGACAATAACATTTTTAGAGTTGCGCACCATACACAAAGCGACGCATTGGTGAAAATGTATATACAGGCGCAATTATTTTTTGCGCAAAATTTTGCGCAATTATTTTAAGAGATTCAAGTATTGAGCCTAACAAATATTCAAAGTTATTATAATTTATAGCTGATTCCAAATGGGTGTCGCTAGTGCCTAGTTCCAAAGTTGATATGGTAGTTTGCTAACTCCAGCTCCTAAAAGTTGGTATGGCCCATGCCATACCTGTTATATTGCATTATTCACCCATGTAACGTGTCTTTTCATCAGTTTTCTTTGGCCCTTTCAACGCATGGGAAAGGGCCCTTTCAACGCTCGGGAAGTGCCCTTTCGGGGGGCGCCGCCGCCCCGCCCCCTCGACAGAGTCCTGGCTACGTGTCTTGTCCGCTGTCCAGCTCAAGATTGCTTTAATGCATCAGTCACTGACACTCATGTCTGGCGTCGCGTTTGACCACGACGAACTTGGGCTCTGTCTACCTATCCCTTGGTGCATCGAGTATCGACGTTCGGTCTGAAATATTATTTTTTTCGTTTTTATTTTGCATTGGCTAGCATGTTCAAAAGACGTTAAATGTATGGCCGTTCCTTCATTTAATTGGACATTCTGTTGGCAGCGAGGGCTCGTCAAAGGGATGGCATCAAACCCGCCCCCGCTTAAAGGGACACTGCCACCTTCCACAAAATATCAAATGTACGCCGTTTGTGGTGCAAAATATGAAGTAATTGCTGCTGAACACGATTATGACATTTGTGTCTCACAAAACCCTAGCGATCCCAGGCTGGGCGTTTTAGCCCCCCCCCCATCATGCCTGAATTGACGAAATTTTGACAAACATATTCCACTGTAGAGGGAAATCTAATAAACTTACTAAGGCATATTTGTCTTAAACTTCAGTAAGGAAACAAGGAAGCCAAATCCGATGAGTTTTTTCGAATTTTGATAAACTTTTGAAATTTAGCCCCCCCCCATGCCCAGGTTCGGATCTGGCCAGTGTCCAAACATTGCTCAATTTCATGAAAAATGCCGTTTTAATATTTGGCCTGATGACGTCAATGAAGAATTTTTGGGAAAAAGAAAACCTTCAACGCTGCCATAAGTTGACTATGTATGGCTAATGTAATGGCAAAGGTAAAAGCAAGCGACTGTAATAACATTTAGCAAAGAGAAGACACGACATCGGCTCACGGCCCCATTCAAATACATTGGGGACTGGGGATGTTACAGATGTCAAAACCAAAACTCGAATTTCTCTGTGATTCGACCTCAGTGGTTGTTTTAACTTATACCATACATAATTGCTATGCCAAGCACGCAAAATGGCTATCTCAACTCAAATATAATGTTAAAGAGATAGTGCCACCTTGGGAGGATTTATAAAAAGTAGCTTAAATGAATGCTGGGAATTAATTATCATGGTATGCTCTTCGCTCAAACTTGCCCTAAAGCAGTGTTTTTCGTGTCATAGCATTTTCATTATTTTTTCCGACTCCAAAAACATTGTCTCGAATTGTCACAGCACTATATACTTCAAGCTGGCCGCTTCATATTGGCTTCGACCGCGCCTCACTCGCAATTGGGCAGCTGTTTTCAAACAAAGCCATGGATTATAGTTCGGATACGGCATGGCGAGCACTTAAAAAGCTGGATAAGTGCAGCAGATAGAGTGCCGCCAGGGGACCGCAGTGAGCCAGAGTACTTTTTATCGTCCGCAAACGAATTTTTGTTCATGTATTTATTTGTAAATCACCAAATAAATATGTTAAAAACAAATTGTAATCGGAAACTGTTATTACATGCTGGCCAACGTCAAAATTAAACCTGGCTTACTAGCGGTCCCTGGGGCCAACTGCTGCGAACTATCCAGCTTTTAGTGCTCGCCCCACAGGGAGCCTAAAAGGCTGGATAAGTCGCAGGCAAGTTTGGCCGCCAGGGACCGCCATGAGCCAAGAAAGTACTTTTATGTCGCAGAATTTTGTTCATCGTATTTAAATTCTGTAAATTCAGCAAATAAATATGTTACAAAACAATTGTAATCAGTAAACTGTTATTAATATGCTGGCAACGCTCAAATTAACTGGCTTCCTAGCGGTCCCTGGCGGCCACTGCTGCGAACTATCCAGCTTTTAGTGCTCGTCCCCACATATCGCTCCTGCCCAAAGCCGAGGCCCCAAGCCGTCCGAATTCGCCGCACGTGAAACGTTGAAAAGTCTGCCTGTGGTTAGAGGGATGACGTCATTTATCTTTTTCCGGCCAAAGTCGACCAGAGCCTTTGTGCCGAATTGGTCTACAAAAAAATTTTGTGACCTGAATTTTATACTGAAAAAGCTCAATTGTTTGACAATATAATCAATGCTACGCTTTTTATTTTAAAGTTCCTGACGGAATGGTGATGTTTGGAGTTTGCAATATCAATGACAATGCATTAAGTCGCAAAGTAGTGATTCCAAAATAGTGCGCGAGGCGAGTCCAAATTTTAAGAATGATTGCAATCATTTCTGGTAAATGTATTTTTTGATCAAATGGGCAGTTTCGGGAACCAGACTTTGCAGGTGAAATCGGACAACGAAGTAAATCTACCGATAGACACCAAAAACTCGATACTGGTCTGCAAAGGTGGCACTATCCCTTTAAGTGGCAGTGTCCCTTTAACACCGCGGTTCCCACTTCAACGGAGTTTCATTGCTGGTTCGGCGAAAATTACTATTGCGAGCCAAAACAAACTAACAAATAAAACATCACAGGTCCTTCAACATGGTTGCAGTTTTGTGTAGTACAATAACGCTCACGGTCACGAGCGACCTTCTAATTTGGAAGATCAGCCGGGGATCCTGAAGGGTTGATTGGGCCCCCCTTGAGGGTCGACCGGGGAAATAGATGGTCGACCGGGGCCCTTGGAAGGCCGATCTGGGTGTCATGGATGCAGAACAACCAATGTCTTTGGAGCATCAACTAGACCTGGCCCATTTGGCTAGTGCCTCAGTGCACAAAATATGGTCTGTGCCCACGGTGCTCTTACAAAAACACGCCGTATTTCGCCGGCCTGGCCAAATTCGTCGAGTTTTGTTTTGTGGATGTACTTTGGGTCCTTTTTTTTAATGTGCCCATCTACAAATATTGTTGGCCAAATTCGGTGAGTTTTTAGTGGGGGTGCTATATACAGTGTACTATGATATCTTTAAAGCCAGGGTGCTGAGTGGAAAATTCGGTCTGAAAAATCAGGAAAAAAATAGTGAAAAATTATACCTAAAAAGAGCCTTTTTCAAGAATTTACCCATTTTGCTATTAAACAAAACTTGACAAATTTACTGGCTCTTTACATATCAAAATAAATGAGTGAAAAATAATTTCAAATGTGAAAAAGAGTGGAAAATAGCTCTTCAAATTGGGCAAAAGGAGTGGAGTATTATATCTTGTAGGGTGTCGCTTTATACCCAAAATTTCCAATCCTATGATACTGGCTATATGCCCCCCCTCCCTCGATCGAAAATTGTCCCCCTCTCCCTGAAGCGAGTCCTGGGTACGCCACTGGGTAGGACCAATATAAGTTACTTTGGGTAGGACCCAGAGAGAGAGAGAGAGGCACAGCCAGGTGGCAATTATCCCCCCTCCCTAATGGGTTGCAGGGGCATCAAGAATGGCCCATGTTCCCTCAGTGTCCCAAAATGTGTCGATTTGGGTGAGAGATGACACCCAACTGTGAATAATTTTCCACTCTCATTCTCTGGGTGCAAAGTGACCTTAGCAGTCGACGCGCCCTAAAGCCCCAATAAACAAACAAACACTCTCATTCTCCATTTTAGGAATGAATTTTCCACTCCCAAATTATACATCGTAATATTGATTCCCATATCAATAAATATTGACTAAAAATATATGATTTCAATGAAAACCACTGCTTTTCATATTCAAAACAGTAATTTATATCGTGCGCATTTTCTACATTCTTCACTCTCATGGTCTTTTAGGGCTCGAATTTTCCACTCTGACACCCAAGCCAAAATGGAATCTTGGGACACTGTGTTCCCTTAACACTAGCTGAATGACTTACAAAAAGCCACAGAGGAGCATGTGACCTCTCGCCTGGTTTTGCTTGAGCCTCAAACCAGGCGAGAGGTCACTCTGGTGCATGTAAAGGGCCCTCAGAGACACTGAAGGGCTTTCATAGCCAACCCAGGTCTAGGAGGCCTCTTAGGCATGTCTAGGGCCCATTAAGCCCACTTAGGGGCCCAAAAACCTCCCAGGGGCCAAACAACTTACCCAGGGGCCTATCAAGCATGTCCGTCCAGGGGCACATTGAGTCCTTCCAGGGGCCAACAAACTGCCCAGGGGCCTCTCAAGCATGTTCAGGGACCCATTATCATCTGTTCCGGGGCCTCTCGAGCTTGTCATTGAGTCTGTTCAACAAAACAGACAGCTCAGTCCCTTGTCAGACCGTGGGTCCCTGAATAGGCCGAAGGGCCCCTGGGAAGTCAGATGGGAAGGGAAAAGGCCCCTGTGCTGGTCAGATGGTCCCTTGACCAGACCGAAGGGGCTCCTGAGTGGGTCAGAAGGGTCCCGGATGGCCCCTAGTCAGCACAGAGGGGGCCCAGCGCAAGTCGGGGGCTCTCTGAGCATGTCGACAAGGCAGCCAGCGCAGTTCCTTATCAGGTCGGAAGGGCCCCTGGAAAGTCCAAAGGTCCCCCTGTGTAGATTGGAGGGGCCACTTTGCAGATCGGAGGGGCCCCTGTGCAGATCGGAGGGCCGCTGTGCATATAGGAGAGGCCCCTGTGCAGATCGGAAGGGCCCCTGTGCAGATCGGAGGGGCCCCTGTGCAGATTGGAGGGGCCCCTGTGCAAATCAGAGGGGCCCCTGACCAGACTGAAAGTTTGTATTGTGAAGTAAGTCCTCTTTGTATTTAATCTAGGTATATCACTCACTCCACATCATGTCTTTTAGCGGATCCCAGATGAGTCCCTGCACAGACATGGAAGCAAAAAATGTTATATTGACCATGCTTTTGAAATTGAGCCCATCTTTTCTTTTTCAGGCATCCTGCTATAGCTCACAAGTTCAAGCTACTTTGTTATTTTGTTTAGCTATTTGTCACTAACTTTATTGATGATTGACCTCACCATCACTCATGAATGAGCGAGAAGTAAGCAAGGTTGCCTTTTGCTCGGCTGTTTTTGCAGGCTTTGCTTATGTTGGATATACTATCTTTAAGAATCAAATTGGCAAAAGAAAGCATAGAAAAAGTAAGTTTGACTTATATGTCTTTTCGTGAATGTTGTGGTGCACTGAATGCTGTTTTTAGTTAGTGCCATGTTTGCTGTGCTGTGACAGTGTTGTGAGTAATTCAAGATTAATGTTTATGTGATGAAAGGTGTAGTTAGTTACTGTCAGGATACCTGAATAGATGATGCAGGACAATGTTAATCCAGTTGGTGTTGTGGATGTTGTATCAGTTATATGGTGTCTGCTGACGGTGACCCCGATGGTTAACCTCCTAACGTTGTGGTGTCTGTAAGCCCAAATCATCAGCATACACGTCATGACAGCAGCTTCATTCAGCTGAGAAGGGTGGGTATCTTGCCAGTGGCAGTGGCAGCCTCTTATTCAAATGAGAAGGGTGTACCTCAGTGGTGGAAAGTTGCTCTTTGTTGGTATGATCCATTTTTACTCCCCAGCAATTTGGACTAGATATTCTAGTCCGGGTGTTGTTGCAGGTGTTATCTTTGATGGTCAATATTAATTTGAGGTTGGTCAAATTGTCTGGGATGATGTAGGGCTTTCATACTTTTGCAGAGAGTACATTTTTTTAGTCACAACTCGGGAGTACAACTGGAGCCAAACCAACAAACAGCAACTTTTCACCACTGTTGTAAGACCTGCTTATAACCTGCTGATGAAGCATGCTGCACTCTGCTGTATGCTGCTTGCTGAAGCAGCTGTGTCTGCTGCTCGTGCACAGTGGTAGCAGTTTTCCTCCTGCTGGCTGCTGCGGCTCTGTTTCAGATGAGAAGAAGGGCGTGTACCTGCGCCGACTGTCGCAGACGACGCAGACGGAGGGCATGATGCGCGCGGAGCTGGACGGCGCCGCCGGCACCATCACCATCAAGCCGCGCTCCGTCCAGGAGAGGATCCGCGAGCTGAACCTGCAGGCCAGGCTGTTCGCCGACACCATGCTGGCCATACAGACGCAGGAGACGGCCGCGCGCCGGCCCTACAACCGCAGCTCTCAGGTGAGCTGCTGCTGCAGACGACGTGTCGTCGCAGTCCTGTGTCACGTCCGTCACGTCCGTCACGTCCGTCACGTCCGTCACGTCCGTCACGTCCGTCACGTCCGTCACTGCGTCACCATTAGATCACGTACACCACGCTAAGGTGCTGTCATTGCGTCACCTGACGTGGCTGACGCAGCATCACAGTCATTGTTTCATATGTCACATCACATCACGGTCACTGCGGGCGGATAACTGGTGGGCGTGACGAACCCATAGCGTCAGCAGCTGGAAATGGAGTCGAATTAACATCCGACTGCTCTTTTGTGCGTGGATTTTTTTTTGTGAAACGCAGGTGTGTCTGATGGTTCACTCGTTTGTGGTGTGACTAGTGAATGATTGAAATAATTTGTGAATCTGGATGCATTGTGATTCCTGACTGTATTAATGATGTGTAGGGCTGTAGGCACCCCATATGCGCGCGCGAGGTGGCTGTCTCCTGTCTCATTGCCACCAATATAACGTCCGACCCCTGTCTCCTCCCTCCCGGCAGTGCACGCCGTGGAGCTCGCCTCGCATCCTCTCCCCGGTGGATGTTCGCCTGATGACGTCATCACGCTCCCACGAGCAGCTGTCGTCTCCGCGGGGCCGAGCTCTGCTGAGCACACGCCGCCGCCGGCTGACTGGGCCGAGTGACGCTCTGTCCATGACACCTACCGTCGACGATCTGCGCCGCCTCGAGGACATCGTACAGCAGAACAGGTGACAATGCTGGCGGCAGGCCGGGAGGGTGGAGAGGGCGGGGTACGGGGTAGTGCGGACTGGAGGGATACATATGACTAACGGTGACGTGACGATACCGACAGGGGAGGGGGCTCAGAAGGAACGGAGCGGCGTGGACTGGGGGACAGTTCTTCCTTTGTGACAAAACAGAGGACGGCATTTGCTAATTGTCAGGTCCTGCTATCCAATTTTCGTAATGGAATGCTGAAAAGTTGCGTGCGTAGTTGAATGAAGGCCGACCCTGAGATTAACTACAGGGCTATTTGTATTGGAATTTTTGGTTAAGAGCAGCAGCCACTATATATATGGACTGTTCACTGATTTTGCTGACTGCCATTATGGCCGAGCTAATGATTGAATCACGGAGATGTTATTTGTTCACCATTAGTGAGCTCAGGAACTTCCCGGTATATATTCCAGCGATCGCTGATGAAGCATTAGTACAGCTTATCTGTTCCTGTGTCAACAGATGCAGCACATTATTCACAATGGTGCCCTACTGCACAGTGCGTGCCTGTTACCTGGTACTCCTTTTGAGGGATGCGGGAAGGAGGTAGACTCGATTTCGTTACGGTGAATCTGCCGCCCGTTTCATCCCAGAAGTCATGTAAAGGCACCAGTACACCCAAGCCTGTTAGGTTGGTGCCTAATGAATTGGGTGCACATCGCTATTTTTGTGACATGCTGTGCATTTGAAGGTGACTCAAGTTCAAGGCACCGCTTAAGTAAATTCATGCAGACAAGAAGCTTACATTCGAAACTTGTAAAGTTCTTGAAATCTATTATAGAAAGATCATGTAAATATATATTAAATATCAAACTGAACAATAAGGGAGACAGTGTCCCCTGCCGACTCCAGCCATCACGATGCAAACATTTCAATTTGACAAACATCAAACATCTGCTCCACAATACTTAATGAAAAATATAACAATTTATCACTGATATGGTGCATGTCTTTAGGATGAGCACTCCAAGGGGAACGTCCCACCACGTGCGACGCGCGGCAGGGGCTGTGAGGGTTTCGCCGATCCGAGCCCGCGTCCGCTGTTGACCGCCGGCCCTAGCTGTACCTGACCCGCCGGTCACGTGTACCGCCCCCGGCCGGTAGAGACCGGTGTCCGGGGTCGCCGCGGTCCGGGCTGGGAGTCGGCTCCGAGAACGCTGGAGGACGGCCGTCACGCCTCCTTCGCCGTGGAGGACGGGCCGTCAAGCCGGCTTCGCCGCTGGAGGAGGGCCGCCACGTGCCTTCGCCACTGTGAGAACGGGGCGCACCGTCGCCTCGCCGCGGGAGACGGGCCGCCACCGTCTCTTTCCGTGCTATGGACGGGCCGCTTCCGCTACTGTGATTTTAAATGGCTGGATCAGTCATCTGCCTCCCATGAGTTTCATGATCTTGTTGGAGCTCTTGTCGCGTGTCATTGGTCGTGAACAGCGTCTGGACTTCAAGGCATGAATTTCGCTGTTTACTTCTTTGACATAGTTGGAGGTGAATGCGTTGAATGGGATCCTACCAATAGTGACGATGGTCTGTCACCAGTACATGTCCTTTAAAAACAATGCGGCAGAAGTCATCGTTTTCTGCTTCATCCGTTTGCCAACAATGCCCTGGGAATACTCTTCGGGTTCGAAGTGCCAAAGAGCTCAGCTCGGTTGTCATCTTCAGTGACGTATCTGCAGAGAAGGCAGACTTCCTTCACTAGCTGAATACATGCTACCGATGGGCACATCAGCCTCTTACGGTTCTGTAGCTCGGTGAAACCCTTGATTTCGGGCGGATTTTCTGTGTCGTCTGATGGTGCTCGGACCTCGTCAGGAGGTTTACCGTGCTGATCGCCAGGAAGCTCCACGCACGAGGAACATTTGTGTTTTCTTTCTCACCGATAGGGCAGGTAGCCGCCGAGATGGTTAGAGCTTCCTCTGTTCCTCGGGAACTCTTCAGGACGGTGGCTTCTTTTGTTCTCTCGCTCAGTCCGCTGAATGGGTCTCCTCGTCACTGGCCCGCCGCTATCGGCAACAAGGACGCATCTCAGCCGCCAACCGTTCCAGTGTGTAGCCCTGATAACTACAAACTTTTGGCGGCGATCACAGCCTCTCCCCTCGAGGAATTGCGAGCAATTCCCCAGTAGTTCGCGCCCGCGAGCCTTACGAAAGTGCTGAAGTGGTCCTTCCACTTGTCGACTGCACTTTTCCAGAAGGACGTACTCGAATCCCAGTGTCCGAGCAGATATCTTGAGAAGCCCACTGGCCCTGCAGGTGAACCGGCCTTTGGAGTAATGCGTACTGCATGTAAGGCAAGATACCTGATGACTTGAACGAACCTGACGAACTTACCGTGTTTTAATAATGTGAGCTTCGTTGGTGTTGCATCTTTCTTTGGAATTTTGTTTCGGCGATTGGTGTTTTTCGTTGTCTTGCCTCACAAATGTCCTTCATCTTCAAAATGAATGTTCACAACTCAACAGTTGGCAGGATTACGGAAGGAAATCATTGCACCTTATCGCCGATATTCCATCGTTTCCTCAAGGATTCTTCATCCGAAAAGCTGAAAAACGGGCCTTTTTATGGTGTTGTTTTTTGTTCTTTTATGATACTCTCGTTCTCCTTTGTTTACAACGGATAGCGGAGTGACATTTATACACAGCTTCTTTTCCATATACAATAATAATAAAAACAATTTATATATTACGGAAACAAGTGCCGAAGAGTTTTAAAGCAAACTTTACTGGCTTCTGATGGCGATATATAGCTCTGAGCCTCTGATTATATTTTCGAGGTTAAATTGTGTAGATTCTCGTGAAAATTGAATGGTGCACTGTCGGCCAAACAATGTTAAATCATTTGATCCCTTCATGGAAAACGGGACTCTCAGTTTTTGCACGATATCAATAAAACTAGAACCATTATCCGTCAAATATTGATGTGAATATTTAATATGATGTGTGGTTATATTGTCAAAATTGCAGCACGTATGAATACTTAAAGTGGACTGCTGGGAGCGTTTAACATCTCGGCCCTAATGCGGTTTTCAAGTTATTGCGGAAATACGGGAGGGGGGGTAATATTTACCCCCCCCCCCCTACGCCGCGCGGGTTAAGATATGTAGTGTAATGAGACGCGCTTGTAACTGAAGCGTTGCTTATTTGTGTTTTATTCAATCTACCAATTGTACTCGAACCGATCGTGATTGCCACAACTGAAGCGTCCACTGGTTCAGCTGCAGCAGCCTGACGCCGTGTTCACTGGACTGATGTCACTGATGTTCACTGGACTGATGTCGGTCTGCGTGTTTCCTGCGGCAGGGAGCTGGACAGGGAGGAGGCTTGTGTGCTGGTGAAGCTGGCCCGCTTCTCTGACGCAGACGTGACGAAGAAGACGCTGGTCACCATCGCCAACTGCTGTGCTTTCACTGCCAACCAGGTGGGAATGAATTATTAATCACGACAATACATATTTTCAGCGTTTGTTTCGATTATAAGATGAGTTCAATACAATATTATACATCTAGAATATGTTAACTCGTTTAATGAAAATCTCCAGCCATGTCTGATGTAGCTCTTATCGAAACTGTTTGACATGTTATAAATGCAAAACATTAATATTGAAATTAGCTTCACCCATCTTGCAATCGTTTGCTATTATGAACATCATTTGTGTTTTTTGTTGTCCATATTAGATCACATGCTGGCATTTATTCAGGCATCTATTCATATAAATATAAATAAATGCGAGCATGTAATCTATTATGGACAGCAAAAAACACAAATGATGTTCATGATAGCAAACATTATTTATTTCATCGTTATTTTATTTATTTCACTCGGATTGTACGATCAATGTGTTGTGGCTCGGTTTGTTCAATCAATGTGCAGTTTCTCTATGTGTGCGAACCTCACTGACTGGCGACTGCTGTGTGCCGCTACACAGGGTCTGTTCTGCCGCGAGGGTCTGCTGCCAGCGCTTTCTGCTCACCTGCTGCACCCCTGTCCGGAGGTACAGATCGCCGCGGCACAGACCGTCTCCAACATGGCGCTCAGTCAGGACAACCAGGAGCACATGCAGGTCAGGAGTCGGGACAGGCGCTCCCCAGAACTGCCCCTTGTCACTGCAGCTGGATCCTACTATAAATACTAAAGATGTTCTCTGTGGCTGTCTGCTTGATGTCGGCAGGCTGTGACAGTGCTCTCGTTATTCTTATTTTGTTTTGCATTTGTGTGCTGCTCTGCCGTGAAAGGAAGAAACACGTATGTCACCGTTTTCGGCGATCTAAAAATGTTCAGGAGAGCACATTTTCTGTTCTGTGCCGTAAACTCCATGAAATGCATCGTATCCATTAAAGGTTTACATCTTTGGAATCAGCTTTACATGCCGAATTTAGTCGTACACATAATTTTGTAAAGTTTGTTTTAGATCAGCTGAAAACAAAAGAAAGCTTTTTTGCCAGCTCTTTCTGGCCTCAGAAAGGGGCTTACTGGAAACGTTAAACAACGTATGTCGCCGTAAACGTTGCAAAAACACGTATGTCGGGCATTTTTATTATGCTGAAATTTGCGAAAACACGTATGTCGATTAGCTTAACAATACGGCGTTTTTATGCCGAGTATTACCGTTAGTGGTCCTATATGCAGTTCGTGGGTAACACGTAATGTTTCCGGACATATGTGTATGTACGCATTTATTGGAAACGTCACCATGCAAAATATTGTGTTGAAACTAGCCGGTAGAAAGGTCGGAGGTCAGTCCCGCTGGCAGTCTTTGGCATCTTGCGGACGCAGGTCAGCAGCAGGGCTCGTCTGCTTGTGTTTCCCTTCCGGCAGGATTACTCTTGTCGTGCCTCCGGCTCTGGAGGTAGCTGACCACCCCGCTGCTCCGGACCTCTTCGGGTGTCGGGTAGATGGACCCCAGGTGTCGCAGTCGAACTCCCATGAGGGCTGGGCAGTTGAGCAGGATATTGTATTGTATTGTATTGTATTTAAGAGCGTCCACTGCAGGAGTGGGATATGCTCTGGTGTGTCTGCCTCTTCTTTGCAGACGGTGCACCAGCCTTGTCGCTGCATTGTTCGCACCCGGGCTGGGATTTAGTTATTCTGTGGCTATACTTGCGCTGACCGGACCATGTGGCCGGCGCCCAGTTTTGGACAATCCACGCTGTCCGCTCGGGGGGGGGGGGGGGGGTATGCTTGGGGAGCGACTCTTCATTCGGGTCGGGTTGTTTGTTGTTGATTTCACTCAGGTCGGCCTAAGGCCTGACGTAGCCCGAAGTGCTTCGGTGGACAGGTAGCCTCGGGCCAAGGCCGCCATGGCCCCATCGTCTCGCAGTTGCTTCGGTTCTTGGTATATGGTCCCGAAGAGGCGGAGGCGCGCGCTCGCTAAGCAAGGGCACCTCAGCAGGACGTGCTCCGGCGTGTCAGGTTCCACTCGGCAAACCTGACAGAGCGCCGCCGGGCACTTGAGGTCGCCACACTGCTGGCTTTCCTGGGTTGGTTGACGAACAATTCGATGTAGGTAACTCTGCGAGCGGCTCCAGTGGCCTGCCCGCAGCTGGTGTACATTAACGGCGTCGTCTCGCGCGTCAGAGAGGACCGGTTTCGGAAGCCTGCCTCCCATGATCCGCTCGAAGAAGCTGTCAGGCCAGGATGACCGGGCCATGGAGGCAGTGCGGCCGACTGCTGGTACGGATGCGAAGTCCCCAGAAAGTCTTCGCTGTGGCAGGCTGAGGCCCCTTAGCCAAGCTGTTGCCTTCTACTGCACGGTCCACAGTGAGCGGGACCTAGAAGGAATACGGCCTCATACGACGTGGTTTGCCAGAAGCAGGTACCATAATCGCCGCTCCAGCACGGTTGATTGTGCCAGCACCGCTGGTCAGTGTGGCAAGCGCGGCCCTGGGGATCAAAGGCAGACAACACCTGGCTCTTCCCAGTCGTCCCCATCGTTAACCGCCTCCAGCGCCGTGCGAATCGCCACTAGCTCGGCACATGTGCTGCTGCACACCACGCCGGCCGGCGCCCGGATTTCTTGTTCCGCTCTGGACGGAAGGATCAAGGCTCCGTCACCTCCGGCAGCGACTGCACCCTCCGCCAATCCGTCACTCCAAACCCATACGGCGCCCTCCCTCCGGTAGAGTCGCCAGATGTTCCTCAGCGGCCGCCCGGCGGACTCCGTCTCATTAGGGTCTTGTATCATGCCGACGGGCCCTCCCGGACGGACCTTTGGAATAACCTTTAGGAGGCCGCCCGGCAACCCAGGCTGCCGCGCAGTACGCGGTCCAGACATCCACGGGGGCCCCCCGTTGTGGCAGTCTCGCAGCCTCCTTCGCTAAGGTGTCTGCCCGCTTCGTTCCCCTCTAGGTCACAGTGGGCAGGGACCCACTGGAGGTGCATCCGCCGGGATCCGCCCTTTGCCAGGATCCGATCAGCCCTCCCAGATGGCCGCGCCCAGAGGCGAAGTCTGGGCAGCTGGGCCAATTCGGAGCATCACCAGGGCGGCCTGCGAGCAGCAGCTGTCCCGCACAGCGCGTCAACAGAGGTCACGGTCACGTTTCATGTGCAGCGGCAAAAAACACGTATGTCACGACATACGTGATTATTCCTCCAAAATATGGCATACGTGTTTTCACCTTAGCATTGCGACGCATATATTTGACATACGTGTTTTCGTTAAAATGTTTCCGGATATAACTTTGTCAAAATTTAATTTACCGTCAAATGAATCGTAACATCAGACGCGCCTCTACGAGACGAATCGAAAGATGCAAAAAAAAATGCCCAAAACTAACATACGTGCTTCTTCCTTTGCACGGCAGTGCTGATTTGTTGCTGGACATCCGTAATCCGTTTGACTTCACGTGTGCTCTGTGCTCTGGCCTCAGGACTGTGTGGAGGTGCTGCTGGCCATGCTGGAGACGGAGGACGATGACGTGCTGGAGGCGGTGCTGTCTTGTCTGGTGAACGTCGCCGTGCTGGACCGCTGGCACGAGCTCTTCACGCCACACCTCTCCATGTAAGGCGGACCCACGGCAAACCCCGCCTTACCGGGCCTTGGCCTAATTACGGACCCGGAGTTTTCTGGGATTAAACTGGACCGAGCGTGAGCCGCAACCGTCTACAGTTTCTGTGGTTGCTGTGTGCGTCATGATTGACTTGTAACGATTCTGATATTCATGTTTTATTCACAATGCGTCTGACAGCCGTGCCTGACCGGCTGGTGTGTGTTTTATTTCAGCCTGTACAGTTTTGTGGACGAGGCGCCGCCGCGCCTTCAGATGCACGCTCTCCGGCTGCTGGTGAATCTCTCCTGTAATGACGTCACGATACCGGCCCTGCTGGCCGCTCAGGTCAGTTGGCGCACATCTCCTGTCACGGACGCCGTATATTCACTGCCGTATCGCTCTGAAACATTAATCATCGTAAATTCCTTTCGTCATAACGTTGGAACAGTGGTCCTGTTGCAGCAGCTACGCTCATGAACTCACCATTTTGTATCACTATCTCCTTGACACCGCATCGTGTGTTAACTATGAATATCCCCTTCTGAATGTATCTGACACTACCACCGCTTCTGAATGTATCTGACACAACCACCGCTTCTGAATGTATCTGACACTACCACCGCTTCTGGATGTATCTGACACCACCACCGCTTCTGTAATTATCTGACACCACCACCCGTCTGAATGTATCTGAAACACCTAGCACCGACTTCTGAAATGTATCTCACACCGACCAACCGCTTTCTGAA
The DNA here is from genome assembly GCA_014673585.1 of Semibalanus balanoides. Lineage (NCBI taxonomy): Eukaryota > Metazoa > Arthropoda > Thecostraca > Balanomorpha > Balanidae > Semibalanus > Semibalanus balanoides. The sequence continues at coordinate 280,304 of VOPJ01011763.1, read as the reverse complement.
TGTATTGACACCACACCGCTCTGATGTATCTGACACTAGCACCGCTTCTGAATGTATCTGACACCACCACCGCTTCTGAATGTATCTGACACTAGCACCGCTGCGCAGGGTCCGCTGAAGCTGCTGTACTACCTGGAGCCGACCACGGAGGAGACGGTGCTGCTGCGTCTGGTGACGCTGCTGGCCTCGCTGACGGCCGCCGCCGCCCGGCTACACATCAACCCCGCCCTGGACCTGCCGCCCGCGCAAAAGGTGGCTGCGCCCGACACTATGTAAGAGAGCCTGGTGTACACCAGCATAGCCCGGGTCACAGAGGGAGAGGCTCTGCAGTCTGCACTACCAACAACAGAGGGCCGTACTACCAACAACAGAGGGCCGTACTACCAACAACAGAGGGCCGTACTATCAACAGAAACAGAGGGCGTACTACCAACAACAGAGGGCTGTACTACCAACAACAGAGGGCCGTACTTACCACACAAGGGCCAGTATACCAACAACAGAGGGCCGTACACCAACAACAGAGGGCCGTACTACCAACAACAGAGGGCTGTACTACCAACAACAGAGGGCCGTACTACCAACAACATAACCCGGGTCACTGGGGAGGGGACGACTTCCCATACCGTGCCTGACCGCATTTCTGTGTGGTCTCAGAGGCTCGGGAGGTGGATGCAGTTTTGCTCACATCTGTGCACGTCGTGGAATGAACAACAGTCTAACCACGGATTATTGTATAATCCGTGGTCTAACCCTTAATGCATAGTCGATCGTGTCAATGCAGCCTTGCCCGCAGTGCGGGGACAACCTTTCCCGTGCCACTGCGATACCATGGACAGTTGTGATCACAGAGCTGCTGACGTGTGTCACTCAAGACGCGTCCTGAGCCCGGCAGCTACTCCTGTGCGTAAACACGTGAGTCGTGACCTGTGTGTAACCCAGGGCATGTGTTTACCATGCCGTGTGTCCGCCAGGTACGCCCAGCTGTACGGCGTCGGCGTGCGGCAGCGCCTGTTGCACAAGGCGGCCGCGCTGGCCACGCACCACCCGTCCGAGGACGTCCGCTTGCAGGCTGAGAGGCTTGCGAAGAGGTCGCTGCGAGCGGTAGCGGCCGCTCTCCGCCTTCTGGCCCGCCTGCAGTGACATCGGCAGCTGGACGGCTATGGCCGCCTCTCCGCCTTCGGCCCGCCTGCAGGCTGACACAGGCGCTGGACGGCTAACGGCCGCCTCTCCGCCTTCTGGCCCGCCTGCAGGCTGGCACAGGCGCTGGACGGCTAACGGCCGCCTCTCCGCCTTCTGGCCCGCCTGCAGGCTGACACAGGCGCTGGACGGCTGGCGGCCGCCTCTCCGCCTTCTGGCCCGCCTGCAGGCTGACTACAGGCGCTGGACGGCTTAAGCGGCGCGCTCTCCGCCTTCTGCCGCCTGCCAGGCTGACACAGGCGCTGGACGGCCTAACGTCCGCCTCTCCGCCTTCTGGCCCGCCTGCAGGCTGACACAGGCGCTGGACGGCTAGCGGCCGCCTCTCCGCGTTCCGGTCCGGCCCGCCTGCAGGCTGACCGTAGTTCGATCTCTGGCAGCTGCGCTTGGTGTGAGTGATGGTGATTGTGTTGGCGAGGTAGCTGGTCGCCAGTAGTCTCAGCGTGATGTGGCGGTACATGAGGAAGTTTGGGCCCGGTTAGGATGAAGCTGGTGTCTATTGTCGATGAAGTTGCAATTTTAGAACGATTTTCAATATGAGCGGCTGGTTTAAAGGGATAGTGCCACCTCCGGATGAATTTTAAAAAGTGACTCAAATGAATGCTGTGAATTAACAATCATGTATGCTCTTGCTAAAACCCAAAGCAATGTATCGGCAAAACATTTTCTATTTTTGTCAGACTCCAAAAAGTTGGTCCCATTTGTGCTCAGCACCGAAGATGCAAATGTATTTTTTTATCTAATGGGGAGAGTTTTGGTAACCAGCCTTTGCAGGTGAAATCGGACACGCTTAATCTACCGATATACACCAAAAACTCGACATTGGTCTGCGAGGTGGCACTCTCCCTTAAACTCACAAACTAAACGAATTTGACGATGCCTCGATGCCTCTGTTCATTAAAGGAAATAGTTCACCTTGGATTGTTTTTTCCCAAGACGAATTTACTATATTTTGAAATACAACTTCCTTTTTCATAATGTTAAAAAATAGCCATACATCGCGCCGAATAGAGAAGGACGTACATTATAATTTTATCAAAAACTATATGCCGTACTCTCCGCAACGTCAAACGTGGCTCAACCAATCAGATATTCGAAAGTAGTCGCGTAAGATTACTGTATAGCCTCTGCCCAGGTGTATGAGGCCCACATTCTTGACATTCCTTATTTATGGCCGACATTCCTTCGACAAAAAGTCAAATATATTCGGCCCTTTCAGCCCAGAAAACTTGCAGTTAGGGTTTTTTCAACACGGGCTACAAAACTGCTATCTCAGTTCAAAATTCATGTTGAAGCCTGAAGGTGAACTATTTCCTTTAACAAAGCACAGCTGACGTTATGAAGCATTGCGCTTTATCACCTGAATAGCCTGACACGTGAATAACTACGAATATTTTGTAACCCTTTTTGTGTTTGCTGCTTCGAAATTGCCTGGACTCCTAATTGATCGGTTATTTGAACGGTCGTTTCTGGCATTATCTGTTCGTTGACCTTGGCGGTCTGACCAGAAATCTGTATCGCCTTGTGGCACTGTTAACATTGGACCTTGGCACGTTACTGAATCTCTTCACTTACAGACGTCCCTCGTTGCTCAGTTACGTTAGGCGTCCCGTGAAACCACGCCAGTGGTCACTGATTTCACCGAGTTATCCGCACGCTGTCGTTATATAAAGATGTGCGGGACAGGCAACTATCACGTGCTCCTCTGTCAAATTAAATGTCTGCAGTTGCCAAAGTCAGAAGACACAAACTTGGCGTTGAACTTGAAGCAATTTTATTAACTTGCGAGTCACACAGCTCCATAGTTATTTTCTAGTTCCTAGGCATACATGATGCTATTGGTTGTTTTCCCGCCAATGATGTATCTCAACAGAAATTGTTGCCAGACAAAGACGGTGATATTCTCCTGCTCACCATAACCACGAACAGTACAGTAAGGAGTCTGTTATGTTACGTCCTGGTTCATACCTGCTGCTGCCGTTGGTCCGGGCGCCTGGCGAATACTGGAACGTGATTGGTCGCCGCCAGCGCTCTGCCATTGCCGCACATGAACAGTGCTTGCTAGCACGCTGGCCCGGAGCGACCGCTCGCTAGCAGTTGGTTCCCGTGTGTTCAGCTGCAGGCAGACCCTAGTCAGAGGTGTGGTGTGTGTGTGTGCAGTGTGACAGGACCGAGCGTCGGGAGGAGGCCTGTCCTGGTGTGAGGAGATGGAGTGTGTGACAGCTAAGGTAGCCAGTTAGTGTTGTAACGTCTTGGCCAGTCGGTCCATATAGCTACTCAGGCGAGAGTTATCATACATAACTCAGTTATGTATAGGTTGTTTGCGTGTGGTGTTTTGCAATATGATTTACCTGCTGAAGTCGCACCGTGCCGATGCGATGTGGTTTATAACTTAACGTGTATTTTTATATGTGTTGTACATCCTGAGTACGTTTGCGTTTGTATCGCGGTATTTAGGAATGTGATTGTTTTGGCTGTTGACTATGCTTGTGTTGCCACATAAGAAATGTCTCTAAATATTCGCTGTTTGATTGCTGGCCTGGTAAGGTGTCGTTTTTGGTATTGAACGTTGGATTTGATTCACTTGACTTTGATTCACTGATTCACTTGACGAGATCCTGACGTGGCTGTCAGTTTCTGCGACTGAATTAAATTGAACTCACTATCCTCTTTGTACTACTAACTGTCCCTCTTTTAACTATCTTCCCAGCCAACCCTCTAGATAAGATAAGCTGAAGATTCTCGTATTGATGTAGTTTTTCAGAGTTATCAAGAGGAAAAAAACTACATCAATATCTTAATAACCTGAGGAAAAGTTAAAAACGACTATTAAGCCTCACCTGAAGATTTTCGGTTAGTGTCACAATCATACCTCTTTGTTCAAACTCCAGGCCCAGTCTCCAAGGCATAAGTCCTCTTTCTACGCTCCTGATGCCTACTTCTATAGCAAATGTTGAATTAAGGCCACACAATTCACTAATAAAAATATTGTCTACCCAAGAAGAGAAAAAATAACGAACGGGAAGTGCACGAATGGGACAAAATTTCCCACACCAGCGCCCAACGGAGTGGTGATGCATAGCCGTTGCAGTGATTCTTCCTTCTCAGAAAATGGTCTGTCCACCAGGATGAATCGTACCTGGCGAGAGACTACGATTCGGGCAGTCCCACACTCGGACTAGGAGGTTCTGCCAGTAGGGGATCAAGGAGAAACGGTTGCAGTATTTTTATACTAGTGTTGAGTTACTAGTAATTAAGCGTTCGTTACATGCTTTTTGTAATACTAAGTAATAAGTTAACATTCACGCCTGGGGCAAGGTTACTAGAACGCCTGGGGGGGGGGCTGCATGGATTAGCCAAGGCGATATATATATTAGCCTTCGATTCGTTCAGGAAGGAAGGCTGTTGACGATCACAGCGTCATCTATATAGGCTTAGTACCACCTTCGTCCACCAGGTTACAGGCGCACGCCAATACCATGGACGCTCAGTGGTTGATATTGGCATGGATGAGAAATACACCCATATCAGTCGACCTCCAACTGGTTGCAGTTAACGCTTATTTTGCTTCGATGTCATTATATTTGCCATCGCTTGAAATATTTAAGTTATGTTATGTTTTAACATGGAACCCGGTAAATCCTGGTTAATCAGCAACCGTGCAACATATCCAAAATAGAGTGCATACTGCATAATAATTAATCATGCATATGCTTACAGGGAGTTACCTTTGCAGGCGCGGATCCAGGGGGCGTGGGCGCCCCCCCCCCCCTGAGGCCTGAGCCGGGTGACGGGTCTCGCCTATGGCGCGCCCGTAGGGTGCAACTTTTTGTTTGGCGCCCCCCCCTTCATGACCGAAATCCTGGATCAGCGCCTGCTTTGGGCTGTTAATGTCAATTGTCAAAATTTATGTTTAAGTCTGCAGCATCTCCATAAAATGTTACAAAAGGTCTCAACTCTCACAAAGCCCATAGCTCCATATTCTTTCACATGAAACTGAAAGTGGAAGCTCAATAAAAAGGTGTTTTGTAGATCCACGACTTCACACAAATCACATTCATCGATTCATTTTTGTGTAAGATTGCATTTACTCTGTATCTAAAATCATACAGGATCTCTTCGCATACGCATTAGCAAAATAATGCAAAGGACAATGCTATGAGAAAGCTTTACTTTTCTGGGTTTATAAGTTTATAACTAACTACACTCTGCAGCAATTTAGATGCATGTTGTCTGCTTTCTGAATCAAGGTGTTCAAAGCTGCGAGTTTTGCTAGCGATTTNCATTTATGGGCGCGCGATCGTGGGGTTCGATGTTGTTCGTCATTTTATTTTAATCATTTTCAAACTTTATTTTTACTGCGTGTCTCATTGTTCGTAGACATTCGATTGAAACTGAAACGAGAACAAGCTCTTGATTGGTAAGTGCATGGTCGTTTGTGGCTGGTCTCTACTGTTGTGTATGTTTGCATTGGTCATGGTGGGCCGGCTCCTAGTTCCAATATCTTTAATGCGTTCTGCAACTGAATGGTGTGTCAGTGTTCAGAGATAACCATACTTTTATATAGGCTTATTTCTCACCAATATTGACATGCCTTTATATCTTACCAAAAAGTACCTTTTTATCCATGAAGTCAAAGTAACCCTGCTCTTATGGACTTCCTAATCAAATTCAAATTATTTTGATTTCAAGACTAAAATCAAAGTTAATTCAAAGTGTATGAGAAGTCGGCAGGCACTTAGGCACCTGCTTATCCACTCAAATGTTAAGCAAAATTAATATAAATATGGTGAAGTCAGAGTGCTTATCTATTTTGTGATATTATGTATTTACAAGCTAAGGCTGTTAGTAAAGAGCTACAAGGTGCCAGTGCCATATGAAGTTTTTGTAAATTGACAAATACATTCTTGGAATGGTTGATAAATGATATGGAACTACTTAATAAGTGACTGCAAACCATAGGCTGAATGCATGCAGTTAGTTGCAATCCCTGTATTTGTGTGGTACTGATCTTCATTTTACTTACAGCATTCTTGTATATATATTCAAGAATGGACTATACCAGGAAGAAGGTAAGTACAAAGCATCAATGATAGTAATGTGATAATCACCATGAATACCTATACAGCATTGTTCATCCCATTTCATAAACTTTTGCATTATCAGTTATTTTGTTTTAGATTTGTTAGATGCAACACCCAATGATATGCTTTACAAATCATGGGAAGTGTGTGTCTGCCTACAATAACAATCCTTATCTAAAATGTACAACATTTTATCTTTCACATCTCTCTATGGTTAAAATCATCCTGGTCAAGTACAACAGATATTTCTTGCATTTTTTGGTTGCATCAATGTGCACATGAACTCCAAGGGAGTCAGGTGACCACTGACCATTTCCATTCCCATTTTGAAATGTTCTTATAGCTGTCCAAATTCAAAAGAAAGCGACATAATTGCTGGCTGCTGCCCCAGTGGATAATACAATGTATGTTATTTAGTATTGTGACTTTATTTTACATTTGTTTTGACTCTGATTATCATGCCAACATGGGCCTGCATTATGACTATATCTTGAGCTGTTTGCTCATGATGCATTTCCAGTCAAAATAATAACACTTTTGTGTATGTACATAATGTTATGTTTAAATACTTTGTTTACTATTTTTGGAATGAGAAGCATTCAATCACTTTCAGAATTTAGTAGCATATGGTGGATATGGCCCCAGTTGTGTTAATCAAGTACATGCTCCTTTTGGTTTTGTATCAAAAGATGGACAATATTCATTCAGTGTTGAACTTCATTCACTTGCATTAGTTTTGAACTTATTTTGCAGATCTCTTATTCTCTCGGAGTGGCGTGTGTGCAGTGTAGTCTATATTTTTAATATTTATATGTGGATGTGATTTTAGGTGTAAGAGAGCGAAATCAGTGCTATTTTGTAACTGGACCTCTCGCTTTATATTTGGATCTTGCTTTGTTTATTGATTGACCTAATTTCCTTACAAAAACATAAAGATGAATTTTCGATACGGATCTTTCTCGAATCTCTGAGTTCAAATTCAAATTGCCTGAGCGATGACATCTCAGTTCTATCGACACCCTGGAACATAAATATGCTAACAGCTATTGATGGTGTTTTCGGATTTTCGACCAATAATATCTCTATCCGTCAAATAAATTCTACAGGAGGAGCACACGAATCAACATCAGTCATCTGCACCACATGTAGTTTGAGGTAACTACAAAACATTTCAATTTCGCTACATCTCCTATCCAAAGAGAAAATTACACAGCGTTCCAATCATCTTGCTCACATATGTTTAAGCACTCTCATATACAATAACCACAATACACAGTATGCTCGAAGAGAACCAGTCTTTCTTGATATGGAAACCAGTGAAGAACAAACCATGTCGCATGAGCGAAACCACTTAAAGAGTTGGCAGAGACATCACGTTGTGGTCCATTGTCATTCATCGACGGCTTCTTTTCTCTGATATACAAAGATTCTGTGATCTTTCGGTCCGGATGGTCTAGCGTTTTCCTCAATATCTTCACGCTACTTTGGATAGGAGATGTAGCGAAATTGAAATGTTTTGTATTACCAGGAATAAGAGAATACGAGAATGTTATTCTCTTATTCCTGGTATTACCTAAACTAATGTGGTGCAGATGATTGTGTGTGTGCTTTGTGGTTTATTTGGGTAGGAGATTTGTCGAAATGAAACGCATGTGCTGTTAGCATTTTATTTGCAGGTGTCGATAGAACTGAGATATATCGCTCAGATTTGAATTTAACTCAAGATTCGAGAAAGATCCGTGATCGAAAATTCATCTTTTTGTTTTTGTAAAAATATATTCAATTTGAAGAAGAAAAAAAACAAGGAGAGGAGAGGTCAGTTCAAAATAACACTACATAAATATGTATTTTGCAGATGATTAATTGTGTTTATTGTCACATACTACTGAGGTAAGAGAACAGGGCACTGCGTCGTCTGATCACTGTCTTTTCGTCCGTCGCTCTCCGTCGATATCTCTGTGTGTAGCCGTCTGCCAGCATCCGTCTACGTGTCGGTGTGTCTGTTTCCGTTCATCTCTGTCTGTATGTCTGCGTGTGTCTGTCCTTGTATCTTTTATGTCTGCGTCTGTCTGTGTTTAGGGGCGGCTTTCTCGTACGTCTAGCCGGTCAAGGAACTGGGCCTCCTGCCTGGGGGCGGGCCTGAACGTGACTTTACTCCGTCCGTCCGTCTGTCCGCGGCGGCGGCGGCGGCGAGGGACCGTCCCGTCGTCCGAGTGGGCGTCTCAGTCTCTGGACTGGGTGCGGTTGCCCTTGAGGCAGGACTGACGGCTTCTGGAGCCGGTTATCTGCTGAGGACGACTGTAGCGAGTAATGGCAGCAGGGGCACGTCTGTTTGGTCTCAGGGTCGGCTGGGTCAACAGTATGTCTAGCGTGGTGTGGGCCATGTTTGGCCGCTCGTGTTTGACAGGCTGTAGTGAAACAGTCAAACACGAGTCCTACCACACTGTAGACGAGAGAGCATGGGTTATAGTTGGTGTTTTAGTTGGGCCGGCTGATGCGTCGTCATCAAAATTGCCGATACGATATTGTTAGTTGTGTTACTCATGGTTTTAATTTGCGGCTTCTTTCTTATGACATTTTAAAAGCAATTGAATTATAAATTGTGAAAAGTGTTGACTTTTCTCTCGTTTGTTTAAAGGGACTGTCCCACCTAAACATTATATTTGAGTTGAGATAGCCATTTTCCGTGCTTAGCATTTAAATTATGTATGGTACAAGTTAAAACAACCACCGAGGTCGAATCACAAAGAAATTTGAGTTTGGATTTGACATCTGTAACATCCCCAGTCCCCAGTCGGTATTTTGAACCATGGGAATTCTGAGCCGATGTCGTCGTCTCTTTTTACTAAATGTTGATCATAGTCGACTTGTTTTACCTTTGGCCATACATTAGCCATCATACATATGGTGGCGTGAAGGTTTTCTCTACTTCCCAAAATTACTTCATATGACGTCATCAGCCCAAATATTAAAACGTTTTTTTATGAAATTGAGCACTGTTTGTGAGAAACAAATGTCATACTCGTGTTCGGCAGCATTCACTTCATATTTTGCACCACAAACAGGGTACATTTGACACATTTTTTGAAGGTGGGAACTGGGAGTGTCTCTTTAAGGGATTGGTTTCTGATGCGACGTTTGCACACTATTTTTAACTCAGCTTCATAGCATCTCTGGCTCGATTTCACGAAACAGTAAAAGCGTTTCTTCGCTTTGCCACATCCCACGTCATCGTTAGCCCCCCCCCCTATCTGCAACGCTATTCAGTAGCCGATAGATAGGTGTGGTCTGCAGTGGTCTGCAGACTGCTATCAGCACGGCAATGTACTATAGGCAATGTAGCGCCGTCAATAAACCTGCGGATCTGTAGACCTTGGGTGGGCTCGGTCCGGTTATCTATTGGCGCTGGTTTAACAGATCAGACGGCTGGTGCTGATTGCGAGAGTCTGTCGAAACCCTGCGATGCAGAAACTACGAAGGTGCATGCACTTGTTATTGTCTTGCCTTCAGGTTACCGGCTTTTTATTGTGCAAGTATTGCGGCTAAACTTAGCGAAGTGCATTATAGTGATCTTTTCGCTGTACTGGTATAACGATTATTTTCCTTGTCATCCTTACTTGTCGTTACATCGTTATGTGACGGGTCCACTATCTAGTTTGATCTATGGAAGTTTCAGGCGTTGACGGATTGGTCTCCGATTGCTGCGTTGGGTGTGTTGCTGTGTTGGGGCCTGATGATGTTTTGTGTTGTACCCACATTTCCACTTGGGATCTGGACACCTAACTCTCCTACTGACCTTGCTTACCAGGCGTGGGTGAACGTCTGCTGCAGAACGAGTTAATACGCAATACAACTGGGGCTCGGGGATATTTATAATTATTTCGGGGACCTTGAGGTACCTGAGCTTGAAATATTCCCGCCAGAGACCGAAGGTCCGAGGGGCGGAAATTCTAGAGCTTCAGCGGACCGTAGGTCCGATGATTACATTTTCTCTCCCGGGGCCAAGTTGGGCTGGATGAAATTGTTAGCCATACTGTTCGCTGGGAAGAATGGACACCAAAATTGAAGGTTAGGAGTGTGTTCCAACCGCGGAGGGGACTTTTGGATTTTCTAACCTCGGCACGAGGAATTGAATACAAGTATATAACCTCGCAGATTGTAGGTTTTCACCTTTCAGGCCACTCTTTCTAATTCATGGGTCACTCTGTTTCAGCGAGTCGGTTCTGAGATTAGTTCGAAGTTAAGTAATTTTTTCACTCTTTATACTTATTTTTGCACGAGAACTTTGGCGGAAAACATTCGGCCCGGGGCAGCAATCGTTTTCCCAGATCACTAATAAACATTGAGCTGAAATGTTATACCTGTCTTCCCTACGTGATTACTGTTAAAGGGATATCTCGGCATATGGTAAAACGACTTCCCCGTCCGTGGCCGACAACCTTGCTGGTGAAGCCTAGACCAATTATTGTCTCTACTTCCTGACCTAGTCGCCTGCCGAGCTAGGCTTCCGAGGCAAATTCCCGCACTTTATCTTCCCAGATAGTGTTGGTACCCGCTATGGGTCGATGGAGCTGTGGCGGATCTATTTTAAAGATGTGAAAACTTGCTGTCATTTGCGGCATCGTTGTAGTCGAGTTTCATATTATGATCCCAAGCATGCATTAGGTCTAAATTTCTGGTCGCGAAAGTGACATGTCTTGAATGTTTCCTTGGTATTCTCCTTTAATTGTTGTGTCAGTGTAATTTGTAGGTTCCATTTCGTCGTATACTTTGTTCTCTATGGGATTATTGTAGGGTAGAGCCCTCTTCGGACTTTGTACAAGTGTCAACTATGTCAGGCCAGCTAAGTTATGGTAGTAGTTGGTGTCTTACGTATGACGGCAGAGCCTGGGGTAGTGGGATCACCCACCCGCGCTGGCATCTGCACTACCACTGGCGCAGGTGCTTGCCTTCCGTTTCCCCGGGTCTTGGTCGGGGTCTCCGTTGGGCCTGCCGGCGTCGAGGCCGCACGGGCGGTGATGTTCGGCGTGCGGTCTTGATTATCTGAGTGCCGCGCGGCGGCCATTCGGGTGCCCGCCTGGCGGTGGTGACTCGGCCTAAGTGCACCCAGGTGCCGGGATGTTTATTGCCGGCGTCCCGTCCTTCCCCGAGGCAGACCTGCAGCGGAGCTGTAGCCCGCCGGAGGGCCGGGTCGGGGGTGGTCCACCGCACGACGTAGCCCGCTCCGGGGCACGCGCAGCGTGGCTGGTAGCCGAGATTTGGTTTGTGTGGTGCCGACACCCACCACCGGCGGGGGCAGCGGTGCTCGGGATTGAGTACCCCGTGCGGGCAAGGGTGGCCGCCCCGGCGGACGTAGTGGCGATTGAGTGTTTGCCGAGCCAGTGGCCGACTCAGGATGAGCCGGCCACGAGGATGCGCCGCGCTGATCGTTGATACAGGTACCATCGAGTCGGCTTGCCGGCGTTTCCCGTTCTAGGTCACTCGAGCGTTTGCGTATCGTGTCGCAGGTCCATTTCAGACTTCACTTGATCGACGTGCGAGCACGCACCGCGCTCGACGGGTCAGGCGCCACTTGGGTCGCGTTCCCATGGCTTCGATCTAGCCCTAGGCTCGTTCAACCCATTGAGTCTACGGAGCACTGGCTCGTCACTTGCTGGTCCGCGTTGGTATGATCTAGGCTTTTGCTCGGTCGTGGTTTGTACCATGCTGAGTCACACGTGTACCACTCCCGAGCGTTATGCTGAGGCTAGGGTTACATGCCGACGGCGTCTAGTTGGTGCGCGGGGTATGGGCGCCTGGCTTGCCGCCCGCGGCGCCTCGCGCTGACATCCCTCGGAGCGCTCGGAGATCTCGAATTAGAGAGATCCTCTCTGTGATCGTTGTGGTCGGGAGATGGCGTAGCCCGCCAGGCCGCTGGCTACACGGGTCCCACCATGGGTCACTAAACCGTCCTCGCGCATCCTCCGTCTTTGCGTCTCCCGTGGCTCGTGGTGTGCCAATAATTCTACTGGATATTATCTTCACTGGACAGGGTTCGCTCGAATCAGTTCTCGGTGTCCAGAAAGAGCCAACTGATAATTAATTGATTACTTTATTATGATCTTCTATATTCACTATTATCCTTATTTTGTGCCTAGTTATATGATCACCGTGCTATATTAGTAGTTGGTTATAGTATTAGCGTTAATTATATGTTCAAGGTCTGACTGGGGTCCAGTCCATTGGTGGCCCGGCGGGTTGGACGGGTCCAGGTATTCTGGTTACTTCAAGGGCAACCGATATCGCTATCTGCCTGATCGCTTTTCACGGATGTTTTCGCCCGGAATTCCGCATTGAAAACATAATAATTCACCTGGAACTAGGAAGGTGTTTTCGACTTGCGTTTGTAACCTTCAAAGCAGTCCGCACGCAAGCGATGTTATTCCGATGTGTCCTGACTCAGCAAGGCAAATTAATCGCACACTCACGCTATCCACTTGAGCGCCACTCGGAAGCGCATGCGGACCTCACGCCGTGCCAATTCTATTTAGGAGCGGCGTTAAATCAGATTTGCTTAGTTGGCTGACGGCAGGGACGCAGCCCATGGGGGCCATGTCCCCACTGAGCAAAAAAATACACTATGTATAATGAGATTATCTGATGACCCGACCCTACCCCGGTCAACAACATGTTAAATTGTTGAGGACTGAGGAGCGACATTTGATTCTTCCACCGACGTGTCCCCCCCCCTGATAAAAATGCTGGCTATGTGCCTGGCTGACGGCGTCTATAATTAAAAGTTGACTCGTATCCTTGGGCTGAACCTGGCAGCGATGAAGAACTAAGAGGAAGAACCAGGTGTGCGACGTGCGTTCTCCCTATTCGGATGTATGCCAATGCGTCCATACACTTAGGGCCTGTTCCCGTCGCACATCTAACCTCCTCCAAGGCCAAGCTGCTCCAACTTGCTCCAGTCGTATCTAATAACACAGAGCAGTTGCAGTTGGAGCAACTTAGAGGAGATTAGAGGATGTAAGAGGCGCCACGAGAACAGGCTCCTAGATTCGGAGAAGATGCTAACTGCGTTGCCAGTGGTTGCCGTTATCTCCAGCGTTCCTCTTCTGCAGCGCAGTGTGGCATGCCAAACCGTGCATCATCCGCGGGCAGTGGAAAACTCCACTGCTGACCGGCGGCGTCATCCTGCCGTCTTCGTGTGTATCTCTCTCGGGGTTTAAGTGTGTTGGATACCTCGTGGCAGGCACGATTAGAGCATCGATTCTCGTAGCTCTCACGCCGAGGCGTTGCTCGTCCGCGGCCTGCTGATGGTTGGCTCTGCGTTTTACTTGGCGTCGATGTCTTATTGTCGCTCGTCATTGCGGGTCTGGCAGCTTAGGCTAGCACGATCGATCGATGGTTATGTGTGCGCACAGTTAGTCATGAGACAGCAGTGTTCCTCCGCACACGCCGGAGGTCGCTTGCTTGTGGTCAGTCCACCTCGACACCCGGACCGTTCCCCTCCGTCGAGCCGTTCGGAAGTCGTCCCCCGCCGTGCCCAGGAACTTCCGGTTGACTCAAAGAGGCTCTGCGCTATTCTACCGACCGGCGGGGTACGGCAGGCGATCTTCTGCTGGTTCGTTGCTGGCTGACGGATATTGCGCGGGACCCAGAGCCCCCTCCCCCACGCCACCCAGCCCCTAACCCGGGCCGTCGGTTGCGTCGGAAACCCCGCGGGGAGGGGGTGGTCTGACGTAGTACCAGCGTCGTTGGCGGCGGCGGCAGGGGCGCGTCAGGAGGCCGGACCGGCAGCGGCAGCGGCGCGTGCGCGGAGGGCGTGTCGTCGCCAGCCAGCTGAAGGGCACTGCAAGGTGACGCTGTCGGGCGACGTCTCAAAACGACCGGCGGGCACGGCGCCGACGGCAGACGGGTGAGTGGTGCGCGGCCAGAGAGTCAGAGCCAGAGAGACAGACAGTTCATGCAGGCTGGAGACGCCGCAGGAGCCGGCCTCTGAGACAGGTGCTATTGACAGGACTAGCAGACACATTGCTTATGGCTCAGGGAGGACCGGACGGTGACCTTAGTTGGAGCCGCGTCGCGGACGGACGTGCTAGGACCCGAGTGGTAGGGGGGGAAGAAGAGACGGCGACAGATGCCGAGTGTCTGACCCAGCCTGCCGGGCACCGAACTGTCGTTTGGCACGTCCAGGAGAAAGGGAACTACGCGAGTGATGGTCTGGACGCGCGACTCACGGGTCCGAGCACGGGGTATGTGTCGTTCTGGTAGTGTGTCGGGCTGACCGTCGGCACTGGAGCGAAAGCCTTGGGGATCATAGATCTGGCCTTTGTCCTGGGTGCACTCTTCTATTCTAATTGCCGAGACTGATCCGGTCAGAACGTTGGTGATTGCCTGCTATACTAATTCATTATGGTCGGTGGTTACGATCGGTCGTCGGCCATTGTGAGATTAGCATTGGCTTCTTCCTACTGTCTTGGATGTTTGACATTCGGCCATGTTGGTCCTGTTGTGTTTTTCGTAGCTCAAGCGGCGGGAGGTAAAATTTTGACCCCGCGCCCAACTCAAAATCCATGAGATTGTGACTAATAGAAAATGCCGTTATTATATTATGTGTAAATATTTTCCCAGTGTGATGCTCTCGCTGTATTATTGCGAGACATGTGTCGGTAATCCTTGAATATTTAGAATAGTACATCATATTTTAAACTCACTAAACGCCCTGAAATGGCATCAAAATGCCACGAAAAATCGTTTATCTCTGCGTTCTAGATATGCAAGCTGTTATTCATATGTAATATATATCACTTGTGCATATATAGGCCTATCTTGCGGGCCGACCGTTTCTTTGCTCATTGTTGTATAATATTATAGGAGGGTAATAGCGACGGCTTTGTTCCAACATTATACAGTATCCCTAAAACCATTCATGGGTACCGCAAGTCGTTTCCCTTTAGTTTTTTTTTTGGGTTTGGCAGCCGTGGACGTCAAATAAGGGAGATTTCGTCCTTCAAATTTAGTCGAATACAGGTAACGCTCCTGCTTTTGAGTCATGGTCACCCTGGCTGTCAGCAAATTTATTAATACCTCTAGGCTTGTTCTTTCCTTGTTCCTGAACCAAGTTCAAGTTGGCGGGACTCTAGGTTCCGATATGGTATTCATGTTGAGTTATCATGCAGGTGTGGCACTCACAATATTTGCGCGTTGTATAATATGTAACTTGCAGTATGCCTTTCCCGTTTATCTACCTTTATTGTGATGTACCACAGTGTTTCGGACATTTCAGAGCCGTATCTAAATTCAATGAAGAGGAAGTAGTGATTGATCGTGACATTGGGCGCGATATATTCAATTCAGTTTAATGCAGCTCAAGTAGCATGCTGTGTGATACGCACAGGATTGATTCCTCCTCTCGGCCCGGCCCTTTCGCTCCTGCGTGGGCTGACCTGGAGAAAGATCGGCTGGTCGCCGGTATAAGCGCGCCGCCCGGCTCTTCGACGCTGAATTGTGTCGACGTTACGGCCTGGCTGTCGTGGTGGATTGGCCGACTGGCGCATGTGGGGTGTTTTTCGATGCGATTTGAGCGGGGTGAGTCGATACGCGGGATCGGCTCGGAAGGAGTCAGGGGGCGGGGATGGGTGGTTTCAGGTTATTTCGGGGATCGCCCACATGTGATTCCGATACAGTGTTGCGTTAGCGTCATGCGAGGAAGCTAGGAGTCTGCGTCGAGGACGTCTCGAGATTTGACTCGTCAGTCCGATGCGAGATCTATCCGGCACGTGTGACGCAACATGGCGACTACTCCCCGTTGATGGTCGTCACCTTTGGTAACTTTTGCTACGCGGTCTCTAGGCTGTGTCTATTGAAAGGTACTTTTATATTAATATTGATTATTATATGTATTATACTCGTGATTAATAGTACGTATATAGTATATCATATATTATATATCTTATATATATATTATATTCACTATCCACGCTATATTCCATCATAAGATTGGTGTGCTTTATTTTCCTTTCTTAATCGCAGCAGTGACTTAACCGAATAGCTGAGCAGTTAAGGATCTGTAGAAGCGCGGGCGATATTATTTTGATGTCGCGGTCCATTGCCAATTAATTTGACACAAGAGTAACAAGTAGGTACTATCTGATCGGCACGAAAGAAAGGTCCCTTGTACGATCCACTTGTTGCTGTGCCAAATTATGTATCAAAGAAAGTTTGCGGATAGAGCCTCTCTTTCTGTCTTATTGCGTTATGCTGTTGTGCTTTTGAAATACACAATTCAAAGTTGGAATTGCAGAACATTCTTGGCAGGTTAGTATGCAGTAGATAAATCTGAGTGGTATTTTTGTCTTACGACAGGTGTTTCCATGCCGGTTATGTTGCGAAAGTTCCTCGCTGCAGTAGGCCAATTGATTCACCGAGTTTGTGTATTGAGCCATTGTGGCTCCTTGCCAGATGGAGCTAGAGGTCAACCTGAAGGAATTTCTGGCCGCCGTGAATCAAACGTTGAACTGTTTTGTTTCACGCGCGTTTTAGTTCAGATGTCAATGCCCATATCAAACCATCCCAATGGTAATTGTGCCACCAGTGAGCAGATACCTATGAACGTAGGCTAGTTTCGTCAACTGGAAACCAGCCGATCATGGCTCGGGAAGCCCGTGACGCCGCGTTGTTTGCGGTAATCTGCCGTGATTGATGACGCACTTCGTCTCAGCGTGGGGTAGGTTTTCCACTGACGTCGAGTCGTCAACACAGTACTATATCCAAACATCCCGGCCGGTCGGCCGCTGAAGTCAACACGTGCTAGCCATGCCGGCTGAAGTCAACACGTGCTAGCCATGCCGGCTGAAGTCAACCACGTGCTAGCCATGCCGGCTGAAGTCAACACGTGCTAGCCATGCCGGCTGAAGTCAACACGTGCTAGCCTTGCCGGTGGTTACGGTAGCGCGCCTCGACGCTGTTATGCTGATCATTCTGAGCAAACATTCCAGTCTGATTATATGTATGAGGGAACGCCTGTGTATTTGGACGGCACCTGAGCACTGCGCAGGTATCCTGTGTGTGCTGCAGACTTGTAACGACTGTTTTGTTTTTAAGTCAACTCAAGTCTGACTGAACAGCCGAGGAACTGTCTCGCCTCTTGACTCAAGTGCTGCTTAAAAAATATGATCGACTCGACTCTTGACTCAAGTGCCGTTTTTAATTTAATCGACTCAACTCATGACTTATTCAAAAATGTCTGACTCATGAGTCGATTCATGGCTCAACTCTGAGTCAGTTACAAGTCTGTTGTGTTGAGCAGGTATCGCACTGCCTGTGTTGGACTCTCCCAGCCGAGCCAGTCGGGTCGGTCGGGCGGCTCCAATGACAGCGATGCCGTCCTAGCCGCCGCAGTTGTGTCCCTCTGCCTGACACATGTGTGCGGCGTGACGCATGTCGCACCTGGGCAGGCAGCCAGCGCGGCCTTGGCATCGCCTCCGGGCACGTGAGCCGCCGCCGAACCGCGGCCGCCGCCAGCGCCGGCAGCTAGGTCAGCCCGGGGCCCCGGGGGTCAGCTTTCGGCTCTCAGACACACAGAGTCGGCGGGCTTAACTACTGATCTGACTCGTCAGTGCGGTCCAGGTTTGAGAAAATAATCTCAATTGTAAAACCCAGGTGAATTAGGAGCATACGTTTAAATTTATCGGTTATAAAACCCCAATAAATATAAATTATTAGAAGAACCAAAGAGTCTGTAGTATTCGTCAAGTAAAATAATGATGCATTGAAACTGAACGGACGTCGCCTGTATCAATATTGAACCGGCTAATGTAAGCACACGACGTTACCGGTCGGAGACGACCCTCTTGACCCGGCTGCCTTCTGGAACCGCGATAGTTTACAGTATACGGTGAATGACGTGTCGGGTCTATCCCCTGGGCCAAACACCGGCACCGCCCATTCCTGCTACAGCGTGGCTTCGCGGAACGCCGCTGTCTCTGCTCAGCTGTAGACGCGTCAGAAAGGCTTGCATCATTTAGCTGAAGACTACGTTGTCTGTATCTTCCCGGTCCATAGCCCACCGATGATTCACGGGTTACATGGCCCTTCTGGACTTCACGCCTTACTGTCCCGGTAAACAAAGTGAACCATTGCCGGTACGAAACCTGCTGCTCCTCGGTTTCGTATTGAGTTTCATCATGGGTTATGCACCACGTGAAGAGCGCGACATTGACATACGTCATCATTGGTCTTATGTCAAATTAAATGGCATTGAACCACGACATCAACGTAATATCGCCCGCGTTTCTACAGATCCTTAACTGTGGCTCATTGTCGCTTTCTGTCTGTTTCAGAAACATTCAGTGTCCCTGTTGCATTACGCTGTCATGTGCTGGCCAGTTCTGTTTCTTTTCAGTGCGATGACCTGGCCACTTCTGTGTCTTTCCGTTTACAATACCGGTGCTGGCCACGTTTGTGTCTGCCCAGTGGTATGAGCTATCCGTTTCTCTGTCTGCCTGTACCCTGAGCTGACCAGTATCTGTCTCTGTGCTGACCAGTACCGTGTCCCTTCTGCCCGGCAGATTGAGGAGTTCTGCCAGGAGATGGTGTTGACTCCCGAGCAAACACAGACCGTCTACGACAAACTACTCAAACAGATCAACCTCGGCCTCGGGAAGGACACCAACGCGCAGGCCTCCGTCAAATGCTTCCCCACCTACGTCAAGGAGCTGCCCAACGGACACGGTAGGAGCCAAATGGGCGGGCACTACGGTGGGTGCCGGGGTCATTTAGCAAAAGAGTGAGCTATTAAGGGCAGGCATAATGCAGTTTTAACGAGCTGCCTCAAGGACGTACAAATGTGGCGTAGTCAGTGCCTGGTGACATTAGCACGACTCGCCGTAATCTTGACACCGTTATAAGGACCACATTAGGATGATGTGACACAGATACAGATGTAATATGAGTCTCTGCTGCTGCAGTGGTCTATAATTAGTCCAGTGGGCCTCTGCTCCGAGTTGACAGACGTGGTGGGTGGGGTTGTTTGGGGCGGTGCCGGGGCCTGGGTCAGGGCCTGGCCGGCCGGGGGTTATAATTAATCCAGTGGGCCTATGTTCGGAGTTGACAGACGTGGTGGGTGGGGTTGTTTGGGGCGGGACACCGGGGGCTGCGTCATGACCTGGGCCTGCCGGTGGCATATAATGTGATTCCAGGTGGCCTATGTACGGGAGGTTGGACAGACTTTGTGGGTGGGTTGTTGGGCTTCCATAAAAAACAAGAGGCGTATAGTGCGGTGCCGGTTGGCGAATCACAGTGATAACTACTTGATGACGTATGCGAAAACGTACACGGATTTTGTGCTGACGTTGAAAATTTATGTACCACATATGACCAGACGCGTTCTTTTTTGCGTTGTGAAACTAGCAACAGTAGGTGCGGTGTCGCGGGGTGGGAGGGAAAAGATTCGGATATTGGGGTTATCCTCAGCAACACACCGACAATCTGCTATTTCTCAGTTAAAAAACGTAGCGAAGTGTTTTAATAGGTTGGGCTAGTATTCCCTTGATAACCCAATCTCGTTACGAAGGAAGTAACGTACGAAGGATTGCAGCATGTAACCTACTCACAAAGGAGTTCACACGCGGCTTTCGCTGGTCTTGTCAGGGCGGCCGGCCTAATATTAGTCTCTACTTGCTGTCAAATGTCGCGTCTATTACGCTTACAATCAAGTCAGGGCCGCCTCATGTTCGGAGTTGACAGACGTGGTGGGTGGGGTTGTTTGGGGCGGTGGCCGGGGGCTGGGTCAGGGCCTGGCCGGCCGGGGGCGGCGATGTTTAGAGTTCTGCTGCCGGTCGGGTCGGCCCGGCTCAGCTGGCGGTATGTGGGAGGGGGGGGGGGGTGGGGGCCAGTTGCGCTGTCCAAGGCTCGTTCCTGCTGCATTGCCGCGTTAATGATGGTCATCTGCAAATTAACGGCTGCGGCTTTTCAGCCGCAGAAGCTGCATAAAAATCTGTCAGCTTTCTCCCCTGCAACACGGATGTTACCCTCCCTCACGCCGGGGTTAATGATGCGATCTGTCTACTGTGCCCGTCGTCCAGAGGCTGACGGTAGGGGTCAGATAACCAGACGCGACGGATGTCACCGCCCGGGTCAGAGCGAACACAAAGTCAACAGAAACTTGTCACTCTTTTGTGAAAACGTATCTCATGCTACAAAAGCTAGTATTTATCTTCGAAAGTCATCAACCTTGCGGTCCTCGGACGTTTTCGATACCACATCTCATGCGTTTCCTTCGAAACAAGAATGATCAAAGCATCCCCAGTTTTGAAGCCAGCTATCTTCCCGTCCGTTCTTTTTTGCCTCTGACCGGACATCGTAAGCTGTGCCGGCAGTAACAGGACTCTGCCGTGGGGCTGTATACCGTCCCGGCCCACCCTGTGTACCGGATCAGCAGTGGCGAATATATGTTAGGGCAAAACTGGCAATTGTCGCCGCCCCCAACGAATATTCGGTAGGCAAACGTATATTCCCCCTAAAAAAGCGGGAGGTTGTGATTTTTGTTCGAAAAGACGTGATTCGTGAATTGCTTCCTTCCCTCCCACCGCTTAATGACTTTTCGTGCTGAGACCCGACGCCTCCCCTCCCCCGCTCAGCATTTTTTTAACTGACGAAACTGAGCCAAATCCCCCCTTCTCCCCGCACTCCTAATCTCGATCCGCCACTGACTGGATGACGGATGTCCTGGTGCTATTCGCTGACGCAGCGGCAGTTTTAGTTAGCCAGATTATATAACTGACTGGTGACTTAAACAGGCGCTGGTCTGTTATCAGTTGATACCGATACCGTATCAGTTAGCTCGGTGGAGTTAACGAGCTTAACGAACCAAGGGCATCAGACGAACGAAACAGAGCCGGCGGTGTCAGTAGCTTCGTCAGCCCTGACCTGGCCTGAACCCGGCCGGCCCGGGGAGCTGTCAGAGCCAGCGGTGTCTGTAGCTGTGTCAGCCCTGATCTGACCTGAACCCGGCCGGCCCTGAGACCTGTCAGAGCCGGCGTTGTCAGTAGCTTCGTCCGCCCTGACCTGGCCTGAACCCGGCCGGCCCGGGGAGCTGTCAGAGCCAGCGGCGTCTATAGCTGGGTCAGCCCTGACCTGGCCTGAACCCGGCCGGCCCTGAGACCTGTCAGAGCCGGCGTTGTCAGTAGCTTCGTCAGCCCTGACCTGGCCTGAACCCGGCCGGCCCGGGGACCTGTCAGAGCCAGCGGCCTCTGTAGCTGCGTCAGCCCTGACCTGACCTGAACCCGGCCGGCCTGGGGAGCTGTCAGAGCCAGCGGCGTCTATAGCTGGGTCAGCCCTGACCTGGCCTGAACCCGGCCGGCCTGGGGAGCTGTCAGAGCCAGCGGCGTCTGAAGCTGTGTCAGCCCTGACCTGACCTGAACCCGGCCGGCCCTGAGAGCTGTCAGAGCCAGCGGTGTCAGCCACGCCTGCCTGACTCCCGGGCAGCAGCGGTGGAATGTCTGAGGACCTGGCTGGCGGCCCTCCGTCAGAGTCGATATTGTCGGCCATGCGTGCCGAACGCGGCAAAAAGGCCGGCGATTAGTGAACGGCTGCTGCCGACCGTCCTCGAGCGGAACAGGCGGGTTAGCGGGCCTCGGATCAACCCTTCGTCGGGAGCGGTACAGACGGGTTAGCGGGCCTCGGATCAACCCTTCGTCGGGAGTGGTACAGACGGGTAGCGGGCCTCGGATCAACCCTTCGTCGGGAGCGGTACAGACGGGTTAGCGGGCCTCGGATCAACCCTTCGTCGGGAGCGGTACAGACGGGTTAGCGGGCCTCGGATCAACCCTTCGTCGGGAGCGGTACAGACGGGTTAGCGGGCCTCGGATCATTCCTTCGGTTCGGATCAGTTAACACTCGGCTGCCGCTGGAGATGTCGGTATTCGTGATGGTAGCTTTGTTTCACATTTGTTCCGCGTGACGAACTTGTTGGCTTTGGAAAAGGTGAAGGACAAATGGGCAATGGTGGATGACTTATGGACTGTGGAATGTTTCGTTATAGTTCTGTGTCGTCGGAGTGGAAAGGAAATTCCTTAGCATAAAATCTCAGCACATTGTTTGCCATTGATGACTTCAGTCAGATCGATCCACATGACTATAACCACTATCTTTGACATTCTCCGTCCAATTCTGCCTTCACCGAGGTTATGTGCCACTGTCATGGATGGAAGATCGCCTCAGAAATATGAATTGTTCATCCACTTGCATCACTATTATCTTGATCTCGCCTAACTGCAGTATGAGGGCACGGTTCTAACCTCTCTCTACCCCTTTTTCAGAGCGTGGCCGGTTCCTGGCTCTGGACCTGGGCGGAACCAACTTCCGTGTTCTCCTCATTGAGCTGGACGATGGCGAATTCAAGATGGAGTCGAAGATCTTCGCTGTTCCGCACAGCATCATGCAGGGGGCCGGACACGAGGTGAGTTTCTGGACTGCAGGGCGTGTCGGTCCACTTGGCACTGGGATTAATTATTGGTGGGCCCTGGGATGTGTCTACGGCCAGTCGAGGGATGATTGTGTGATTATGTCGGGCTGCTGGGGCCTGAAGGTAAGAGTGTGTGCTTGGTGTAGGTGTCCGTATGCTGGGATGGAATGGACCGACCTTGCTAGTGAACTAATACAATGGATCGTGGAGTGGTATCCTGGCACAAACACAGATACTGAGTGCCCCGAGCGGTGGTGGTGGAGGTGGTCTGAGTCCAGCTCACTCTCAGATACAGATACAGATACAGATGTATATTCGGAACCTCCATGCGATGGCTTTTGTGGTCATCCACGTCATTATCAGTTCCTTGAAAGCTCATTCCCAGCACCTTCACTTAATCACCCATTCACATAAATTCGTACATGTTAAAATTAACGATGATTAAAAGGCTAAAATAATACCAGGCGACGATACATGCACACACATCGGATTGAAATTATCCTTGTTGATATTATATGTGGCATGCCATTGGACATCGACACTGACAGCACTGCGACGCAAGTGACCAACTGTCCGTCTCACTTTTGGGGGTAGGTTATTCCAGCTCTCATACCCTCCCCAGATGGAGGACGATAAGAACTTGTCACTGAAACACTTGACCACCGGCCAACGGTCGTTTTTCTTCTTTTGTCAGTTGGAGAGTGGCCAGTTGTACAGGACTGGGGAGTGGTGCCGTGATGAGTGTGTATTAATAGTGGGGAACGAGTGTGACTTAATAGTGGAAAGTTCCCCGAATCAAAAGAGGCGTAGTCGTATACCAGTGTTTCATCATTACACAAGGATAGAGTGAACATTTTAGACTCAAAAGCGTCCAATAAATAAAGCGCAATTGAGCTATTTAGTGATGTAAGTTTGTCCTGTATAACAGTATAATGTATTGATCTAAACGCATAAACGCTCCCCATTATACAAGTAAAGTAGGTTACCTGTATAAATTAATAAACTTCTCTGAATTTCTTCACCCGATACGGGATTTGTGTTTCATTCATTCTTCTGAAGCGCTGCGCTGCTGTTCAGTTTTTCGTCACGTCATGTTCATTTTTTTGTCACGTGTTCAGTTTTTCGTCTCGTGTTCAGTTTGTCGTCAAGTCGTGTAGGACATAAAACACATCGCCACCATGTCACATTCTGCCGACGGAGCGGGGCAGGTCGCGTCTGGTGCCGCGCGACAACTGTTCACCTAAACAGACTGTCACCGGCAGTAAATACGGCATCGACTCATCCGTCTGAAACTATGACAAAGCAGACCGGGTAGGCATGGTTACATGGGTCACAATCGGGTCTGGCGATCGGGTGTCCCAGCGCTGGAGATTAATATACGGCGCTATCAACCGTGCGGAGCGAGTGTTGAACATCGGCCGTCGGAATTAAACGGCTTTACTGTATGTGGTATTTCCCTCGGCTATCTATAGATAATAACTTGTAATGGACAGTGGCTTAGCTGCCGGGATCATGTTGGCACGCTTTGTAAAACGCTTTGTATATTGACATTTGACATGGTTAGATAGTATTTCAGATGTTAAGGTTACTCTGATTGCGATTATTTATTGCTTGTGAATATTGTTACGCTCAGGTGAATAATCTAATACCGGGTTTGAGGTAGAACCCAAGGCCATATAACAACATAGAACTCAACGGTAATCTGAGCAGGGTCAGCAGACCGAAAATTTGAGACGGTTGTTGTTATGCATATGCAGTATGCACCCTTTAAATAACGAAAAGTTGGGATGTATGATTGCAGGGTATTTAAAGGGTAGTTTCTTGCGTATGTCCTCATTCGAGCGCGTAAAAGTCATTATATTTCTTTCGATGATGAACATATAGTTTACTGAGCGTCAATGCGCTAAAGCTCATCACCTTTTTTGTGATAGTGTGTCTAAAAACGCTACAGGCCATTTTGCGTCGCATTCGTGTTCTTGTCGCCCCCGTAACCCTGTCTACCAGTCTAAAAACGCTACAGATCAGTTTTTCACCGCATTCTTGTTCTTGTGACCCTTGTAACCATGCCTACTCGATCCGTTTTGTCATAGTTTCGGCGCCGATTAATGCTGAATCGTTTTCTTCTGCCGACGAAGCTTCGACGGGCTGCGTCGTGTACAGTTCCGTGCAAGCAGAGTGTTAATCGATTTCCGATAACCCGGCGCGTGTGATGTGTTGACGCGAGGTATCAGCTGCACCGTCGGCTGCAGCCGTTGGACCGTGTATTGTATGTCCTATCTGTGCTACTGTCTGACCCTGTGCCCTTTCTGTTTCAGCTGTTTGACCACATCGCCGAGTGTCTGTCGACGTTCGCGCATCTGCAGCACATCGAGCACGAGGTCCTGCCGCTGGGCTTCACGTTCAGCTTCCCGTGTAGCCAGCACGGCCTGACCGTGGCACGGCTGACGCAGTGGACCAAGGGCTTCAGCTGCGCCGGCGTCGAGGGCCAGGACGTGGTCCAGCTGCTCGAGGAGGCTATCGAGAGACGCGGGGTCAGTGGTGGTGATGGGGAACACTCGGCGGCACCAGGGGTGGCTCTGTACGGGCTTAACCGGGGTCTTGTTGGTGGTCACGTTACGTAAAAGGGACTGGCGGTCTCTTCCTCGTCAGACAAGGGAGCAGACACAATGTCATCGTCGACGACACGGAAAATTAGACGATTATTTAAGTCAGTGTCATTTATGCTGTAAGATGCTCATGTTTAAACTTTAAACCATGTGACATTTCGCAAATCATCTGACTTTAGTATACATTGTATTTGCTTATATGTGTCTTCTCCTTCATGCGTTCAAACCTTGCTATTCCCTCTTTTGTCGCTTGTCGTAGTATGCGAGACTGACGTGGTTTTGTCACCCTCAGGATGTGAAGATCACCGTGTGTGCCGTACTGAATGACACCACGGGTACCCTCATGTCCTGCGCCTGGAAAAACCACAACACCTTCATCGGCCTCATCATCGGTAGGTGCTGGAAGCTCACTGTATCTTAAAAGCCGTCTCATAACATAGCCTTGAACTCAGTACAATATACTGCGGTTGGTCCCATTCGTCCCTCGACCAAGCTTTCCGTGCAGTAATGCAGTATACTCTGTGAGTGATATCTATCGTGTTGGTGTCGTTTTTCTAACCTGCTTAAATACTTGCTCCTGCTTACAATTATTGCTACTGACCTCACGGCCTTATCACTGCACTGTCACCACGACCGAGGGGCGCAGTACTCACCATAACAATGCGCTCCGGCATGTCGCAGGTACCGGCACGAACGCGTGCTACGTGGAGCGTCTGGAGAACGTCGGTCTGTGGGACGGCGACTGGGAGGAGCCGAAGCAGGTGCTCATCAACACCGAGTGGGGCGCGTTCGGAGACAACGGAGACCTCGACTCGGTGCTCACAGGTGCGTAGCCAGCGCTCCGCTGCGGACTCCCGCACAGAGACGCAGAGCGGCTACACATGGCAGTGACGCAGATATATGGCGGTCAGTGATAGAGAGCATGGTGCGAGGAGAACAAAGTGATCAGAACTGGGTAGTCGACTGGTTACAACTGGTATTGTGCAGTGTGCTGCTCTTGATCTGTAACATACGCTGCAGGTGCAGCTGGCGGTATGGTTTGCGCGTTGCGGTCAGGGCAGCATCCGATTGTATCACAGGGGTTCCGCTCGTCCACCGGGGCGGAAACCACAGTCACTTTCTGCCCGTGGGCGGAAACCACACTACAGCGTCTGCTGCTGCTGTCGCCTTCCCTCTCCCTCCCCCTCCCAACACCCCGCCCTTCTCTCCCCTAACACCCCTCCCTCTCCCCTCAGGGTACGACCGTGACATCGACCAGCACTCCATCAACCCGGGTCGGCAGCTGTTCGAGAAGATGATCAGCGGCATGTACCTGGGCGAGGTGGCGCGTCAGGTGATCCAGAAGCTCACCAAGAACGGCCTGCTGTTCGGCGGGCAGGGCTCGGACACGCTGTTCGAGCGCGGCGGCTTCTTCACCAAGTACATCACAGAAGTGGAGAGGTGAGGCGACAGCTGTGGTGGGGAGCGACTGGCACAGGGGTGGAGAACGGGGTGGTTGGGCCGTGCTGGAAGCGATAGGGAAGTGGGAGGTGTGTTGGTGAATGGAAAGCAGACGAGACGGTGGTTTATATTCACATTGTGAATGCTGCTTTTCGACAGAGAATGGGTAAATAATACGCAAAATAGTGCTCCAGCTGTTCAGGGTCTGCGTTGTCTATAGTTGTTTCGGATTGATGAAGTGTGATAGCATATAAAGTGTGCGGAGTATGTGAAGCAATCTCCCCTCTGTGTGTCGTGCAGTACTGAAGGTTGTTGTTCTGTGTTGCAGTGACAGTCCCGGGGACTACACCAACTGCCGTATGGTGCTGGAGGAGCTGGGGCTGGAGCACGCGCCACTGACGAGGACTGTGAGAACCTGCGCTACGTCTGCGAGGTGGTCTCCAGGAGGTGAGGAAATAGACAACATCTCATCTGATGCGACCTCGGCAAGGATAAGGGGTCAACATGCAACAGGCTTGTCCGGCATGGGGAGGCTTACACGATAAACCAGAAAGATCTTGGACATTAATTTCACTTGTATATCTTATTTCCTTGTTGACTATGAGCGGCTGAGCTGCTATGGCAATTATTGTATGATGCCCTTTACGTTTCTCTTNTTGCAGCAGGAACAAGACGGAGCACAAATTCAAGAAAGCTGTCGCGCGAAAGTTCAGTGAAGTGGGACTATGTGTATAGGAAAACTTACCACAGTTTGCGCACGTAAAGCAATCAATAGAGGAGCTGCTAAGCTTGTGAACGACACACACGCTACGCACGTCGCACACGCACTGGACACGAGTCGTAGCTCCTCGTCAGTGTGGCACTCAACCGGCGTCCCCTCACCTGCTGTTCGAAGTTTGTTATGTCTCGCTCACCTGTTGTTAGAAGTTTTCACCGTTTCTTACCATCTTCGAGTTTCTTGTCTCCGCCCACTGTGGTCAAAGTCTTCCTGTCTCGCATCTCTCTGTTCGAGTTCCTCCGTGTCCTCACCTGCTGTTCGAAGTTTCCTCCGTGTCCTCACCTGCTGTTCGAAGTTCTGCCTGTCCTGCTGGCGCTGGGCCAGCAGCGCGTCATAACTCTCTGCCAGCGTGGCACTCTCGGCGGTCAGACGGGTGTTCTCCTCCTTCAGGACCTGGCCAGTGGCCGCCGCCTCCCTCCGCAACTCCTCCTCGGCCTTGGTCAGCTCAGCCACCTGGTACACAGACACTCTCCTCGGCCTTGGTTAGCTCAGCCACCTGACACACAAACCATAGTGAATTTCACTGTATATACACAAGTATACTGTATACACATTGTAATGTGTACCTATATACTACAAACCAAAATACGTGCTATAAATGTTACTGAACAGCTCATTCCTGTTTAGGCGTTTCGACCTTTGAAGCACATTTTTGTATGCACACTTATTGTTTGTTTATTGGGGTTTAAGGGCGCGCCGACACCTTTGGTCAATGTGCGCCCATATGCACACTTATTCAAGGACGACGTGGTACACTACTAATGATTTACGAGTAGGTGAGGTACTCATATTTCGTTCCCAGAATCTTCAGCAGTTATTCACTATCTCAGCCGGGTTGAAACGGCGGGCCGAGTCCCCCTCCTGCTCACATTAGTTTCGATGAGCTGCCGGTAGCTGGCCAGCCCCTGCTGATAGTCGTGCTCGCTCTGCTTCAGCTGGGCTCTCGTGGCTGGCGCGCAGCCGCTCCAGCTCGCCCCGCAGACGGTCACACTCGGCCGTCAGCTGGCCGGCAGTCAGCTGACGCCGCTGTGACGTCACCATGGCAGCGGCCACGCGGCGGTCCTGCTCCAGCGCCTCCCGCAGGCGCGACTCGTACGTCACAATCAGATCATTCTGACAGCAGGCGAACAAACAGACGGGTGAGCTGGCGGCGTTAGGACGTGAGCCAAGTCACCGGTCCAATGCATGACTCCCCGAGATTACCCACTACCCAGTCCCCTGCCCGCCTGTCTGTACTAAGTACACATTGTACATACACGCAGTACCCGTTGACCACGCCTCTGACCTTCTCTGTGCAGGTCTGCTCTGTGAGCTTCCTCAGCTGGGCGTGCGTGTCTTCCAGCTCCTGCCGCAGCGTCTTCACCAGCTCTGAGTCGGCCGAGCTCGATGAGCGACGCCGTGCCTCGCGCACCTTACGATCCGCCTCCTGACGCTCCTGGACCACCACACAATACACAGAGATACAGCGAATTAGGTCGTGTAAGCATTAGACACACGAGGTAAATGTCACAATAACAACGAACGCGCAGAGAAAAGGCAGCGCAAACGAGCTTTCCAGCACAGATTGTTCGCTTAGTTTTGGACTACTCAGAATTCAGATGATATGGAGTATGGACAAGGAGTGACTCATATGTAGATTGTAGGAGAACAGGACAAGGTACTCGGTCAGAAGAGACGAAGAAGTCCTGACACACTGTTACCTTTTTCATTCTCTCCTCATGCTCAGACGCTGCATTTTTAATTTGCTCATGCAGCTCCTTCGCGTCTGTCTCCAGCTTTTTCTTCTCTAAACATGCACGCTTCAGTCTCTGGACAGGAAAAGCAAAGCAATGATAGACAGCTAATGATGCGCACCACCGGCCATCAGAGGAACAAACGCAGCCCCGCGACACCACAATCAACATGCACGCCTGAGGATATCCCGCACCTTCCACACAACACGAGCAAGACGCAACAGCGCAAACAGTTTGTGCGACATGGGAGCTTCAGAATAACGAGCTTAAAACATCGCTCACGAAGAAGCACGGCCCAGAGATGAAGGCACATGCAGCGATATGGACACCTCACACATAGATGGAACCAGAGTCACATGCAACCAAGGCAAAAGCAATCACATCTCAAAGCAAAAGCAAAAAACCGTAAGCGACAGCAATCAGATATACACAATCGCATGGCAATGTCTGAATCCTTAATGTACGGCGGTGTAGGAGCGACCTACAACAGCAGGCCACTGATCGGTCGGCGGCGCGGCCCACCTTTTTCAGTTTGTCGAGCTGCTCGGTGGTCTGATGGTCGTCCACCTGGACGGCGCCGTCCCGGGTCGGCAGGGGCGGCGGCGGAGGGGTCGTCTGGGTGGAGTGGGCCGAGTGCGGCACTGGCGGCTCCGTCTGCATACCGGCACTGGCCACCTGAGTACAGCGCAGTGACGGCGGCCGGAGGTCAGACCTGGTGCAAATACACCACACCAGCAAATATACCGCATCAGTGTCAGAGATCGGCACAGGTCACACGCAGTGAGGGGGGCAGCCGGCGGTCAGACGGGCAGCAAATACACCACGTCAGCAAATACACCACGGCAGCGTCAGAGATGGGCACAGGTTACAGCAGTGCCCGTATGGACAAACCAAACACAGGACGTATCTATTTCGTGACTCCGCAATGACACGGAAGAGACGAAATAGGCCGAACAAAACCCAACATGGCATGTAAGACCCGGCCCCTAATGTTTGTTTCTTTCGGCCTATTTCGCTCATTATAATGTGCATGCATTAAATACATCCCCATTAAAATAAGCAAACACCACCAGACTGCACAGGTATATCCGAGCATCCCGTGTGTACATTCCAGTCACTGCAGCGCGTACCCTGCCGGCCACCTTGGCCGGCAGACGCGACGGCGCGCCTGACAAGGGAGTGGGGGAGACAGGAGAGACGGTCACCCTGCTCAGTCAGTGCCCCCTCTGACCTCTGTGACCTCTGAGATGTGCCGCAGCCGCTCCGCCTCCACGGCCTCTGCCACGGCCGTCTGCTGGTTGTGCCGCCAGTCGGTGTACCATTTATCGTAATGGTGGTCCAGGGCAGTCTTCAGCGCCCGCTCCTGCTCCCGGACGGCCGCCTCCCGAGCTGAGCGGCACCACAGGACAGAGCGGTTAGAGCTGACCGCGCGCAGGAGTCAGACTGAGACCGCCAGCAAGCAACCAGGAACACCAGCAATAGGTATGCATGCAATCAACAACCGCCACATATACGACAAAAAACACCCGCCATTCGCAGACTAAACTTTGAGCAGAGCTTGGCGGCAGAAAATGAACACAGTGCCCAAAACAACCATTGCATTCAAAGAGTTAAATAAAGTTAAAAGAGAAACACGAGCCAAAGACGAATATTGTGCGATGGTCACTGAACAAATAATGGACATAAGTACTAGTCTTCGTCTTACCTGTTCTTACTTAGTACCATCGTCTTACCTGCTTCGGTCTCTTGTTCGAACTGGTCCTTCTCTTGACATACTTTCACATAAAGCTCTTTCACCTCATTTAGTTCTTCTTGGGCTTGCGTTAGTTCCGATCTGGGAATGTACAAAACAACGAATCGTTAACAGATTAAAGCGGCATGCTTACAACAAGCAGAGCCTATTTAGTAAACTGGAGAGATTGTGTATTGTGTATTGATTAAATCGTCTACGGGCTCATTACCCAGTTACAGACGAAGTCAGAAAATATACACACTTCGTCTTACAACATTCACTCCTAGCTAGATGCCTATGATAAAACCGCGGCCAACATCACGCATCAGGATTAATTAACCGATCACCAGAGGATACCGGGAGCACATCAGAAAAGCAGCGGATAATTTCAGCAGCAGGCAGCAGCAAGCCGCGACAGTACACCATTCATGCGCCGTACCTCAGCGTGGCCAGCTCCGTCTCGTACTCCTCGACCTTCTCGGTGCGCAGTTTGTCCATCATGTCGTCGTGCAGCTGAAGGCAGGCGGTGCGGACCTCCTCCACCGCCTCCAGCTTGCCCGGTCGGCCTTTCCAGCTGCTCAGACATGTGGCGCGCAGCTTTTCCTCCCCGCCGTTGTTACAGTACACAGAGTTACGGGTAAAAGTTCAAACACAGCTCCTCCGCCGTCTGTACAGTACACAGATGATCGGGTGTAAAGTTCAAACACAGCTCCTCCGCCGTCTGTACAGTACACAGAGTTACGTGTCAAGTTCAAACACAGCTCCTCGCCGTCTGTCAGTACACAGAGTTACGGTGTAAAGTTCAAACACACTCCTCCGCCGTCTGTACAGACACAGATTACGGTGTAAAGTTCAAACTCAGCTCCTCCGCCGTCTGTACAGTACCAGAGATACGTGTCAAGTTCAAACACAGCTCCTCCGCGTCTGTACAGTACACAGAGATACGGTGTGAAGTTCAAACACAGCTCCTCCGCCGTCTGTACAGTACACAGAGATACGGTGTGAAGCTCAAACACAGCTCCTCCGCCGTCTGTACAGTACACGGAGATACGGTGTAAAGTTCAAACACAGCTTCCTCCGCCGTCTGTACAGTACCACAGAGTTACGGTGTCAAGTTCAAACACAGCTCCTCCGCCGTCTGTACAGTACACAGAGTTACGGTGTAAAGTTCAAACACAGCTCCTCCGCCGTCTGTACACACGGAGATACGTGTAAGTTCAAACACAGCTCCTCCGCGGTTGCTACATTTACCACGGAGATACGTTTGTAAGTTCAAAACACAGCTCCTCCGCCGTCTGTACAGTACACGGGAGATACGGTGTAAAGTTCCAAACACAAGCTCCTCCGCCGTCTGTACAATACACAAGAGTTAAACGGTGTAAAGTTCAACACAGCTCCTCGCCGTCTGTACAGTACACAGAGAACGGTGTAAAGTTCAAACACCAGCTCTCCGCCGTCTGTACAGTACACGAGATACGGTGTCAAGTTCAAACACAGCTCCTCGCCGTCTGTACCAGTACACAAGAGATACGGTTTCAAGTTTTCAACACAGCTCCTCCGCCCGTCTGTACAGTACACAGAGATACGGTGTAAAAGGTCAACACACAGCTCCTCCGCCGGTCTGGTACAGTCACACGGCAGGATTACGGTTGCTAAAGTTCAAAACAACAGCTCACTCCGCCGCATCGCACAGTACACAGAGATACGGTGTCAAGTTCAAACACAGCTCCTCCGCCGTCTGTACAGTACACAGGAGTTCGGTGTAAAGTTAAAACCACAGCTCCTCCGCCGTCTGTCAGTACACAGAGTTACGGTGTAAAGTTCAAACCAGCTCCTCCGCCGTCTGTACAGATACACAGAGATACGGTGGTAAAAGTTCAACACAGCTCCTCCGCCCGTCTGTAACGTACACGGAGATACGTTGTGAGTTTCAAACACAGCTCCTCCGCCGTCTGTACAGTACACATGATACGTGTAAAGTTTCAAAACCAAGCTCCTCGCGTCTGTTACAGTACACAGAGTACGGTGTAAGTTCAAACACAAGCTCCTACCGCCGTCTGTACAGTACACAGAGACTACGGTTAAGTTAAAACACGCTCCTCGCCATCTGTACAATACACAGAGTTACGGTGTAAGTTCAAACACAGCTCTCCGCCGTCTGTACAGTACACAGGAGATACGGTCGTTATAGTTTTTTTTTAGTTTAAAGTTAAAAACAGCTCCTCGCCGTCAGTACAATACACAGAGTACGGTGTGAAAGTTCCAAACACAGCTCCTCGCCGTCTGCTACAGTACACGGAGGATACGGTGTAAAGTCAAACACAGCTCCTCCGCCGTCTGTACAGTTAGACAAGATTACGGTGTAAAGTTCAACACAGCTCCTCGCCGTCTGTACAGTACACAGAGATACGTGTAATTAAACACAGCTCCTCCGCCGTCTGTTACAGTGCACAGAGATACGGTGTAAAGTTCAAAACACAGCTCCTCCCCGTCTGTACAGTACAGAAACGGTGTTAAATTCAAACACAGCTCCTCCGCCGTTGTACAGTGCACAGAGTTCGGTGTTGAAGCTCAAACACAGCTCCTCCGCCGTCTTGTACAGTACACAGAGATACGGTGAAAGTTCAACACAGCTCCTCCCGTCTGTACAGTACACAGAGATACGGTGTCAAGTTTCAAACCAACAGCTCCTTCCGCCGTCTGTACAGTACACAGAGATACGGTGTTCAAGTTCAAAACACCAGCTCCTCGCCGTCTTGTACAGTACACAAGATACGGTTGTCAAGTTCAACACGCTCCTCCGCCGTCTGTACAGTACACAGAGATACGGTGTCAAGTTCAAACACAGCTCCTCCGCCGTCTGTACAGTACACAGAATTACGTGTGAAGTTCAAACGAGTGCCAACTGAAATGTCACAGCGCGGCGCACATGTACGACGATTCATAAATCATGTTTGTTTGTTTATTGGGGTTTAAGGATTCATAAATCACTGAAGATGATGATGACTGGGGCTTACGGACGCCAGAACGGTCACGGTTAAATGGCGCCCATAACATCGTGAAATAATTACGTTACCATGAGAGGTCGCCAACGTCACCGTCAGGTCAGCTGTTGCTGTTACACAGACCCAGCTTCAATGAGGATCGGAAAATATGGACGAGATCCAGTCCGCCAACTATTTTTCATTGTACGTCCCACTGACAGATTTTTTTTCCATCCAGTTCAGCCTTGCGCCATTACCGGGAGACTATGGTGCCGGGGAGGGGGGAGGGGCCTGGAGTTGACACCCCTGGGGATTCCCTCCTCTCGGAGCCTAGGGATTTGATCCGGGCGGCTATCCCCGGAACCGGCACCACCGGGAATCGAACCCGAGGCCGCTCCGTGGAAGTCCGAAGACATACCACGGAGCTACCGGCTCCCGACAGAAACATAAGACAAGTTAAGACGGTCGTAGCTGCTGTACTTGTGAGATCATCGCCCCCGCACCGGCCCCGGCTCTCCATTGAGTACTGACCTTGTGTACTTTCTCGCCCTCTGCCTTGATCTTCCTCAGCTGGTCCTCCAGGAGACGGCGCTGTTTCTGTTCCGTGGCCAGCTGCAGCTCCAGCTCGTCCAGCCGGCGCTGCTGCTGCTGCTGCTGCCGCTGCTGATCAGCCGGCGGTGGCTGCTGTCTCGCCTGGTGACAGAGACGGGAGGTGATCACAGCTGAGCTGCTGTCAAGGCACGTCTCCATGGCGCACCGTCCGGCGACGAGCGGCCGGGGCAGCATCTCTATGCAGACTGGTGCCACCATGGTGAGCCGCAAATGCACCGGAGGGTTCTTAGCATACGACTGAACAAACAATAACACAGAGGCAAGGTGGCGTCATAAAAAGCAAGACATCCGAACATGAAATGTCATAATGTAGCATCTAATTCTCACATCATACAACAACTGTCTAAGGTTTCAACGGCGACTTAAGTCTGACTGCAGCATTGGAAATTCATGATCCTTGCAGTCGGCAGTCGCCAGTTTCCCCCCCCCCCTCAGACGGCAGCGGCGCTTCACCTGGTCCCTCGCCGATCCTCACTGCTCCCCTCCTCTGACGTCACCAGCGAACCCCCACCATCAGTGCGTCCTCACCTGGTCCCGCGCGGCGGCCAGCTGGGCGTCCTTCTCGGCCAGCTGGGCGGAGGTGGTCCGCAGATGGTCCCGCGCCTGGTCCAGCTCCGTCCGCAGGCGGCCCACCTCCTCCCGGCGGGACCGTGTGTTCTCCATGGCCCGCATCAGCTCGCGTCGCAGCGAGAACGGCGTCGGCTCGCTGCCTGATGTCGGTCTGGTGGAGCGGCATTGGCACGTCACCAGCCGACTCACCAGACTCGCCAGGGTTGGCGTCACAACAGGACAACAGACATCACAGGAGGACTGCGCAGAGACGGCTTCAAGGCGCAGGAGAACTGATCTTAGAGAGAAAATGATGAGACAATGACAGACAAATAATTTATGTAGGAAACAAAAAAGTTGTATTATAAGCTTCATGCCCTCTTGTCCGATCCGCCAGTACAAATAAACGTCAGTCACATGATGGGGGGGGGGGTTGGCATTGGTATTTCACGATAAAGTGACCGTTGGGTCATAGATCGTCAGGGTCTCTTACGCCGACCCAAACGAGAGAACCGGAACACTTCGCAGGTAGCCAGACTCGAACCCAGAGTCGATGGATTGCAATTGCAACGCCGTACCAGCTGAACTAACTGTCCCCAACGTCACTCACACGCCGCAGATTAGTTACTCGTCCAGCTCACCTGGTGACCGGGGTAGGTGGACTCAGTCCCAGCTCACCTGGTGACCGGGGTGGACTCAGTCCCAGCTCACCTAGTGACCGGGGTAGGTGGACTCAGTCCCAGCTCACCTAGTGACCGGGGTGGACTCAGTCCCAGCTCAACCTAGTGGACCGGGGTAGGTGGACTCAGTCCCAGCTACCTATGACCAGGGTAGGTGACTCAGGCCCAGCTCACCTAGTGACTGGGGTAGGTTAGGACTCAGTCCCAGCTCACCTAGTGACCGGGTGTAGGTGGACTCAGTCCCAGCTCACTAGTGACGGGTGTTAGGTGGACCCAGTCCCAGCTCACCTAGTGACCGGGGAGGTGGACTCAGTCCCAGCTCAACTAGGACCGGGGTAGGTGGACTCAGTCAGCTCACTGGTGACCGGGGTAGGGGACTCAGTCCCAGCTCACCTGGTGACCGGGGTAGGTGGACTCAGTCCCAGGCTCAAACCTAGTGACCGGGGATAGGTGGACCAGTCCCAGCCCTCACATTAGTGACTGGTAGTGGCTTCAGTCCCAGCTCACCTGGTGACCCGGCGTAGGGGGACTCAGTCCCAGCTCACCTAGTGACCGGGGTAGGTGGACTCAGTCCCAGCTCACCTAGTGACCGGGTAGTGGACCTCAGCCCAGCTCACTACGTGACCGGTAGGTGGACTCAGTCCCAGCTCAACTAAGTGACCGGGTAGGTTGGACTCAGTCCAGCTCCACCTAGTGACCGGGGTAGGTGGACTCAGTCCCAGCTCACTAGTGACCGGGGTAGTGGACTCAGTCCAGCTCACCTATGCCGGGCGTAGGTTGGACTCAGTCCCAGGCTCACCTAGTTGACCGGGGTAGTGGACTCAGTCCCAGCTCACTTAGTGCCGGGGTAGGTGGACTTCAGTCCCAGCCACCTAGTGACCGGGGTAGGTGGACTCAGTCCCAGTCACCTAGTGACCGGGGTAGTGGCACCTCATAAGTCCAGCTCACCTGTGACCGGGGTAGGTGGACTTCAGTCCCAGCTCACCTGGTGACCGGGGTAGTGGACTCAGTCCCAGCTCCTAGTGACCGGGGTAGGTGGACTCAGTCCTAGCTCACCTAGTGACCGGGGGTAGGTGGTCAGTCCCAGCTCACTAGTGACCGGGGTAGGTGGACTCAGTCCCAAGCTCACTAGTGACGGGTAGGTGGACTCAGTCCAGCTCACCTAGTGCCGGCGGATAGGTGGACTCAGTCCAGCTCACCTTAGGTGACCGGTAGGTGGACTCAGTCAGCTCACCTAGTGACCGGAGGTAGGTTGGACTCAGTTCCCAGCTCACCTAGTGACCGGGTAGGTGGGACTAGTCCCGCTCACCTTGGTGGACCGGGTGAGGTGGGACTCAGTCCCAGCTACCTATGACCGGGGTAGGTGACTCAGTCCCAGACTCACTAGTGACCGGGGTAGGTGGAACTCAGTCCGCCTCACTAGAGTGACCGGGGGTAGGTGGACTCAGCTTCAGCTCACCTGGTGACCGGGGTGGACTCAGTCCCTCACCTGGTGACCGGGGTGGACTCAGTCCCAGCTCACCTTGGTGACCGGGGTAGTGTGGACTCAGTCCCAGTCTCAACCTAGTGACCGGGGTAGGTGGACTCAGTCCCACTCACCTGGTGACGGAGGTAGGTGACTCAAGTTCCAGCTCACCCCCCCCCCCATGGTGACCGGGGTGGACTCAGTCCCAGCTCACTAGTACCGGGTAGGGGGACTCAGTCCCAGCTCACCTTACGTGACGGGGTAGGTGGATCAGTCCCAGCTCACCTGGTGACCGGGGTGGACTCAGTCCCAGCTCACCTAGTGACGCGGGTAGGTGACTCAGTCCCAGCTCACCTAGTGACCAGGGTAGCGTGGACTCAGTCCCAGCTCACCTAGTGACTGGGGTAGGTGGACTCAGTCCTCAGCTCACAGTGACCGGGGTAGGTTGACTCAGTCCCAGCTCACCTATACCGGCGTAGAGTGGAACTCAGTCCCAGCTCACCTATGACCGGGAGTAGGATCGGACTCAGTCCCAGCTCACCCTAGTGACCGGGGTAGGTGGATCAGTCCCAGCTCACTAGTGACCGGGGTAGGTGACTCAGTCCCAGCTCACCTAGTGGACCGGGTTAGGTGGACTCAGTCCCGCTCACCTGGTGACCGGGTAAGGTGACTCGTCCCAGCCTCACCTGGTTTACCGGGGTAGGTGGACCCAGTCCCAGCCTCACCTAGTTTGACCGGGGTAGCGTGGACTCAGTCCAGCTCACCTAGTGGGACTGGCGTAGGTGGACTTCAGTCCCATCTCACCTGTGCACCGGGGTTAGGTGGACTCTAGTCCCAGCTCACCTAGTGACCGGGGTAGGTTGACTCAGTCCCAGCTCACCTAGTGACCGGGGTAGGTGACTCAGTCCCAGCTCACCTTAGTGACCGGGTAGGTGGACTCAGTCCAGCTCACCTAGTGACCGGGGTTTAGGTGGACTCAGTCCCAGCTCACCTAGTGACCGGGGGTAGGTGTGGACTCGTCCCAGCCACTAGTGCACCGGGGTAGGTGGACTCAGTCCCAGGCCTCACCTAGTGACCGGGTAGTGGACTCAATCCCAGCTCACTAGGTGACTGGGTAGGTGGACTCAGTCCCAGCTCACTAGTGCCGGGTGGTGGAACTCGTCCCAGCTCACCTGGTGACCGGGGTTAGGTGGACTCAGTTCCCAGCTCACCTAGTGACCGGGGTAGGTGACTCAGTCCCAGCTCACCTGTGACCGGGGATAGGTTGGGACTCAGTCCCAGCTCACCTGGTACCGGGTAGGTGACTCAGTCCCAGCTCACCTAGTGACCGCGGCGTAGGTGGACTCAGTCCCAAGCTCCACTAGTGACCGGGGTTAGGTGGACTCAGTCACAGCTCACCTAGTGACCGGGGTGGACTCAGTCCCAGCTCACCTAGTGACTGGGTAGGTTGGACTCAGTCCAGCTCCACCTAAGTGGCCGGGGTAGGTGGACTCGAGTCCCAGCTCACCTTTTGCTGACCGGGGTAGGTGGACTCAGTCCCAGCTCACCTGGTGACCGGGGAAGGTGGACTCAGTCCCAGCTCACCTAGTGACCGGGGTAGGTGGACTCAGTCCCAGCCACCTAGTGACCGGGGGTAGGTGCGACTCAGTCCCAGCTCACCTAGTGAACCGGGGTAGGTGGACTCAGTCCCAGCTCCACCTAGTGACCGGGGATAGGTGGACTCCAGTCGCCAGCTCACCTAGTGACCGGGGTAGGTGGACTCAGTCCCAGCTCACCTAGTGACCGGGGTGGTGGGACTCAGTCCCAGGCTCACCTGGGACGGGGTAGGTGGACTCAGTACCCACTCACCTAGTGACCGGGCGTGGACTCCAGTTCAGCTCACCTGGGTGACCGGGCGGTAGGTGGACTCAGGTTCCCCAGCTCACCCTAGTGACCGGGGTAGGCTGGACTCAGTCCCAGCTCACCTAGTGACCGGGGTAGGTGGACTCAGTCCCAGCTCACCTAGTGACCGGGGATAGTGGGACTCAGTTCAGCTCACTTAGGACCGGGGTAGCAGGTGGACTCAGTCCCAGCTCACCTAGTGACCGTGTAGTGGACTCAGGTCCCAGCCTCACCTAGTGACCGGGTAGGTGGACTCAGTCCCAGCTCAGCCTGTGACCGGGGTAGGTGACTCGTCCCAGCTCACCGGTGACCGGGTAGGTGACTCAGTCCCAGCTTCACCTAGTGACCCGGGTAGGTGGACTGCAGTCCCAGCTCACCTGGTGACGGGTAGTGGGACTCAGTCCCAGCTTCAACCTGGTGACACGGGCTGTAGGTGGACTCAGGTCCAGCTCACCTGGTGACCGGGGTAAGGTGGACTCAGTTTCCCAGCTCACTAGTGACCGGGGTAGGTGGACTCAGTCCCAGCTCACCTAGTGACGGGGGTAGGTGGACTCAGTCCCAGCTCACCTAGTGACCGGGGTAGGTGGACTCAGTCCCAGCTCACCTTAGTACCGGGTAGGTGGACTTCAGTTCCAGCTCATCCTAGTGACCGGGGTAGGTGGACTCAGTCCAGCTCACCTAGTGACCGGGGTAGGTGGACTCCAGTCCCAGCTCAACCTTTAGTAGTGACCGGGTAGGTGGCGACTCAGTCCCAGCTACCTAGTGACCGGGTAGGTGGACTCAGTCCCAGCTCACCTGAGTAGGTGGACTCAGTCCCAGCTCACCTAGTGACCGGGGTAGGTGGACTCAGTCCCAGCTCACCTGGTGACCGGGGTGGACTCAGTTCCAGCTCACCTTTTTTATAAATTTAGTCCGAATGTTTATATGGATGGCTTTCCGAGGTCAGGACCCGCGATAAGCAGAGCTTGTTGCGCAGGTCCTGACCTCACCACCCGATCGCGCAATTCCTGTTGACCGCCAGATTTAGAGACGAAGTTGTACTGTGCCCGACAATACTTGGACCACGTCCGCCCGGCTCGCTGACGTCACCTGGCCTTTGAGTGCGACCGCTGCACCGACCGCAAGCCATCCCAGTCAGGAACAAATAGCGAGCGCCGATAGGACTCGAACCCGGGCTGCCACTACCGGGTTAGGTCAGAAGACCAGCGCTCATCCCACTGAGGCTACAGGGGCCGACTTCTGGTGACTGGGATGGACTCAGTTCCCAGCTCACCTGGTGGCCGGCGTAGACTGAATCCCAGCTCACCTGGTGCAGAGTAGACTCAGTCCCAGCTCACCTAGTGACCGGTGGGACTCAGTCCCAGCTCAAACCTGGAACCAGCGGTTAGACTCAGTTCCAGCTCACCTGGTGGCCGGGTTGGACTCAAGTCCCAGCAGCTCACTGGGTGCCGGGGTGGACTCAGTCCCAGCAGCTCACCTGGTGACCGGGGTGGACTCAGTCCCAGCAGCTCACCTGGTGCCCGGGGTAGATTGTGACGGGGTGGACTGTGGCGTGGCCGTCAGTCCCAGCTGGCCGTCATCGGGCATCGTGTCGTCTCTGCCACCCAGGCGCAGCACCGACTCGCAGGCGTCCAGGTCCCGCTGCAGGCTGGACAGCTGGTCCTGGGGGACGGCCACCGAGGGGAAAACAGCAGTGTTACGCGGGCAGCAGCAATCATTACATCTGTTAACGATCCAATAGTCAAGCAACCCATTCTGTTCAATCGTGGCTCAGTGAAGCTCCCAACCACAGCAGCGCCTCGCGCAGCGTGTGTGAGTGTCTGACCTGCGATGCGGCTAGCTGCAGCTGCAGCTGTTTGCGCTGCTCCTCCTCCTGCGCCAGTCGCTCCCGCAGCTGCGCCGTGTCTCCCTGCATCAGCTGGCGACAGCGGGACTGCGCCGCCTCCAGACCGGCCGTCAGCTGATTGATGACGTCACCCTTGTCGGCGGCGAGCCGGTGTCGCGCCTGCTCCGAGTCGACCAGCTGGGTCTGCAGACTGACCGCCAGGTCCGTCTGGCTCTCCAGCTGCGCCTTCAGCAGGTCCAGCTGCTGCTGCCGGTCGGCCAGCTCGGCCTGGTGTCTCCGCTGCAGGCCATCCACTAGCTGCTGGTGGCGCTCCGTGTTCCTGGCCAGCGCCTCAGAGCGGCGCAGCTCCGTCAGTTCGGCCTGCAGACTCTGCACCGTCACCTCAGACGACTGCTGGCGAGAGGCACACTGCCGACACACACAGACAGACATACAGACAGTTAGCTCGGCCTGCAGACTCTGTACCGTCACCTCAGACGACTGCTGACGAGAGGCACACTGCCGACACACACACACAGACAGACACAGTTAGCTCAGCCTGCAGACTCTGCACCGTCACTTCAGACGACTGCTGACGAGAGGCACACTGCCGACACACAGACAGACATACAGTTAGCTCGGCCTGAAGACTCTGCACCGTCACCTCAGACGATTGCTGACGAGAGGCACACTGCCGACACACAC
This sequence comes from Semibalanus balanoides, assembly GCA_014673585.1. Lineage (NCBI taxonomy): Eukaryota > Metazoa > Arthropoda > Thecostraca > Balanomorpha > Balanidae > Semibalanus > Semibalanus balanoides. Next base: position 238,580 of record VOPJ01011763.1, on the reverse strand, counting down.
AGACAGACATACAGTTAGCTCGGCCTGAAGACTCTGTAACGTCACCTCAGACGACTGCTGACGAGAGGCACACTTGCGACACACACAGACATTACAAAGACAGTTAGCTCGGCCTGCAGACAGTTAGCTCGGCCTGCAGACTCTGCACCGTCACCTCAGACGACTGCTGACGAGAGGCACACTGCCGACACACACAGACAGACAGACATACAGGACTCTGTGTTACTACAGGACGTCATACATGATTGGCTATCCACTGCTTCCGACGCACACAGGCACAAGTTATGGCCGAGAGTCGGCACAGAAGACGCATATAGCAAAGAAATGTGGCGAATACCGAGGCAAATCATCAAATCATAGTTATATAACAACACATATGTGCTAATGGGGCTAATAAAATGAACAAGTATGATGCGCATGCTGAATATACTAGTACCAAATCAAAACATAAGATTATGTTGTGCAACCATTGCGAGTATAACAGTAGGAGCAAATTGGCTTTGACAATCACCTCCTTGTTAACTTCCTCTGAAGCCTGCAGCTGAATCTTCAGCGAGTCAATCTCCCCTGTCAGCTTCATCAGCTTATCTTCCTTCTCAACTGTGAGATAGCAGTCCCATATCAAGAACAGAAATAAGCAGGGCATACATTCAGATACAATATAACATGCATGCAAAATTGGTTGGGGCTTACGAGCACCGCAACTTTTCGTTATTTGGCGCTCATGCGCAATGTGCATGGAGGATCGACATCACGTCTAAGCTAAGACTGAACAACGATTCAAACACACATGCAAAGCAAAACACAAATCATTAGAGTGCTTAAATTAGCGTTGTTGACACCCGAACACCGTCTGCGTGCCGGGACTACCGGTGCCAGCTGATGACTGCGTACCGAGCAAGTGCCTGGCCTGCTGGAGGCTGGTCTGTGTACGTACCGAGCAGGTGCCTGGCCTGCTGGAGGCTGGTCTGCAGACCCTGGCCATCAGCGGTCGCCAGAGTCGCCTGGTGTTGGCAGGAGCGCAGTTCGGCAGCCGAGTCGGTCCTCTGCCGGTCCAGTTCAGACCGCAGTCGGCTGATCTCGTGACCACGAGCCTCGTACAGCGTCTCCAGCTGGTCCCGCGACGTGCGCGCTGGAGAACGCACAGAGGACAGACATGTGACACACCGGAGGGGCGGGTGACAGGTGACACACCGCAGGGGCGGCAGACATGTCAGGTGACACACCGCAGAGGGGGTGACAGGTGACACACCGGAGGGGCGGCAGACATGTCAGGTGACAAACCGGAGGGCGGCGGATATTTTATATTGTAAGTAATGTAGTCCGAATGGTCTGCGTGGCTCCAGACTCGTGTACCCGCTACGTTAGGCATGTTGTGTAATAACACCACGGTCCGGCCGCCACCCACGCCCGATTCACCGGTAATGAACTAAGCCCGATAGTTTACCGTGCCGCAGATAGATGGCGACACCGTCCTCCCGGAGTCTGGGGCGACCTTTACTAGACGGCTCATGTCCTTCACACTACCGTCACAGCTCAACAATGATCATTTGTTTTCTACCAATATCCGACGTAATATGGCGAACCACATAATCATAAAACGCAACAGATCACTTCACTATCTCACCTAGTATATAATCCTTCTGTTTGTTGGCCACATATTTTCCGGGGTCAAGCACATCGCCGGGGCGATCGGCGAACGCGGTACGCTCAGGCGGCCGGCCGGCGGCGGCAGGCCAGTCGCCCAGCTCCTGGTGCGCGCGCAGCCCCATCTCGATCATGTTCCCACTGCTGACGTCATCTGCGTCACCGCTGCCGGCGTCATCTCCCCCCGCCGCCGCTGCTGTCGCCGCCGCCAGGTCGCTCCGTGGACTGGTGTAGCAGTGGGCGAGGCACAGGTCAGAGTGGAGACGGGATGGACGACAGCGGCGGTGTGGGAGGAGGGCCGCCGACGAGTCTGTGGCTGTGGGCGAGGCACAGGTCAGAGTGGAGACGGGATGGACGACAGCGGCGGTGTGGGAGGAGGGGGCAAACGAGATGTGTGGGCGACTGTGCCTTGGTGCGAACAGGAGACAAACGAGGACGTGTTGGCGACAGGTCGGGTGATAACACTGATAAGGCAGATAAGTAACTCGTGACAGTGTCTTCACCGGCTCTGGGCAGCGTTCTGACGTATACTGATCCTGTAACTAGCTGCCGACGGCTGATGGCCGGCCGAGGTGCCAGCTGACCTGGTGTAATGTGCGGGATCAGTGGATCAAGTGGGAGGTAATGGGACGATGGCAGAGTACCCCCGCCCCCCGGTGGAGCCGATTCTGCCAGAAGAGCGTCCACCCTGGGGGAGGTGAAAGCGTCACCATCTGCCTGGACGTCGGACCGATGCCGTTCGGAGCATCACCCAACAGAAACTGCGAGCCGCCACACTCCACCTCGGCGGCCTCCCCCAATGCGCTACATGGGTATGGTCCGATGGATCATGCGGATAAAGGTATGCCACAACGAGGAGCTGGAGTGCACATCAGTAGACCCGGGACGGTGGAGGAGAGAGCACGCGGGTCCCGCCGGCAGTGTCTCTGCTCCAGCTTCCGGGCCGGAGATGGTTGCGCTTCAAGCAGCGCTCGCCCTTCCGCTGGCGGAACATCCACCCACACAGAGGAACCCCATAGTAGTGGGGTACGTGACTCGCAGTCGGCAACTGGCGGTGGTATTGCGTGACGGGACGCGGCGGCGCAGTCGACGCGCTGAGCTGCCACATATATGGGAGGCCCTGGTCGTTGGAGCTGACCTGCAGGCAAGGCAGACCGGTCCACTCCAGGTGGGTACCCTCCCACTGTGAGTTACCCGGCAACGACCTGGAGGCGGATGGCCTGGCCAAGGAGGCACGGCGCTCCCCAGGCAGGACGTACAGGTCGACGTCAGGATCGGTCTACCGTGCGGCGGGCCAGGGCGACCCGCGCCACTGGGGTCCCGAGAATGGGGCCTGCGGCAGGTGGTACCACGGAAGACGATGGTGCCGACTCTCTACCCGCCCGCTCGCGTGATGGGGATGGACGCCAGGTAGCTGTGGAATCGTCTACACCAGCTGCGGCGGGTACACCTGGTCGGATCCCGTCGAGTACTGCATGCGCAATCGGCCGAGGCGCCGACGGGAGCTGCGCCGGATTGCGAGGACGTCGACTGCGAGGGGGCCCTGTGCCCAACCTGCAGGGAGCGGCTGAACACGTCCGCAACCCAGTCCTATGATGACCTGCCCGGCCCTGATGGGCGCGAGGCTGAGGTCCACTGGGACGATCCGAACCCTAAACTGGAGGAGATGCGGAGCAGCCAGGTGGGTGGCGGCCTGGGTGCCGCTGCCAAGGTCCCTCCAGAGCCGACAGGCTACGACCGATCGCCGGTCTGGAGGGAATTAACAACAACAACAACCTGGTGTATCACCACTCAGTCCCTGACTGACCTGAGGTGTCACCACTCAGTCCCTGACTGACCTGAGGTGTCACCACTCAGTCCCTGACTGACCTGAAGTATCACCACTTAGTCCCTGACTGACCTGGTGTATCACCACTCAATTCCAGACTGACCTGAGGTATCACCACTCAGTCCCTGGCTGACCTGATGTGTCCAGGTGTTGTCTCGGCGTGTTGACGATCTCGGTAAGTCCAGCGTTCGTCTCCTCGGGCTGCAGCGTCCGAAACTCGCTAACATCCTCTGCATCTCGCTGCGCGTCATATTCACCGTCAGAGTGGAAACCGGCGCCATGGTCGCCGTGGTAACCACCCCCTGGGTCACCGAGGTAACCACCCGCTGGGTCGTCATGGTAACCACCCGCTGGGTCGTCATGGTAACCACCCGCCGGGTCGTCACGGTAATCACCGGCTCGGTTGCCATGGTAACCGTCCGAGTCTGGGTTGTAGGCAGCACCAGGGTAGCTCATGCGCGGCAAGTCATACTGGCCTCCCAGCTCGTCATATAGTGACCTGCACAGGGAGAATAAGACACGTGTTAGAGTAAGTTGCATTCCTCGTGCAAACAAGGCAGCACACAAGAGTTTCATAAATATTTATCATTCCAACAGACTCTGCCAACAAAATTACGGACTATGCATAATTCACATACTAACATCATACACAATGCACAACCATGCAATTAACTAATATGGTCACCAAATTTATACAGTAGTCAATATCATTACTACTAGGGGCTTAAGCCAAACACATTTAACTAATTAATTACAAGGAAAAATAACCACGGGTGACAGTGATAAAGAATTCATGATAAGGGTCAGTATCTCACCTCTCCTTGCCAGCAATGAAAGGTGTTGAGGTTGGATATTTCTCTGGATGAAAACTGGGATCAGTGTGGTCTATGGTAGATTCTTCATCCTCATCCTCTATTAGATCATCAAATGCATCCTTAAGCACATTTTGCAGCTGAAAGCACAACAGTTGTCTCATGAAGTAAAAGAATGATACAAATTAAACTCTCTTGGTCCCTGTCTTTCCCTGGCTTGATCCCTGTCTTTCTCTTTCCCTGTCTGGAAACTGCAATCTACTCAAAATTATTTCCACGCATGAATCATGCACAGCAGTTTTGTAGAAATGTTATTTCTTCTTAACGCATGTTTCCAACAATCAGACATAGTGGTGATGTGAAAGATACAGCAGTGCATAGAGAAAACCTCAACAATGAAACCAGTTCCAATATTCAGTATGCTATTTTTGACAAAAAAATCATATTCAGCCAATATGGCCATGGCACCTCTTGGTTTCTGCGCTCCTCTTCTTCTGCAGCTTCTGCTTCCTCTTCTGCTCCCCCTGGTGCTCCTGGTTCAATGGCCAGGCCATCAAAGTGGAGACTGCCACCATTGAACAAACTAGATCCTGGCAAGTCCATGACCTGAAGAACATAACATCAGTTGTAATTTATAGCACAGACAAAGCCATAACTGATATTCACCTTTGACATGAGTCTCAGCTCAACACTAGTAGCACCAATGTTAAAGTAAATATTGTTAAATGATACCTACTATCCATGCAATGGTAAGCATAGTGTAAAATCTAAAAGATAATATGAAAGGTTCAAAGGCAGAGGATACCTCTTAGACAGACAGTTATTTTTTAAATAAAAATGACACATAGGTACATTCATGTATACAAATACATTATTTGTATCAGTTCTTTGAATTTGGAAAGTGATGCATTTGCAAGGTATCAATCCACAATTATGCATCATATAATTATATATCATATAATAAATACATAATATATACAACTAAATAAGAGAGTGGTTAAGGAGTATAACTGCTCAAAATTATTAATACTGTAACCTGATAATGATCAAACCATAGGTAACATTCACATTTAAAACACTCCATACTCTAAAATATACCATACATAAAACACAACTATCAAGTGCATTAGCATTTAGTGTATCAGCAACATCTGCATGCCCAACACCATGACAAGAACCTAATATATTTAGCATGATCACCAAATAGAGCTTAACCATATACACCAAAAGAGGAGTGGCCATACCTAGTAACAATACCTAGTAAGTAGTAACCATACCTAGTACCTAACCATACCTAGTGACCATACCTAGTGACCATACCTAGAGATCATATGTCTCATACCTCTCTCAAGCTCAGTACCTACAGAGCTATTCCAAACACCACTCAAGTCTAAGCCCTTCTATCGGATTAAGGTGACTGAAACCCCTTTGCCTCCATATTCAGTATTCCATTAGCATTGTACATTCTGAAAAGAATGAGAATAACAATTGGAGCAAAGTCCTCTGGACTCTCAGGTGGTGAATTTTAAAGGCAGTAGTGTATCAGGTGATATCAAAGGCTGATGGCTGATGGCTTCATCAGATGGCTGCACTCATTACACTCCATGGTTCATCAGAAGGTAATGCATCCTTGCTAGTTGTTCTTATTCATGAAAATAGAAATAACTGATGGGGTTCCAACACTCCAGGAATGGTAATCCAACACTCTACGAATGGTAAAATAGGGCTAACAACTGTGACCTCAGACACATCAAAACTGCAGTCTATCATGTTCTAGGTAGGTATCAGGGTGCAGACAATACCAACAAACTAAAGCAGATTGCATCAGGATCATATACACCCTGATAGCATGACATTTGACTGAGGCAGTACATTTGTCACACAATAACGCAGGTGTCCGAAGGCTAGCTCAGAGGCGACACAAGTACCTCGTAGAGCAAGAGCTGCAGAACTGGTATATTGATTTGGCATTGGTATGGCACCGACTGCAAAGTATGGCATATTTGACGAAATTTTGTCAGTGTGTACCCGCCCTGGCTGGTGTGGATTTGGTGCAGATTTAGAGAAGCTGGTGCAGATTTGGTAGGGTATAGACTGCAGTGCAGACCTGTAATAGCATGTGCCAATTCTGTTGCTGCAGGCAACAGTCATGCAGTGCATATTATAATTTAACAAGCATTACCTGCTTTTTCACATTATGAACTAAGCGCTGAGAGAAATGTCCTCTCGGTTTCCCGGACCCATAAGGGCGTTTTATCTGGTTTGATTAGGTTGGTCATGATCTTTGGCTGGTCTGGTGCAGATTTTTGGCCTGCTTGGTCCGGGTTTGGTGTGGATTTTTGACATGGCGCTGGTGTGCACTTTTGACTTTCTGTGGCCCAACACTTTGCAGTCTGGGTAAGGCAGGCAATCACACTTCCGTATACCAGCCTGTAGGGAAGTGAGAAAAGCCTGAACAGAATGGTGGCAGTAAGCTTTGAAAATGTGGAAAGCGTCACAAGTTCATTTTCGAGCATAGCGCCACAACTTGGCTATCTCAACTCAAAACCAAGTTAAAGTGAATCTATTCTCTTTAACAGCTCCGTTGCAAGTTTCGGCTTCTGCAATAAAGGCTGAAAACATCACAGCACTCACAGGCAATTGCGTCTCGCAAGCATCTGCGTCTTGCGCCCGTGCCATCTCTCTTCTCGAAAATTCGTCTCGCTCATAGCAAATCAATGCCGAAAAGTTGCATTAGAGTCAACTCTCTCGCGCGCGAAATAGAGCCCCGCGATTCAGGAGCAAGATCTTGCCGCGAGTCCGTGAGACTGCAGCGCGGTGCAAGCGAGACACGAGCGGAAAGTGCTGCATGTATTTCAATAGGAGTTGCGAGACGCGATTTGCACGCGAGGGAGCTGTGTTTCAGCCTTAAGAGGCTGAAAATTGAGTGTCCAATCCAGATATGTGACCAAGGTCATATTGGACAAATACATTATCGTTAGTTGACACTCGATGGAAACTTCATCTCAGCATATTTATGATATATAAAATTGCTGTTTCCCTTGGCACTCGGCATTACAAGTAACTTTATAAATACAAACTTGCATATGTTTCGTAGCGAGAAATCATAGTTGCTCGGCACAGGTGTGCAATGCAATTGAACAACCTAGGTATTTATGCGGTTATATCATTTAGTACCTAAAGGTAGAAACCATTTACAAATGGTACTGCACAACGCGTGTTCTGCATTAATTATTTACAATCAAAATACTTGTTTTCCATTAACTAATTTTCCATCCACAAAAGTTTTATCCATTTTCCATTTTCCAGCCAGATTTATGTCATTAGTTTGTTGGGGTTTTTGGGTGCGCCGATAACTAAGTTTTGCTTGTTACTTGTTAAATCATTTGCCCTAATCCCACTGTACCTTGAATACCCTAATCCCTGCAATGAATTTGTAAGACCAAACCTACCTCTTTGCTCAGGTTGGGTGCTGGCAATGAATATTGATGCTAGGTAGGCAAATTTAATGTAAAAATGTTTTTATCATCTACATCACGTTCAAGGACCCCGGCCAAGAGCCACTTTTCTACACTCGTTTGTGGTTAATGCCTGGCGCTTATATGTCAAAATGGACTCATAATGCCAAAGTATCAGTAAACAATATTTTAGTGTCAGAAATAAATATAAGAAAATAACTATTCCAAGATAAGAGAGGACGTCACAAAAAACCGGGGCCGCGGTAAGCCTAATGTTTAACGCACAGCGCTCAATTTTTACAAATATTGCGCACTTACTGTTTTCGCGCGTTATTTGTTTACATTAGTACTGATGAACGTACTAAAATAAATAAACTTAACTGGTCTGTTACATCCATATACTATCTTTTCAGTGCTAAAAATATTGATTAACAAAATTATAGATCAGAAAATAAATTAAGGAAAATTAAGGTGTTTGTTTTAACCGTCGAAAACTTTATATTACTCGTAATCAAAGAGCTGCCACCAATTTGCTCTTATTCACACAGTAAATTATCTGCTTGTTCATTCAATTTCATTCAGAACATTAAATAGACAGGGGTGGAACTTATATATCTTCTTGAGGGAGGGACCGAGCCACCACACCCCCCAATGATGTAAATTTTAACAATATAGGCCTCTGGCGGGTTGCTGGTAAAGAACTGAGTTTCAAATCTATAAATTAACAATTAAAGCCCCGCTCTCCCGAGCGATTTCATAAAGTTCCGCTTGTGTGAAAAGATGAAGGGATACAAGCACTTGCTATTCGCTAACCAGACATTGCTACGCAGACACTCCAGACAGTCTGCCATTCGAACTAGGAATACCAAATCACCAAATCACGTACGGCCCGACGTCGGCTACCGTCGAGGATATGTCCGCCTATGCTGAGGTCAGCAGCCGACGCGGGCGAATTGGTCGCATCTGGCAGCGGCATGCATGTCGGCATAGAGACGGACATATACGACGTCAGCCGATCGTTTGGGCCGAATCGGGACTGACGTTGGCATGTTTTTTTGTCTGCCGTTCGCTCCAGCTGCGGCTTGACGAACATTGCTGTCATATAGCGCCCCTTAATTGGCCTGCTTACCCCCCCCCCCTCCTAAAAAATACTGGATCCGCTCTTGCCTTTACAGCAATTACGATCGCAGGGACTCAAGTTTAGAACGTTCCGCTTGCATTCGGTCGCTGCGCTACCTGTGGCCTTACCGGGGGGGATTGTTACCACCGGGACCCCTGACCCTACTAAAAAAAAAACACAATTGTATAGGCCAAAGTGACATCTATGTTGAAAAAAAAAATACACAAATCATCTCACGTCTGTTTGCAACTGCTACCACCGACCGCAGTCCGCAAATCATCCCACCCCCGGTCAGGAGCGCATACTAAGCGCAAAAGCAACTCGAATCCTAGAGCCAACTCTCCTGATCCTAGTGCCAGGACGAGCGATATTCCAGTCCAAGCTAATTCCCAGAATGCTAAAAGAAAAAACGAATATGGCCTGTAAAAACCCAGTGCTAAATCAATCCAGATGCCCGGTATGCTGTATGCTTGCATAGCTATTGCCATTTGCGGCATTCCACAAGTCCTGGAGTGAACTGTTTGCGGAGGCTGATCGTCATCCCAAATGCATCGGGATAAGTTCGCTTGCTTTGAATTTGCGAATCAGCGTAAGGTTAAATAAGCTCAGTTAATTTTGTTTTAGCAGTTTATTTGCAAAGGTTTGTACAAGTGCTGAGTCATGATCTGGTATCGTATATCAAACAGCCAACATCGTTCAACACCTCGCGTTTGTCCTTCGACCTGGCCTCAACCAGCTATGTCATTTGACCTTTGAAAGTCATTCGCAGGGTGACAAGATGACAAGTCGATCAGACACGTCACGTCAACCAGCCGGGATGTACCACCCAAACACGACCAGCCGGCACGAGGACCTCAGACCCTGGGACGAACGCTACGACCCATCCCGAGCGAGATATATCAAGTCAGAAACACTTTATATATATAACTCGTATATTGTCGATTATCCTTCGCTTGCCTTCTGAAGGCATCGCATCAGCATCGAGATGGCACTAACGCTATGAAAAACTACCTTGCTGAGTCAAAATATCGAAAGACCGATTGCATTTCTATTGCATCACTATTCATTGAATGGATGCCTCTTTGATTTTGTTACATCTTCCAGAAACGGTGCCTGGCTCAACACATCCCGTTTTTACATATACATAGCACGGCAACGCAGCGCAGTCCAACGTTTAAGGACATTCAAACGACAGAGAAGCAGAGCATAGACAGATAATAACACTATGCGTGGTGTACATTACGCATCATTGAAAAGACCACAGCGATGGAACACTCATGCCCGCTTCGTGATTCGATACAACCACAATGTACACAGTACAGCCATCGACAAAAGCACGCGATCCTTGCCAACAAATGGCTCACATTCGACAACGCCGCTTTTCACACACACAAAGGGTTCCCGCCGGCGGAGCAGGATGCCGCCGCCACAGCACTAGGCCGGCTGCCGACTCGGCTCGACTTTAGCGTCCGACTGGGCGGCGGAGGTAGCGGCGGAGGTAGCGGGGGCGGCGGGGGTGGACGCGGCGGCGGCGGGGGCGGCGGGCGCGCCGCGGAAGAAGCCCTCGGCGGTGGGACACTCGCGGATGGTGACGGTGCCCGAGTCGACAGTGACGTCCGTGATGACGATGTGGTCCATCAGCGGGTTGACGCGCCGCCAGAACTCGGACGGCGGCAGCACCAGCTGGTCGTCGACCGGCTCGGCGCGCCGCCGGCTCCGCTCCGCCGGTTCTGGCGGCCGCGGCGGGATGATCTTGATCTTGGGCGACTTGGGCGGCGCGTCACCGGCCTCGGTGGACGCGCGGCGCGGCGACAGTTTGGCCAGCTTGGCCGGCGGCGAGCGCGGCCCCGTGGTGGAGATTGTCACACCGATCTTACCAGCATCGTTAAGCAGCTCGGCGCGCCGCTTGCCGGGTCGCTCTGGCTCGGACTTCTCCTCGGGTTCGTCCTCGGGCTCGGGCTCGGCCGGCTCCTCGACCTCTGCGCGGTCGGCGGCGCTGGCGCGGTCCTCTGAGTCGCGTAGGCGGCGCGGCCGCGGCCCGCGCCGGCTCGGCGTCGCACCGTCCCGCTCCTTCTCCTTGCTCTGGAAGGCGTCAATCAGACGCTTGTCGAGGATGTTCTCCTCGGGTTCCCACGTGTTGTATTTAGGACTCCAGCCCTTCCACTTGACCAGGAACTCGACGCGTCCCTTGCGGTAGCGGCGCTTCTGTATGCCTTCGGCAGCGTAGACGCCGCTCGGCAGACCGCCCATCTTATCCGACATGTCTGCTACCACCCAGCTACCCACTGGGTTACTTCTGTCAATAGAAAAACAAGGCAGTCAAATACGAAGTCAGTCTCTGCTGCCAAGTCTACTGATAAGGATGGTGATAAGACCTCAGAAACCTGTTTTTAACTTTTTGACCATCTTAACCCTATTACTGTCGGGGGGGGGGGACGAATCGCCCCCTTGAGGTTTTTCGCGTAGCGGGTCATTCATAACTCAACTCAAGAATCTTTCAACTTGCTGGGCTTTAATTCCTATCATTATCATTGCGCATCGAATGGTGTACTTTTTTCCAAATTAAATTAATTAGGAGGGGGTTCCCAGGACAGTTTTTAGGGGGCGTGTTCGGCCGTTTTGACACAAAATCTTTGCTGGTTTAAGCACTCATGGAGAGTTGTGTGTTGAAGAAGAAGTGTTGCAAAAAACAGGAATCAGATAGATGAATTGATTGTTCTTTCAGAGGCTATCTCGAAATTTCAAAATTTTGAATTTGAAATCCGGAATTTTTTGGAAAAACTTAATTTATTTACAAAATGACGCAAGTTTGTTATTTTTTAATGAAGAGTAAAGAAACGGATTATATGGTTTTTTGGGAGGGGAAGAAAACATGCCAAAAATGAGTGTTGAAAGTTTCAGGGTGATATCTTAAATATTTGAGAACCGATGCAGGTCAAACCGCCGTGCAAAGGAAGAAACACGTATGTACATCGTTTTCGAGCGACTAAAAAATGTTCAGGAGAGCACATTTTCTGTTCTGTGTCGTAAACTCCCATGAAATGCTTCGTATCCATTAAAGGTTTACATCTTTGAATCAGCTTTACATGCCGAATTTAGTCGTACACATAATTTTGCAAATTTTTATTGTTTATAGATCAGCTGAAAAACAAAAGAAAGGGCTTTTTTGCCCAGCTCTTTTCTGGCCTCAAAAAGGGGCTTACGGAAACGGTAAAAACAACGTATGTCGACCGAAACGTTGCGAGAAAACACGTATGTCGGGTATTTTTACTTACTGTGAAATTTGCCGAAAACACTATGTGCGATTAGCTTAACATACGCGTTTATGCCCCGAGTATCTACCGTAGTGGTCCATATTATGCAGTTCGAGGGTAAAACACGTATGTTTCAGGACATATGTACCCATTTCATTGGAAACGTCACCAAGCAAAATATTGTGTTGAAACTAGCCGGTAGTAAGGTTGGAGGTCACGTCCGCTGCAGTCTTTGGGCATCTTGCGAACGCAGGTTCACGCAGCAGCTCAGTCTGTTGTTTGCTTCCGCTCCGGCAGGATTACTCTTGAGTAGGCCTCGCGCTCTGGAGGTACCGACCACCCCGCTGCTCCGGACCTCTTCGGTGTCGGGTATGATGACCCCAGGTGTCCGCATCGAACTCCCATGAGGGCTGGGCAGTTGAGCAGGATATGCTCTGGTGTGTCTGCCTCTTCTTTGCAGACGGTGCACCAGCCTGCCTGGCAGGCCTTGTCGCTACATTGTTCACACTCCGGGCTGGGATTACGTCCTATTCTGTGCATATACTGCGCTGACCCGGACCAGTGGCCGGGCGCGCGTTGTTGGACATCCACCGCTGTCCCTCGGGTACTGCTGGGAGCGAACTCTTCATTAGGGTCCGGGTTGTTGTTGTTGATTCTCCTCAGTGATCGGCCTACGGCACCGACCGTAAACCCGAAGGTCGGTGGCGTCAGGTAGCCTCGGGACAAAGGCCGCCATGGCCCCGGCCGTCTCGCAGCTGCTTCGGTTCTGGGTAGATGGTGCCCCGAAGAGGCGGAGCCGCGCGCCCGCCAAGCAGGGGCACCTCAGCAGGACGTGCCCCGGCGTGTCAGGTTCCACTCGGCAAACCTGACAGAACGCCGCCGGACACTTGAGGTCGCCGCACTGCTGGCATTCCTGGGTTGGTTGACGAACGATTCGATGTAGGTAACTCTGCGAGCGGCTCCAGTGGCCTGTACGCAGCTTGTGAACATTAACGGCGTCATCTCGCGCGTCAGAGAGGACCGGTTTCGGAAGCCTGCCTCCCATGATCCGCTCAAAGAAGCTGTCAGGCCAGCGATGACGCCGCCAGGCCATAGAGGCAGTGCGGCCGACTGCCTTGGTACGACTGCGAACGTCCACAGGAACGTCTTTCTGTGGCAGGCTGGGGGTCCCCTTAGCCAGCTCGTCCGCCTTCTCATTGCCAGGTCCACAGTGAGCCGGGACCCATTGAGGATACCGCCCTACCCTCCGACGTGGTTGCCAGAAGCAGGCGCCATATCGCCGCCTCCAGCACGGTTGATTGTGCCCCAGCACCGCTGGTCAGTGTGGCAAGCGCGGCCTGGGGATCAGTGCAGACAACCACCTGGCTCTCGCCCAGGTCGTCCCCCATCCGTTACAACGCCTCCAGCGCCGTGCGAATCGCCAATAGCTCGGCACATGTGCTGCTGCACACCACGCGGGCCGGCGCCCGGATCTCATGTTCCGCTCCGGACGGAAGGATCAAGGCTCCGTCACCTCCGGCAGCGACTGCACCTTCCGCCGATCCGTCACTCCAAATCCATACGGCGCCCTCCCTCCGGTAGAGTCGCCAGATGTTCCTAGCGGCCGCCCGGCGGAGTCCGCTCATTAGGGTCTTGTATCACGCCGAACGGGCCACTCCCCGGACGGCAACCTGTTGGAAATCAAGCATTTAGGAGGCCGTCGGCAGCCAAGCTAGGAGCCGCGCAGTTACGCGGTCCAGACATCCACGGGGTGCCCCACGTTTGTTGCATGTGTCGCAGCCTCCTTGCGCTAAGGTGTCTGCCCGTTCGTTCCCCTCTAGGTCACAGTGGGCAGGGACTCACTGGAGGTGCATCCGCCGGGATCCACCCTTTGCCAGGTCGATCAGCCCTTCCAGATGGCCGAGCCCAGAAGCGAAGTCTGGGCAGCTGGGCCAATTCGGAGCATCACCAGGGCGGCCTGCGAGCAGCAGCTGCCCCGCACAGCGCGTCAGCAGAGGTCACAGCGCAGCCGCTGCAGTCTCTGGCATCTCACGGACTCAGGTCACGGCCGCTGTAGTCTCGCACAGCGCGTCAGCAGAGGTCAGGTCAACGTCCTCAATGTGCAGCGCAAAAAAACACGTATGTCAGCGAACATACGTGTTTTTTATCGGCGCAGTTTATACATATGTACTTAGCTTATGGATGCCGATGAAAAACAGTATGTCTGACATACGTGATTATTCCCCCAAAATATGGCATCCGTTTGTTTTTCACTTGCATTGGCGAGCGCATATATTGACATATCGTGTTTCTAGTAAAACTGTTTCGGATATAACTTTTTCAAAAATTGAAAGTTCCGTCAATAATCGTACATCAGAATGCGCTCTAGCGAGACGAAACTCGAATGATGTAAAAAAAAAATATTTGGCCAAAAATTAACATACGTGGCTTCTTCTTTGCACGGCAGAAATGGCTAACCTTCCAATAATAGTATATGTTTGAAAAATGAAAAACGAGGGTTAATACATTGCATCAATCCAATTACTTCAGTATCTGTCATCTTGAGGCCCTTTATTGAGAAGGATGATTTTTTTTAGTCAGTGACCTTTTGAAAGTCATTCAAGGTCACTAACACTTTTTTATCAATAACTCGTGACCAAGAAACATCATAGAAGACTCAAAATGGTCTTCAAAAATGTTGTTGTCTCGTCATACGCGTCTTTTCGATATGCATTTTGACCGACTTACGTCTCCATGGACCTTGACCTTGACCCGGGGTCAAATTTTCGATTTGAACAAAGGATGAAAAATATGATTCGAACGCGCAATGATGAGAGAAACACGATGGTACCAACAATAAAAGTGCTGTATATACTTTAGATTAAAAGTTATTAACGAACAAACATTTGCTGAAAACAGTTTTTTAAACATTGTTGACCTCTACGTCCAACCATTGACCTGAATCATTTCTGTGCCTTACGGGTGAAAGACAATTAAAACGCTTGACAGTGATTTTTCGATTCCTCCTAGCTGCTATAGTTATCGCGAAAATAATGGCAAGGTTTCCCGAAAATATCATGTTTGACAAATATAATTTTTTGATGACGTCATTTGACCTTATGAAGAGAATGACCCAAAGTAACCAAAATTTGACAAAATAGGAGTTCATTGTCGACCTTAGTTCACACACCAAGTTTCATGTTTTCTAGCTCTTAATTAGGCAGTGGAGATCTGAAAGGGGGGCGAATAGCCCCCCCCGACAGATTCGTATACTTTTCATCCCTCCAGGAATAGGGTTAAGTAAGTCAAAAACTTCGGCTCGAAATTGCATTGTTGAATGCAATAGATATATATTTATATCCATATGCCCAACAGTCAGGAATGAAACAATGTTTAATATCACACCGAAGCTTTCAATGTACATCTTTAAATTCAGGAGAATATCAGACTTGAACTTTTCCCATGTGACTGTTCCTTAATTAACACTGCCACCTTCCCAAAAGTTCTCAAATGTACGCCGCTTGTGGTGCTTAATATTAAGTAATTGCTGCCGAACACGATAATGACATATGTTTCTCACAAACATAGCTCAATTTCATAAAAAGTTGCGTTTTAAAATTTGGGCTGATGACGTCATATGAAGGAATTTAGGAGAATGAAGAAAACCTTCACGCTGCCATAAATATGATTAGTGTATGGCTAATATATGGCCGAAGGTAAAACAAGTCGACTGTAATAAACATTCAGTGAAGAGAGGTGACGACATCGGATCAGGGTCCCCGTTCAAATACATTGGGGACTGAGAATGTTACAGACGTCAAAACCAAACTCGAATTTCTCTGTGATTCGACCTCAGTGGTTGTTTTAACTTATACCATACATAATTTCAATGCCAAGGCACGCAAAATGGCTTATCTCAACTCAAAATATAATGTTAGGAGGTGGCAGTGTCCCTTTCAACACCCCGCAATCCCTTAACAACGCGCACTGGAGAAGGGAATGCCACTAACGCGCACTGGAGGGGGGGGGGCACTTTAGTGCCCCCTTGAGATATCAAAGTATAAGAGCTAGAGCGTTCAAACTTACAGGGTCGGTAGGTGATGTGATAATCTACATTCTCTATAATTTTGGTGACCTTATGTCAAAATCTTGAAGGTCAAACGAGGTCACGAAGGTCAAATCGGACCAAATGTCACCATTTTTGGGATTTCACCTCTGTGACGTCACAGGTCAACAGCAATGTGCCTGAAATTATGTTTGGGGATGGACATTGACATTGGCTACCAAACGACGTTTGAATGGTCCCGATCTGAATGTTGGTTCCGAAGATATCGCTTCACCGACCACGATTTTGGCCGCCATTTTGGAATTCAAATTCATATAACTAAAAAATTACCTACCGATTCGATTTTTTATGTCAAACGATCCGCATTTGCGTTACCGTAAATGTCGCACAAACACCACCACCCTGCCCCGCTTCGTTTTCCATATATTTACGAAAAACATGTGGGGGGACACAAAGTGTCCGCCCCACATGGTGCGGCTCGCAGTGCGCGTGTTAACCCTCGACTCCTGCGGGAACTTCACCTTCGCCTACGGGGGGGGGGGGTCCCGACCTCCCCGCCTTATATTTCCAAACCAGGCAACATAGAGCAACACGGTAAGAACCAGCATGTTGCCTGTCATGTAATGAATCTAACGGTATGGAATTTGCAGATTTCAGGTCAGCGGCTTCCAGGCCAAGAGAATGACCTCGACTCATACACGTCCAGAATACCGATTTTGCGCTGTCAGAAAACATAAAAATTATAAATTAATAAATGTAAATAAAAATGCATGTTCCGAGATCGGTTTTGTCTCAGAAATACTGAAAATGTGTTGATTTGTTCGTATCTGGTTAAAAAAGTGATTAAAAAATGACGTTATAAGTTGCTTGCACTTAGGGAGCCATCACTCAGTCAAAAATAGAGGTATTGCTTTGAAATTTGATTTGGGTATTTTCCGTACTCAGTTCTCTCACATGTCTTTCGGTTTTTTAATCTCTTTGAAAATGTTGTTTTTGTAGTGATTTAAAAAATACGTTTTTTGAATTGTAGGGGGTCAAAAACACAAAAATTGACAATCCTAGAAAGTCATGTAAAAGAAAATGTAATTTCCTATCTGTGCCGTTTGAGCTTTGCAATTTGCTGCAAAACTCTAATTTCTACGATTTTTCACAAAATTATCGCTTCTCCACCAACATGACGTCACTAAAACGTCATTATCTCCCAAGCCACTCGACCAATTTTAATGAAATTTGAACAGCATACGTATAATTGCTGTTAACTAAGTTACTGAAAATTTCAGCAATATGCGCTGCATGTGTAAAAAAGTAATCAATAAAAAAACTCAGGTGAAGGGGCTGTCAGCCCCCTCCCCCGTAGGGCGAGGGGACTGGACCCTGTTTTAACTTTTTCAGTACCAAAGACTTGTTACCAAAAAAAGACAATTCTGATAATTCATCTGATGACAACTCTGGTGATCATTAATTAAATACAGAAATATTAGAGGAAAACCTATCTTCAATTTTGACCATAGAAGACTTATATATATAAATCAATACCGACGATAGATAAAATCACAATTGAAATGGCCGCATTATAAAATCAATGCGACTTTACCTTTTCATCCCTTTTGAAATAACAAATTTTCTTATTAAAAAATGCAAATTCTGGTGATACACACTTACAGGTTTATACGACTTACATTATTTAGATGGGAGATATTACCCACGAAAAATTAGAGGTTTGTGCGCCATCAAAAAGATGTCTGAGAATCAGGGCTGCGGAGTCGATCAGTTTCCAGGTGACTCCGACTCCGACCCTCCGGAGTCGACGTCGATTCCGACTCCGGACTCCGGGATCGACTCCAATCTTTAATTAGCTGAAGCTTTAGTCAATAGGCACAACAAGTAACTGCCCATGGTAAAAGTTATACCGAATCAAGATTGTAGCTCATTTGACCCGCTTTTGACTGGGGTTTGAGAGTTAGCCCCTCTGACGAACTTTCGTATTAGCTCAAAAACCAACTGCGCTATCTTACATCAAATTAACGTATTTTGTGCACAAACGAAGCAATTTTGTCGAGGAAAAAAGAGATAAAGCGAATTTAGTGACGTCGCTGCACACAAGTTCGATGAAAAGTCTGCTAAGCTTTAAAAAATCGTACAAAGAACGTATAAAAACCAAATGGTTAGAGCCACAAAATTGGCCTCTCTGATTGCTTTCATATGTTTTTTAGACCATTTTTTAAACGATTGTTTTGGAAAAATGCTGAAAGATACATGTTGCAAAGGTATCCAAAAAAATAATATATATTAGAAAACCACATATTGGCGATTTCCAGACCAAATTTAAAAACAATATCACAATGTTGCCTGACTTATGGCTTCCAAAGTATGAGTTACTCATGATCGATTTTCATATGGGGTTTTGCTTTTGTTTTTAATGATCAGCTACGAACAAAAAAACGTCTCCACTGCATTTCTGATACAAAAATTTGGTGTAGACATATACCTTTTGTATTTATATTAATCACGTTCGAACTTTGACCTTTTATGACCAGACAGCTGACCTTGAACTGAGCTTGACATTAACTTCACTTAAATTAGGTCAAGTAATATAATTACTGTCGCTATCGAAATATACATGTACAATAATCCATAAAGTAAAATGATTCATAAAACGATGTGTCGCATCAGCATGACATTCGTAGTTATTTTGTGCATAGCGAGCTTTTGTGATCTGACATTGTCCATGACATTTGCCAATAATCTTAACTTGGCTCATGAGTCATGAGGGATGTGTAAGCCTTTGAGAGCACTTTGGGTGATAATGGTCGCAATAGAAGGCTTTGTATGGAAAGTATGGCCCATATGCACAAATTTATATATTATGATCTTTGACCTAACCGCGACTTGACATGTGGTCTAAAATAAATGGCGAGATTTTAGAAAATACAGCAATTCATTGAAATGGATAGACAATGACTGACCATAGTTTTCGGTTTTATGATTCTTGACATCAAGCAATATAATTTGTTAACCCGCGCACCGACGGGGGGCGGATATCCGCCCTCCCACAGGTTTTTTCAGGACTAGCGGATTACGTGGCGCGTAGCGCCTCCATAATTTTGCAAGCTGTTTGGGGCTTCATTAACACAACTTTCTAAAAAAAAATGACTTCTAACTTTCAAGGTCAAACGTTGTCAGTCAACATTAATGACCTGACCTCATGTCCACGTTTTATGTAAAGTTATTGACATTCTTTGCCGAAGCACACAGTGGTGAACCAAACAGTTTGATAACTCACAGTGCGTATAAGGCCTCGGGTATCCTTACAGTCGTATATTCCCGATTTTTTTTATACGGTGACCTGAGGTCCCATGTCAATTTTGTGACCTCGGCCATTATAAGCCTATGGGAGAAAATTTAAAATGCGCATCAATTCGAACAAAACCTGAACTCAATGTCAGGTCAGTTTTCATCCTAATCACTTTTTGAAGCTAAGCAGAAGGAATGCATTGTTGTATTATTCTTCCGTGACCTCTTTAAGGTCAAATCCAATGTGCCCCCAGGTCATACTGGTTTTATGTCACAATAACTTCACTTCCTATGTGAGTTAGAGTGCATGTGTTTGCACCCTTCTGTTTTCTCTTGACGACCCCTCGATTGACCATAAAATTTGACTGAACCTAGGCATGACCTCAGGTCAGGTCGGGTCCATTTTTTAGTTTTACCCAGCTAATCATACAAATATAATGGATTTCGATGCGCCGTGATGTGAGACAACACGATGGGGGCAAAAATCGCTGTCTACCATGTTATACTTACAAGAAAGTTATTTAGCATTTTTTTCAGTAAAAATTAAAGCATTTTGACCTTCGCTGACCTAGAACATCTGGAAGCCCTAACCATATTCGACCCTTCTCAAACGTAGGACATTTCGGCGAAAGAGTGTTTCAAGGGCATTGCAGTGCTTTTTCGGATCGCTCCTAGCTATGTTATTTGCTGAACTAGCCCGGATTATGTGAAGCAACGCTAAATTTACTCGAAATATGGGAAAATTTGACCTGTTTTGACCTTTGGTGACCTCAATATTGACCTGATAAAAAATAGTCAAAGTATTTTCTATAGTACTCGTCACGGCCTACCTCACACCGTTTTCCGCTTCTCGCTACGTTGCGTAGTTCTCGAGATCTCTGGGGGGGGGGGCGGTTCTCCGCCCCCCCGTCGGTTCGAAGTTGGCTCAGACCCCCGTCGGTGCGCGGGTTAAATCTTGTGATAACCCTACCATAGCAATAATTACTTCTTGTTACAGTTGAATGAGCCGTTTGAATCGCCTGAGCAGGCTAAACGCCATTTTAAACCTGATTCTTCTTTCAATTGATTTCTCGTGAACGTTGTTTCAATTCCTGGCGATGGCATTTGGGATCTGCATTCGACGAAAGACCTAAGTTATTTTTCACACACCACGATACACACCTCATGATTATAAATAATTGATTGACAAGGGAAAATAATCAAAGAAAACTAAGTCAAAGCGGCACGATTTATTTATTCATCGCCACCGGTGGTTCACGAAAATGTACCTGAAAATTATTTGCTTATATGCTGCTCAAAACATATAGCCGGAGTCGGAGTCGGCACAATTTTACCAACACCGACTCCGGCCGAAATAACCGACTCCGACCGACTCAGACTCCGCAGCCCTGCTGAGGATATAATTTGATAACTATTCGATGGACAGGGCTGAAAATGAAAAGTGTGGATCTATGGCCCAGACCCCCCCCCCCCCAACGCAGTTTAATTAAAATATGAGAAGTAGGGTGTTATGGCTTGGTCAATCTGTCATGGAATACCCCAGCTGCTACTGTGGCAAAGCTGGCTTGACTCGAGCCATCTAGCAGAGAGGATGTGAGACATTGCACATACTTACATGGTCAGCAGTGGCTAATTTATGCAAGACAATGAAGAAATGTGGTACAGTTTGTTCCAGCCATAACACAACATTATGTGCAGGTTTTGTGGTTTTTAAACACATTCATAATATAAAAAACATAACACAAAATTAGAATGGAGGGAGGAAGATCTGATTTCATTGGGAAGCCTTGTCCCCATAATCCTCTTACCAAATATCATCATTTACAAAACAGGAGTTTCCATTGATTGAAATAAGGGTTTGAGAGAATATCCAGATTCCAGATTAGCTAGCTAATATTTTTGACAATCCGAATATTCAATAATATTCAATAATGTCATGGAAACAGCCATGCAAACATGAAGTCAATTATGTAAATCCTCTGGTCCGCAAATTTTCGTCCGGGATTTCTTTCGTCCATAATTTTTTCGTCTCGCATTTTTTTGTATGTACTTATTTCGTCTCGCATTTTTTCGTCTGCAGTTTTTCGTCTACGCAGTTTTTCGTCTATACAATTTTTCGTATCACCATTTTTTCGTCTGCACATAATTTCGTCTACGCAGATTTTTGTCCCACAGATTTTCGTCTACGTAGTTTTTTGCCTGACATTTTTTCCTTTTTGTCTACGCATTTTTTCGTCTGCACAACTTTTCGTTTACGCAGTTTTTCGTCCAGACCCAATACACATTTAGATGTCGGGACAACGTCGGGCCGACGTCGAAAGATGTCGGTATCTCGGCAGGCAGTCGGCCCGATGTCGGCCCGACGTCGGTTACACGTCGGATATGTCCGCCTATGCAGAGGTCCAGCCGACGTCGGCAGATGTTGGCATCTCGGCAGCGGCATGTCGATGTCGGGCCGACGTCGGCTGGACCTCGGCTGGACGTCGGCATAGGCGGACAAATACGACGTCCAGCCGACATCAGGCCGATCCGTAAAACTGACGTCGGGCTTACGTCGGCATGTGTATTGGGGACCTCCAGACTAACCACACCTAACCTCACCTCACCTAGCCAAACCAAACCGGGAAGTGGGCGGCGCCTGCTAGTATTTTCCTCTCTTGCTGGATGGAGCATAATCGAACCTTACCTAACCTTTATCTTTAATCGAGTGAAAGGAAGGCCTTATATTAATCTAATAATTCATGTTTTTAACTTATTTTAAACTAAAAAACGAATAAATACCCGACGTTTCGCATTTAATGCTTATTCACTGGGCAAATACGAAAGCATTAAATGCAATAAATGCGAAACGTCGGGTATTTATTCGTTTTTTAGTTTAAATAAGTTTAAAAACATTGAATTATTAGATTAATATAAGGCCTTCCTTTCACTCGATTAACATTTGTCACATAAATATTCCTACCTAATCTCTAGATATGTCACTGTCTGATGGAACATATCTTTACCTTACTTTGATGGGATTGAGAAAAAAGGCCGTGAAGGCCTGAGGTCCGCTCTCATCGAGCTCAGGTTCCGTAAGTAACTCAATCAGTGTCCGGTACGCAGTACCGGAAGTGAGCCCAGTGGGCATCGAGTCTAGCTGAAAGATTTACAGTGGTGAGGAACAGACGACTTCGGCTGGCAGGGCCGTTCCAGTCGTTGACTACCCTGATGGCGAAGGCCGACCTCCTGACTCTGCATGTTGCTGAGGATTACGAAGCTGTAAGGGTGGCCTCTTTGTGGTACACATCAGTTGCGAGAGTGAAGTAATTTGGGGCCGGGTTCCACCATCCAACACCCACTGTGAAACATCCTGATATGTTTGGACCATGTTCTCCGCGTCTCGCCTGTTAGTAGAGAGATGTAACTTCAGGGCCTTCAGGCCTTACGCCGTAGACAGGAGGCGCAGCGCTGTCACCAGCGGGTCGCTCTTTCTCTGCACCCTCTCGACTAGTTTCTGGTCAGCCCTGTTGAAAGGGGCCCACACCAAGATTCCCATACTCCAGGTGCGGACGAACTAGAGAAGGTGAACAGCAGTGGCAGCGTATGTACTCGTCAATCAAGGCGAAGGAGCGACCGTATGACCGCTTAATATCTGGGTGGCCTTGGCTACACTGACCGAAGCGTGCTCTCTGAATTTCAAGCTCGGAGTCGAATGTGCACTCCCAGATCCTTCTCCACTAGTGCGACGTGATTGGGTTCCCCTTCATTCGTGTACTGACAGTTATGGTTGTTACGACCAATATGCAGAACCTTGCACTTGCTCTTCGTTGAAGGCAGCTGCCCATGTATCGGACCATCTGACAGGCCTCCAGATCGGCTTGCAATGAGGTACGTCGCATGGAGAGAAACAAGTAGAGTACAGTTTCGTGTCATTCTGCAAACATTGTTATGGAGGATGAACCAATATCCGGCAGATCGTTGGATAAACACGAGAAAGAGTAGCGGACCGAGACAGAACCCTGCGGGACACCACTTGCGACATCAGTCCAGTCTGAGACATGTCCGTTCAAAGGCTACTTGCTGTCTCCTTTGCTTGTTCATAAAGGACTCGATCCAAGCATAGAGTTTCCCACAGACACCATAGGAACGGAGTTGTGAAGAGCAAAACGCTGGTGAGGACAGAGTTCGAAGGCCTTCTGGAAATCAAGAACAGTACATCAATAGGGTTGCATCCTCAAGGGCCCCCTACATCAATAATCAAGAACCTCCACCAACTGAGTATTACAGGAGCGCTTTGGACGGAATCCATGTTGATTAGAGACAAAAGATCAGTGTCAGTTAGGTGCCGAAAAAGCTTCATCTCGGATCAAGGACTCAAGTACCTTACATGTCACTTGTGTTAAGGCTAATTGGCGGTAGTTACCAGGTTCTTGTCTGTTCCCTTTTTTAAAGATGGGGCACTACTCCTACCAAGTGTCCAGTCTCGGGGTAAGGCACCAGTATCCAACGACTTGCGGGTACAGTCGGGCCAGAAGGGTACAGAGAGATTGATCTCGCCTCCTCGCAACACGCCGTGGGTGGATTGTTATCAGGTCCTGAGCACTGGAGGGTGAGTGAGCATGAGTTTCAGTTCGACGGCTCGGGAACGGTTATGGCGGATATCGACAGGCTCTGGTGTTTGCAGTTGCCAAACCGCGAAACACAGGCAGTCCAGAGAACCGCTCATGGCTGTGAAAACGCTGCGAAAAACTCGTTCAGGGATATCTGCCCTTTGCTTCATCACTACTCCTCTCAACCCCCCATATTTCTTTGCGGGAGGTCCCTATTACCGGCTTGTCTTAAGTCGATGGAGTTCGAGTACCTCCAGAAAGCTTGGGATCCGATTTGAGGTCCGATACCAACTGGGATTCGGGAAACTCCGTCGGATTGCCTCGTGAGCCTTCTGAGTTTGTTCTGCAGGTTCTGAACGCCTGGCCAGTCAAGTGTGGTCCTGAGTGTTGAAACGTTATGTATTCCACAGTTGCATTCTTACTCTTTTTTAACTTAAGAGCATGCCCATTCATGTAAATATTCTTTCTCGACTTGGAGCTTCTGGCTATATCGGGCCGGGTGGACAAATGCTTCTGGGGGTGGGTGACAGGCGGCTTCATCGCCGCTGATTGCATGGAACAGAAGATTCGAGCCTAACTGGCAGGAGAGGAGGTTGTATCAAAAATAAAAAGGTTAGGTTAGGTTAGTTTTGAGTCTGTGATAATAATACCTTCTTGAGAAAATCTTGAGAACTTTTAGGCTGCGTTCCAGTGTCCAAAAATTTGTCTATTTGGATGGGAGATGACATCCAACTGTGAATAATTTTCCACTCTTGTTCTCCAATTTAGAAATGGATTTTCCACTCCCAAATTATGAGTCATGATACTGATTCTGATATCAATAAATATTGTCTAAAAATACATTTAAATGAAAACCACTGCTTTTCATATTCAAAACAGTAATCAATATCGTACCATTTTCTACATAAATTTCCACTCTGATGGTATTTTTGGGCTCAAATTTTCCACTCTGACAAGCCAAAGCCAAGCCAAAATGGAATCTTGTGTTCTGCTGCTGTGTTGCTGAACTGCTGTGTTCTGACCGTCACGATCCCGTCGGGAATCCCTGAAATCCCTGGCAGGCATTTTACTCTACTGCAGTTTGGCAATGTTCTCATGCATGGTATTCCTGTTAATTCTTTGCTACGGGCATTGGAAGAAACCACTTCTCTACTGATTCCCCGGAATTCTCGCTGAAATTGACGGGTCAGAACACAGCGTAAATCTTGATAATTTTGGAATCTTGAGAATCACTGGGATCCCAATCCAGAGACCTTTGGGGTGCTACCAGCCAATACATTTTGAGGTGCGTTACTGAAGTATTAGGTACTACCGAACCAAACCTAAATTGCGCAGACAAAAAATATGCACAGATGAAAAATGTCTGGACAAAAATATGCATGGACAAAAACATGTGTGGACGGAAATTTGCCAGACAAAAAATATGCAGACAAAAACATGGTCAGACGAAAAAATGTGTAGACGTAATACTGTGCAGACAAAAACATGCACAGGCTGAAAAACGTCTGGACGAAAAAATGTGAAGACAAAAAGATGCGTAAACGAAAAGATGTGTATACAAAAATCAGGGCAAAAAACTGTGTGACAAAATATTGCGCAAAGGAAACTGTGAGACAAAAAACGCCAGACGAAAATATCCTTACAAAAAATATTTGACAAAAAAAATACAAAAATCTGTACGGATACCCAACCATCATCATCGTCCCTATGCAGGCTATGCTGATGCCCCCATAGGTACTGTGCATAACATGGCACACCAGTCACCAACAGGTAGGTATCTAAATCAAAGATTACCAGATACCCTTCCTGGAAGATAAAGAACTTAACATTTTGCTTTCAGGTATTGGAAGTGGGAATATGAATACAAATGTCGAGTGCAAACACATACCCACCTTTCAAAACAAGTTTTTGCCCTAGGTCAGCGCGCAAAATAGGCAAATTGGCACATAAAACAATTTAAAATTAAGTGAGTAGTAAATGGCAAGTATTCCTTCAAGCAATTAACCAGTATTTGTACACACTGTGTAAATTCCCGATCGACAAAACCACCACCATTGCACAATAATGAATATCAACCGACCTACAATCGCTGTTCACGTAAATCTATGGTAACCAGCAGCTGCGCAAACCAATATCTATAACAAAGCGCAATCCTTACGGCAATGCTTTCAATCTGCTAAATATATTTATAAATAGTAAAAAAAGACATTCTCAGCTCATATTTAACGTTTGAAATACAATTTTAAAAATCAAAATGCTATTAAAAAATCAACAAAACGTTTTTTTAGAGCTAATAACCATAAAACTCATTAAATAATTAGCGTTGCCACTAGGTTTGTCAAAACTACTCCTGCAAACGCAGCTTTTCAACATGAGCATTTCGCGGCATTTGTAGCGCAAACCCATACTTTCCGCGAATGCCGTATATACCCCTCTTGCTTTGATGCTGTGCTTCAAGGTTATGAGTATTTTGTGACGTCACTGGCATAAAGGCAAACCATCTGCCGGATGGCGGGTACACCGTTTGTCGAAACGCCCATCTATTGGTCAAAAGCTGAATCTATTTCATGACGTCACAAAACAAATTTATCGCTATAAATTAATGTTATGATTACAGTCCTGATCCCTGAATCAAAATAGAACAAACCTGCCGAAGTGCCGACAACTCACTTGAGCCACGGCAAGGCGCTATAAAAAGCCACGGTATATAAAATAATTTGAGCTGGACCGGTGTTCGAATCCCTCGGCGGGCCTCCGAAAAAGTCTGCTTGGCTCCCATATCCCTCGGAACAGGGTGAGAGCAAGGCCCTATAACAACTTCCTGGGTGAGAGTTACAATTAGCACCTTGCTCCCAAGAAGATAGGTACTATTGGTTCCAAAATAAGCGTCCCGCTGCGTTTGTCGGCACAGCAGTTAAAGGGAATATGCCGTCTTGAAAAAAAGTATGTGGAATAATGGAGATGAGTGCCACACATCTGGGCACCAGTCACCATCATTGCACATAATTTTCCCAAGGCGGTATATTCCCTTTAACTGCTGTGTCCTCCATCCCAGCGGGACGCTTATTTTGGAACCAATAGTACCTACAGTACTTGTGGACCAATTCAAATTGGTCCACAAACCCAATCAAACCAGACTTGAGCCAAGGCCCTCTGGGCTGGGTTAACTAGACAGATACCCTCTTGCTCCGGGCCCTGCGATTGAGCAACCTGAGCGGCTAGCGCTAAAAACTGGATAAATTCAGGCCCGTCAAGCTAGCAACATATTCGTATTCAAATTTAGTCAATGAGTCCGTTTGGCTCAAAATTTGTGAGTAGGTCATTTTGCCGAGAATTTACGAATATGCTATCGGTTTTTAATAGATGAACCTACTTTGATCTCTAAGGGTCATCAAAAGTTTACGAAACCATTTTGTTAACTTTTGATGACCAAGTAGAAGATAAAACTGTTTAAGCTATCAAAAATAAATAGCATATTCGTGATATCTCAGCAATATTTTTAATGTATTTTCATTCGACCTTCTCCTTGAATGTACCAAAGGAAAAAATATTTTTTGTTTTTACATTTGCATTTGGGCCACAGCCCTTCTTCAGATGTATTCCAAGCAAAATTGAACATAATTTCAGTAACGACAAAGAATAGAATTTTTTACAGCTCGTGAAACAGAGACAACATCCTCTTTACAAGCCCAGCTGAAAACCTACCCATAACAATAAATAAATACGAATAAATAAAAATATAGACGATTTGCATATTATTCAAAATACACTCCATAAGATCGCACACTTTATGAAAGGAATAAGACAAAAGCAATTTGCAGATTAAACAAAAATACACACCTACATCGCACACATTCATCACAAATCCCAATAAATGAAGAAAATACAAAAAGGGCAACATCAAAAAAAAATCAAAACCCTTCAATCATATAGGACAGCGCCACAATAAAGGTTAGGTACGATCTAATCCTGTACTTAAGTAATATAATGCATTACTACGACGAAACAAATTTTCAATAACTCATACAAGAATGTGATCCTAATCCTGTGATACATCGCCACGATACAATATTGTCGTTCAAGCGGCGGTTTCTTGTTTCTGATACACAGAGATTCAAAATTTTTCCTATCTGGGTGGTCCCTTTCGTTTTCATCAAAACTTTTAACTTCCAAAGGAAGGATCACAAGTTGTCTGCCTTAGGGATTTTCTTTGTGACATGACTCAAAATGAATCCCTATTGAGTAGCTTGGTCTCATTTACTGCGCACCTCAGTGTTCATTGACCTTAGGTTGTAGAGGTCTTTCGATTCCCCAATATATGTAGCCCACACAGCCTGCAAGTCAGCTTCATAAACGACATTCTTATCTGTACATTTACCCTTTTTTATCATTTTTACAAGTGTTGCAAGTCCTGTTGGCCTGAAGGCATGGTGGGTCAGTGAGTGAAGAATGTACTATTTGCGTTTTAGCTATCCGGTGTGTACGAGGCTACGTTTACGTTCAGCCAAGATTTCCGCGCCACCTCTTCACTTTACATAAACAGTTTCATCCACATAAGGCAACAAAAGGACACCAGTAGTTCACGATCCGGCGGCCCGCACCCCGCTCCCACTCTCGCACGCCGCCTCATGCTCAGCCCACCCTCCTCCCTCCCCGCCCGTGGCCCCTGTCGACCTTTCACCTGTCTCTGAACACTTCTCAGAATATGTGCGCGGTAACCATTTCTAGAAACAGTCCCATATCTTATCTAGGCTTCTCTTCTTTGCGTCTTCGTCTGAAGAACAGCCTAATTGCTTCCTGTATTGAAGACCTAAGGGCTGTTCAGCTTAGTGTGCTGGGTGAGCTAACGATAGTGCAAAATTATAACATGCGTTGGTTAAGGTTTGAACATAAAGTTCAGAACTGAAAGAGCACTTACTTCTTTTGCTGTTCAAAATGATCAGAGTATCCAGCATTGACAACCGAACCTTCGCCTCCAGCATTTCACAAGTAAACTGAATTTTGTCGTCAATCCGTTTAGGTATGTGACAAAGTCGTTTAAAGTATCCTTTGGCCATGCAGCCAGACACCCGCGTAATCATCTATAATATCTGGCGAAAAATTTCCTGGTTTTAGACCTTGCCCTGTCTAACGCTAGTGTCTCAAAGCGGTCCAGATATAGTTAGCACAGCTGGTGCGAACAGGCATTTCCCCATAGCTACGCCCTCTTTTTTGCATATAATTTGATTCCGAACCTAAATTATGTTGTTTTTCAGGCAGTGCTGGCAGCTAAGGTCCATATGTCATCAAATACTTAGCCCTGCTGTGTCTATCCTTCCTCGTACCTTATCGAGCGCTCGCGCCAGCCGCCTATTGCTCGTTCCATGGGATCTGCCGTATAAATTCACTACATCTATGCTAAAGAAGGATGGCATTGGCTGGTAGCTAGAGCGCTCACCAAATCGTCTGCCAGTCTTTGAAGGGAAATTCAATCAGTGTTACAGAGCAGAGGGACGAACTGAAGCAAGCGCTGTAGGATTTTGTCCAGCATCCATGATGTCTTCTCTGTAGGGAAAAAAAACTCCCCGCACGTGCTATCACGGACCTGAGTGGGACGTGGCATTGTGGTCCTTTGGCTAGACCATAGAAGACGGGGTCCCTGCTGTGATTCGGAGTTAGCTCCTCTAGCACTTGTCTGGCAACTTATCCCGTACTGTCCGCTTGAAAATACGCTTAGTTGTAGCTTCCACCTTGGCGGTCTTGTCTTGATCTAGCTGTGTGTAGTTGTTGTCGTCATCGAGAATATGAGTGGCCTTACTGACATAATCAGACTTGTCCAAGATGCACTTGTCTGGCAATATGTCTGGCATTATGTCAGTTTCGGTGCGGCGCTGTAAGGTGGTGCCGTTCAGTGTGTATGTGGCTATGATGGGGTTTTCCGTAAGGAGAATGATATAACATGACATTGGGAAGGATTAAGGTTGAGGCGCCATGTACGAGACCAGGAGGAAAGGCGATCGAGGTCAGCCTGAAGGGCGTCGGAATCACAGGAGGATTTTATGCAATGATATAATTTCATATCGTCCGCGTACATGATACAGTTGGTCTGGATAAGGACAGGGAGGTCAGCAGTGAAACAAATAAAGAAGAGTGGGCCGCATACACTGCCTTCGGGCACACCGGATCTGACTGGGATCCAGTCCGAGCACCGACCTTCAATCACCACCCTCTGCCGGCGGTCGGTTAGGTACGACTTAATCCCAGGAGAGCGCACGTCCAGTGATATTAAAGGATGTTTTGAGTTTGTGAATTAGCAAAGTGTGATTCACACTGGTAAAAGCTGATGAATAATCCGTTTAAAGTATAAATAGAGTCGGTCTGTGCGCCATCCTGGATCGAATCCCAGCTGTGTCTGAGGAATGTGCTAATATTGGATACGCACGATCTGTTAGGTAGGAATCCGTGCTGGCTGGAAGGTAGGGACTTAAAACAATATATTTTGATATATCTCCTTATATTTTGCAATATCTCCTTAAAGGGAGTGTGCCTACTCTTTTGGAATGTCAAATATATTTTTATTACGGTAAGAAGCTATTGGTTTGGTCATTGGTTACGATAAAATTCACGTCTGGAGCCTCTTTAGTTGAATTTTTACTTATATTCTGTTTTGCATTTGTTTTGTTTCAAAACTAAACGATCGCCACTATCAACAGAGTAACGAAGATGTTACCTACAATGGCGCACCAAAGGCAATAAACAACCCCATACAAACAATGTAAAATAGTTATCGAGGCTCTGTTCGGCAGCTGCTGTCAGCGCGCAGTGCGCACTATTTGTTTTCTATTGGCCAGTGCGGGGAGCGATCTGGCGCAGGGGCAGGTATTCCTGTCTTCTGTGCCGGTGACCCGGGGTCAAATCCCTGGGGGCGGTCCGCTGAAACAGTCGCCCGGCCCCCATATAATAACCCTCGGAACAGGGGGTGAGAGTTCCAGTTAGCACTATGATCCCAAGAGGACGCGGTGCTTGGTCCACAAACCAAACCAAACCTATTGGCCAGTGCTACCAATATATGCTAGCGTTGTAATTTAAGGGCAATGATCCTATTAGCGAAAGCTCTCTGACGAATATCGACAATTTTGTGCTGCCAGCATGATCTTGTCGAATTTGGAATATCTCAGCAATTAGAGTGAATCCGGAGAAATTAAGTATATGTCTAAATTCAGAAAAATCTGTTCTATAGACCAGTGTCAACAGCTCCACATGGCCGATGTGAGTAGGCACACTCCCTTTAACCAACAGCGGTAGCGTCACAAAACTTGCAGTACCTTGTCTCACATCAATTCGACACATGTTGCCTAAATAAAAAAGATAAGGCTATGATACGTCAACCGGAAATGACGTCAGAGTGACGTCATGTTCTGCGTTTTTTGTTAAAAAATAAGGGTTTGCGGGAAACGCTGTCAAAAGTACAGTTTTTAAAATAAACTATTTTGTCATATACGAAATGACAGATAATAAACTCGGCTATCAAACTGCAATCTCGTATTTTCAAAACTTACTGAACTTAAAAAAAAAAATAAGACATCCAAAGACACTTTGTTTTGTTTAAACAAAATTTTCTAAAAATAATCAGAATTGTCAAAAAACAGAATATGTATAATCGAGAGAAGCCCAATGAATATGTGTAGCAAGTTTGAAGTCGATATCCTCAAAAATTACTGACACCTTTCAAAGACAAAATTCGACCACCTCTACAGCATAACCATGCTTAAAAATTGAAATTCCGTGTTTTGCTTTTTATTTCTATTTATATATAAAAAACAATGTTCTAATGTCATTTTTCGTGTTCTAGTCGAAAAAACGAACCCACAAACATGTGTTTCAACTCATAATGACCGTAATCTGCCGTTTGACCTCGTCACCTCGGATGACCATGACCTTGGATGTATACTGTATACTTATAGGTCAAAAACAAAAACAGCTTAGAATGGTAAGGTAGAATAGCAAGGTCAAAAACATCTTAGAATGGTAATTTGAAGTGTCAGCAGTCAGATACACGAATGATACCCATTTATCAACTGATAATGCGTTTAATATCGCATATTTTTGCGCGACAATTCCATCCACCGGGCTTTGATAACACAGTCAACAGGGTTGGAAAAAATGGTTTTTCATCAAAACCCACTGGGTAGTGGGTTTTTTGTGGGTTTTATGGGTGTTTTTTGGGGGGCTTTTCACCCGCTCTTTGCTATGCGACATATGCTGGAATGTCCATATTTTGACACTTTTAAGCATGCAAACACCCTTAGAAAGGATGTTGCGTGTATTGTATTTGTGTAACGTAACACAATACTACTTGCAGCTAGATTACCACGATAAAATTGTACTTTCCAAATCTCTCATCTCTTTGGTCAGTAGCGATGGGAGGTTAATGGACGGCATTGTTCCTTAGAGGAAGAGTTGGGAGTCTTAATGGTAGAATGAGAGGAAATGCAACATTGTTTCCTTTTTAATCATCATAAGACTTGAAACAAAGCACATAAATTCAATGATGCACCAATCATCTTTGTTTCTCAAAAGTTACGTCGGGAACTTGTTCAGTGTCATTTTGATGAAAAACCCGGTGTGTTTTTTTTTTCATTAAAAAAACACAAAAAACGGGTAGTGGGTAATGGGTAGTGCCGACCCTGACAGACAATCATTTTGTATTGGACGTGACCTGTGACGTCATCAGTGACCCTGAGGTTAACAATATTAGGTTTCCTTCGACAAATTTGACAGGGCTATCGAATGCCGTTTGAATTTTTCAGATCGGTCCAGTAGTTTCGGAGATCAGAGGGGGGGGGGCTTTAAATATCCCCATGATTGCATTGCACATGATTGCACATGCTGCACACGATTTTCCCGCCCCCTTACCTCCGTGGTAGAGGGCTGGACTTCTGACCAATCCCGTTAGTGGCAGCCCGGGTTCGAGTCGCTTCGGCGCTCGCTACTTGCTCCTGACTGGGATGGCTTGCGGCCGGTGGCAGCAGTCGCACTCAAGGCCAGGTGTCGTCAGTGAGCGGGGCGGACCGTGTCCAGGTATGTCGGCACGTAAAGCTTTCGTCTCAAAATTCTGCCGGCCAACAGGAATTGCGCGATCGGGTGGTGAGGCCAGGACCAGCTCTGCTTAGCGCGGGTCCTGACCTCGGAAAGCCATCCATATAAAATATTTTGACTATTTTTTGTTAATGACCACCCTGGAGGACAGACGGATCCGCGGTGATATGACAGAAACATATAAAATCCTGAAAGGCGTCGACAAAGTCTGCACCGACGGGGATTTCCTCATGCTGGATCGCGGAGCCACAAACTGAAGAACAAGGGGTCACAGTCTGAAGCTAAGCAAGCCTCGGCACCGTACCTACAAGAGGACAATATTTTTTATCCATCCAGGGTGGTCAGCATGTGGAACCAGCTAACTGAAGAGGTGATCGCGACCACCAGCGTAAACGGATTTAAAAACAGATCTGACAGATTATGAACGAACTGAATGAGGAGAGGCAGTCCCAAATGAGCACCCTGCTTCCTTGCCTCTTTGTTATTTATTCTACTAGTAAGCATCTACTACTGGTATGCAATGGTCTAGGTACTTTACATCTGCCTAGGATGTCATGACAATTGACATTGGGGCTGTTCCCATAGGCATGGCACCTCCAACTTCCTCTAGCCTCATCCAAACTCCTCCGGTCATTTCTGTAGCTGCTCCAATCTGCTCCAAGCTTCCTCAAAATATCCTTCAAACTCCTCCAACTTGCTCCAGAAATTGGGATGGTGACAACTGGTGGAGATTGGAGGAGTGTATGCTTATGGCATGGCTGCAGGTTGACACATTTGTGAATGTCTACAGAATACACAGCATGGCAAGACAACTGCTGATTGCCTGGGTCCTTGTGTTGCCTAAACAGCTGACACTTCCCTTGATGACTCGAATCATTCCTGTGGTGGCTCCTACATTGCCTGCTCTGGGCTGCTCTAAGTGGCTCCAAACTCCTCATGTCAAGTGTCACAGAAACAGACTCTATGTGTGCTGCTGAGACGATGGTGATCATGTTGCATGGGTGGTCCTGGTATTTGTCAACCAATGCTGCTGCTAACCCCACCACTTGTCTTTATGTATGCGTAGCATTTTGTGCTCCTGCATTTTAGTGGTATAAACTTAAGCATTTAAGTATTTTTTACATTTCAGATATAAAACTTTCCAACAATGGAAAGGAATAAACATGGCGGTGGTCCGTCCAAAAGAGGTGGGAAAGCCAAATCCATGGTACCATTACATGGTGACCTTATTGCCCTGGGTGTCAAAGGAAGTTCTAGAATGGAAATGGATTCCAAGCATCAGCCAGCAACCCAGATGAAACCTAGCACCACTATGCTTCTTGGTAAGTTGTTCCATTTACCACTCCTTTTTTTACTTTGTGTTTGCAAGCATAAATATGTTCAAACTAGCAGCAAAGTATGTCATTTTTGGCTTTGTGATAAATAACTGGTAGTCTTGTATTGTTTATCCAACATCACTTCAATTCAAGTTGTCTATTAGTTAAAACTTATGCCTGCTGCTTTTCAGAACTGGTAAACCTGCAGTGAGTATTTACTATTATGTTATTCTGCCTTTTATTGAAATCTATGCTGCACGACCTGTTCCCAAAACTGTCATGATTATATTTTGCAGCTAAATCTGACAAGAAAATGGAAGCTGGAGGGTCTGGCATGCTGAAGAAGCCAAAGTCTCAGCTGGGCATGCCTTCAGGAGTGAGACCGGTGGACAGACAGGTATGTCTATGCATGGCAGGTATGCAGGTACTTAACATGTGCAATATTTGCTGCTTTCCACGTCTGTATCAATGAGGTCAGATCATTTTAACATAAGACAATTCAATTAAAAAGGTTATATTCTTTGACCACAAATTATTACTTATATAACTTAAGCATGAAGCCTCGGAATTGGAGTGCTTTCTTTTGCTCCTGGTGTCGAGATGCATACAGATAATGTGTGTTCATCAGCGTCATTAGGCCCCCCTGGGCCCTGCCCTTGTTAAACCTTCCTCTCCTCTGGTCCGTCACCTGTTGCCGACTACCTACAGGTGTCCCGGCCGGAGACGGAGCCGTGGCTGGTGGCCGCTGTCGACCTCCCGCCCTCAGCTGACCTGGTGGCCGCGGTGGCCGAGGCCGACTTCCTGCGCGCCGAGGGCCTGGTGTGCGGCGCCGTGCGCCAGCTGCACTCTCAGCGCGCCAAGCCGGACCCGGCGCTGACGCTCAGCCTGCTGCTGGTGGCCAAGACGCACCCGTCCGCGTTCTGCACGGAGACGGCGCTGTCAGCCGTATGTTCCCTGCTGCGACGGGACGCCGCCGCCAGCTTCAAGTCCAAGGGCAACCCGCAGGTGCAGGTGCTGGCCGCCAACCTGCTCTACTCGGTGTTCAGGGACGAGCCGCACTGGAAGGAGATGTTTGTCAGGGTAGGTGGAGGAAACGTGGGTTTCGATTTGTAGCAGTGCTGCGGTGTGCCACCTCGTGTGACGATGTGGTATGGTGTGTGTGGCAGGCAGTCATGTGCTCGGATCCCGAAAACGGATCCCGGAATCTGATCTCTGGATTCCACTGGGATTATAGATCCGTCTTCAACATTGATCGATGTATCCCCCTGGATCCGAGATCGCAGGCACCATTTTGCACTGAGATCCTCTGAAATCCCAGACTCGCCATTATGCATTTTTTAAACCCATATTTCAAGTAACTGTCAGTACCTTTTTAACTCGTTGAGAATGAAACAAGCATGGGTGTTTGCTTTTAGTTTGATTTTGTCAAGAAATACTCCATACATTATGGCAATAATTTTAATGGTCGGATCCGAGATTCTGTTAGGTATCATAATACATTTGCATTTTGTATCGTGAATCAATGTGGTATTCCATTGATCCGTTTGCCATATGTTGTCGAGGATCCACTGAGATCCAAGATCGCACTGAGATCTAAGATCCACTGAGATCAAACACGTGTTGTATTTTGTCGTGGGATCCAAGTGGGATCTACTTGATCAACATTTCGTTTTGTCGAGAGATCCTTGCTGCGATCATAGATCTTGATTTTCAGATCCATGCTGCGCACTGTTTATGGTCTGGTCAGGTGTACCTGGTATTCCTGACGGTGGTGGTGTTGGCTGCGCCGCAGGTGTACTGGATGTACGCCCGCGGTGACGCGGCTCTTGGGTCGCGGAGCGAGCGAAGGTAGTGCCGCCCGTCACGTCCGACTTAACGACATCATTCACCGCAGCTCGGTCGCGCGGTCCGCCCCAAGTTCGATGTCTGGTCAGAGCCCGGACATTAACGCTGGCCGTGCAGACCGGAGTGCCCGTCCCCGCCAGGAGCCGCCTGTGAGTCCATCTCCTCCGCGGGCAGATACCGATACACCGGCTCCTATGGCTTGACACCACCCGATCCAGATTACATTTCAGATACCGAATTGACAATCACGGTATCGCTTGGTCTGTAGAGATGGCTATTAGAAGTGGGGTTTCCGTAATAATCCCATATTTGCTTCCCTGTCTTACATATCCAATATCCACTTAACAGGATGCTGCGAGAACTTTGCGTCCCTATGATGTATAAAACCGTCATGCTCGATCCTAGAACATGTCTGCGTTGTCGTGTTTCGCTTTTTTTGCCACTAGGTGGCTGGGTCAGGCACGGGTGGCCGTCGATAACTCTGATCCAGACGTAGCAATACCGTTCTCCAAAAGTACGACCACAGCCTGTTGCTCCCCTCGTGTTGCGGCTGCAGCAGTAGAGTCCGTGTCTATGCCGTGACATTGTGTTGGTGTGCTTCAGCATCCTCCAGCTCCGCGCCGGGTAACGACGATGACGACAGTCAGGGCTTCAGCATCGTTCTCGATGACAAGTCTGGCCACACCGTGATGCCAAGGTGGGTGCCGAGCGCTGAATTTCCACTGGATTAAATACTGTTGGGATTTTCGGAATCTCTGGGCTTGAGTTTCAGAAAACAACATGGTGGTACTCTGTATGTGGTCTGTGGCAGTTACAAGACGCAGTGTGCTGTGTTTGCGGCAGGTATGAGAACCAGGTGGAGCGGGTGCGGGCGCTCGTGCTGGACGCCGTGAAGGAGTACATCGGTCCGCGGAAACAGCCGATTGAGACGGTGACCAGGAACATCCTGCGCCTGCTGGCCTCTGTCTGCGGCGTACCCGAGGTGGGTGTAACGCCGCCGCCTTGTAACGCCGCCCTGTAACGCCGCCGCCTTGTAACGCCGCCCTGTAACGCCGCCCTGTAACGCCGCCCTGTAACCCGCCCGGCTACCACGCCGCGCCTTGTACGATGCCGCCGCCACATTAACGCTCTAATGCCTTCTTGTAACAGCCGCCCTAGTAACGCCTTGCACTGATAAGCCGCCCTCGTAACGCCGCCAGCCCTGGTAACGTCACTAGTACAGCCGCACCTGACGCCGCCCTGTGACCCCGCCCTGTGACGCCGCCTTGTAACGCCGCCCTGTAACGCCGCCCTGTGACGCCGCCCTGTGACGCCGCCCTGTGACGCCGCCCTGTGACCCCGCCCTGTGACCCCGTCGTTGTGTCCTGGCTGGCCGGCAGGTGCGTCAGCGGGTGGTCTCTCGGCTGGAGGTGTGGCTGCAGAACCCCAAGTGGTCGCGCCCCGCTCAGGAGCTGCTCGTGTCACTCTGTACCAATCTGACGTCACACACGCAGTTCGATATTGACGTCATCTCACAGCTGGTCAAGTTCCGCATCAAGGCTAAGCCCATCGTCAATCTCTACCTCAGCTGCATGAGGTTGGTTGTCGTTGGTGTACATTAAGTGTGCGAGGGGATGTGATTATCCCTTGAATACATGTTCCTACATTATAATATGCAACACTTTTCTTGGCAGCGCTGGGTAATTATGTGTTAATATCAGATCATATAATCTTAAAACAAGCCTACTCACTCCAATGATTGGTGTAGCTTAATCTTGACTGATAGTGAAGGTCACGTATAGTTTTTTGCACCGGATTTTGAAATGAAGGTGCAGTTAGGTGACTGTGACACGTGTTGTACAGGGAGCTGCTGGCGGCCCACCCGGAGAACATGACGACGCTGCTGAAACACACCATCTACAACGAGCTGTCGCAGACGCGCAACCCACACAACATGGCCATACTGGGTGCCGTCTTCCAACACGCCGGAAACCAGGCTGCCAGCGTCCTGGCAGACGTCTTCCTGGTGAGTCCAACCATGGGACAGTCAGGTGTGCAGGAAATGTAATCTGCTCTGTGCTCGTTCTCAATCACGTAGGCGCCATATACCGTCAGTAGTTTCGGTGCCGTGAAACCCCAATACACCACCTCCACCTAGCAGCATCTCAATGACGTCATTCCATCACCAGAAGGCTGCGGACTGGCCGCTGGCAGGCGACATCTAATGTTTGTGTAAAGGAACTGTGATATTAGTATATGTTACGTGACATTTATGTTAGATTACTCTGTTCTTATCGATATTGTGAAATATACGTCCCTGTGTGACGCTATGTCAGTATGTGACACTGCGCCCTCTGTGCAGTGTGCACATTAGCTGTAGCATGTATATCCCTGATAACATCGCTATACTCGTTCAAATGACTCGGCTGTTTTCCTCTTTGTCACTGGGATGTATGTACATTGTGTGTTCAGGAGCTGCTGGTCAACAAGGATGACTACTACCTGCGCGTGCTGCGGCCATTGTGGCGCGAAATATGCCGCTCTCTCCGATACGAGGTCGACTTCGCCAAATTCTGCTCCGGCCTCTTCCAGCATAAAAAGGTAGACTGGCTGCATTTACTGGCTTTATTTCTTATGCTTGGTCATTTGTAATATTTTCGCTGGTAATATCCTGGTTGCGATCTTGTAAACGAAAATATTTTTTGTCTTGACACGTGCACTGAAGGGGTGTGTGTGTGTGTGGGGGGGGGAATTCGCACACCCCTGCTCTTTTTGTGTAAATATCTCCTGATTTTACCGGTCGAAGTGCATCTTTTTTTTGTACCATCAAAAACATAATTGAAATGAACGGTGCGTCGTCTAAAGAAAGAAGAATACAAATCGTCCGCAAACTGTTTAGTTACAGGCCATCAAAGTCGAAAAAGGCTAAAAATGTCTCCCAAATGACCGCATTGAAATGTAGCTATGTAAATGACCTTTGGTCAAATGCGTCTTCTATCATCCCTATTGTATCATTAGACTTTCTAACAAATTATTTCAGCCCATTTCGGGGGTATATACATGCAATCACTGTTTTTCATATCAATATCAGGCCAAGAAGTGTATAGCAAAGCAAAATTTTCATATTTTTCCTCATTTGACCTTGAAGATGGTCATGCAACTTTATTAAAACAGAGTTCCCCACAGAACCTCCCTATCCTACAAATTGCGTCATTGTAGCTCTTATGGGGGTGGAGATCTTGGGGGAACCCCTCATGTGTGTGTAATTCTCAGAGGCCCTCCAGGGCGAGTGTAAAACTGATTGCATTCCGTTCGCGCTCGTATCTGAACATATCTGAGCAATGCACCGTGCTCACGATTGAACCCCGACGTAACATCTGTAACTCACCGCCACCTGGACGTGCCGTGACTTTGCGCTCCAGACCCGACACACGCAGAGTCCCGGGCGGCACCAGGCCGTCAGTCTGACCCGTGTCTGTGTCCGCCGGCCGACAGGACGCGGCGTTCCGTGAGTTTGAGTTCCGTGAGCGGTACGTGAGCTCTGTGTGCGACCTGGTGTCGCTGAGTATCCTGCTGGCCATCACGGGGCCGGTGAAGGAGGCGGCCGCCAGCAGACCCGGAGAGAGCCGCAATACGGCACCGCTCACGGTACGCACACAGCTGTAACCTCCAGCCACGTCTCAGGGTGACATATTGCAGAGAGCCGCAACACGGCACCGCTCACGGTACGCACACAGCTGTAACCTCCAGCCACGTCTCAGGGGGACACATTCACACAGTCATCCACGGAGTTAGTACATGGTATGTCAGTCACACTAGGTGAAGGACGTAAGTGTTGCTTTTGTCTTTCTTCCAGCCTGGATGGTTTCGTACTTACCTTACTCTGGTTTGAAGCCCGGAGATTAGTGGATGGCGCTCTTGGTATCGACAGTATATTCTCGACATAGATCGCTTTGGTGTTTGTTATTGCCAATATTGAGTTGGTTGATGTTCCGAATACCGATATAGTTGTAATGTGCATACAGTCACTGACAAGTCTTTAGTCTGTATGTATGACAGTTATGTCTGTTATGTCTGTGTGACAGACGTA
The DNA here is from genome assembly GCA_014673585.1 of Semibalanus balanoides. Lineage (NCBI taxonomy): Eukaryota > Metazoa > Arthropoda > Thecostraca > Balanomorpha > Balanidae > Semibalanus > Semibalanus balanoides. The sequence continues at coordinate 198,222 of VOPJ01011763.1, read as the reverse complement.
CCAGACCTGCTGATTCAGCCTGTATGTATGACAGTTATGTCTGTTTGTCTGTGTGACAGACGTACCAGACCTGCTGATTCAGCCTCTATGTATGACAGTTATGTATGTGTCTGTGTGACAGACGTGCCAGACCTGCTGATTCAGCCTCTATGTATGCCAGTTATGTATGGGTTTGTGTGACAGGCGTACCAGAACCAGGTGTCGCTGATCCAGCGGGAGGTCATACAGTGGCTGTACATGGCAGTACCGGACATGACCGTCAAAAACTGGACAGAGTTTCCACACTGCATCTACAAGGTAACGACGTGAGCTCGAACGCTGAGGCTGGTGATTTTGTGACAGGTGCTCCCCTCCTAGGTTACTGTGAATGGTCGCAGATGATACCCAGCGCAATTGACAGCTGCCTCTCATCAAACCGCATTAGTTATTACAGTGTGAAGTTCATTAAGCGAATCGCTCCGTTATATTGCTGTAGGTCGTGGTCGGTATACAGCTGAAGCATCAAAGATGGAGAATGTCATATGTTGGGCTGACAGTATCGGTTGAAGGCTGCGCTGCGGCCTTCTGTCACTGGACGTGTGTGTCGGCTGACTGACTGTGTCTGACCGCGTCTGGCCGCGTCTGACCGCGTCTGACCTCGTCTGATGCTGTGTGTCTGTTTATCGGCGACAGGTGTTGTTCATGGAGCCGGTTGAGGCGTACCACAAACACGACAACTGGCCGCCAGAGGTGGAGCGTGCCCTGATGATCCGCATCGCGTCCGAGGTGCCCGTGCTGCAGGACACCCTGCTGCGACTTCTGCTCATCGGACTGTCCAAGGTGCTGAGCCCGCCACACACACACACGTGCATGCACGCTCTTCGCTGTCGTTGTTTCTTCCGGCTGTCTAGACAGCGTAGCCGAGACGGCTCTGGAGGACGCCCCCTGGCCGCCGCCACGTCACTGTCGCCGAACTTCAGCTGTAGATGGGTGTATTTATATTTTTGTCTTTTGTTTATTTCTTTTGTTTATTTATTGTGTATATATTTATTAACAATGAACAACAGGCATTCACCTAATTACAGCTCACGTCGAGTTATTAAAACACGCTACGTCACCGACAGCAGTGTTCGCGCTCGGTTCGAATCTATTTGTTTTCATCTCCAAGCCCAGACTTTCAGTATTGAGTGGAACACTGGACCCTGGCTCCCACTGACTGGCTGTCACCGCCTGCTGCTGTGGTCGGCAGACGCACGCGATGCCAGCCGCCAACGCGCTGGAGGTGGCGGAGAACCTGGTGCGCCGCTCGGCGCAGTGCCAGATGCACACGGAGACGCCGTCGCTGCAGCTGGACAAGCTGGAGATGGTGGACGTGCTGTTCAACCTGACGGTGTACCAGCAGCCGGAGAAGATGACGCTGCCGGACGGCTACGTGGCGCCGCAGCTGGCCATCCAGGAGCGGTACTGGCGCGTCTGGACCATCCTGCTCGTCGTCTGCGCGCACAACCCGACCAACTTCGGCAAGATGGCCTGGGAGCACTACGCCACGCTCAAGATGCTCATGGAGATGTGCATCACCAAGTAAGTGTCCGGCCCGGGACGGGTTGTGTCCGACCCGACCATTTCCAGTCAGCCGCTGTCGTGTTGCTGATGGTTCCTGCCTGACAGAAACATGAGGAACCACTAACAGAACAGCCCGGCAGCGAGTCAAGTCTGACAAGACACTGTTCTCTAATGATTATACGACGCACGTACTGTCCGTACTGAACGTACTGTCCATGTGTCAGCGACCTGCACATCTGACATGTTGTCTTGTCAGAACAACGGCACCTGTCGGCAGTTCGGATCTCCAAAGTGGTTATCTGTGCTGATTGTGTGTTTTTATCTGTCCTGACTGCGTTTGTGTGTTTGTGCTGACAGTGTGTGTTTGTGCTAACTGTTTTTGCGTTTGTGTGTCGACAGCTCGTTCCGGTTCCCTCCGCCGACGATGGTATCGCCGGACCGGGCGGACGATACTCTGACCAACGAGCTGCAGATCGCCGCCATCGAGGGCCGGCAGATTCTCGAGTACGAGTCGCACCTGGCCGCCGCCTCCACCGGGCAGACTATCACCGAGGCCACCAGTCTGCTGCTCAAACAGGTAACACGCGACAGTCCTGGCCGCCGCCTCCACCGGGCAGACTATCACCGAGGCCAACAGTCTGCTGCTCAAACAGGTAACACGCGACAGTCAGCTGTCTGCATAGGTTAGTCTTGTCAGTGGCAAGCTACCCGCCCAGTGTCCGTATCTGATAGGTTGTAAGTGTGCTCGTACATTGCGATTCCTGTTCTGTGAGCGGTCGGTTCGAACCTACCCATCGGCCATCCACATCTGTTTTGCATTAAATGGAATGCTCTGTGGCACTTGCCAGAAAGTAAACAGGCTTCTGTCGTTGGCCGTGCTATCGTGTCTACTGTCTACCGTTGTGGATCAGGATGACGTGATGACCGTCTTACAGGCGGTGAGAGTCATTGGGCAGCATCACTGGTGACAGTGATGACATCATTGACAGAACTGTAGTGACATTAGTAACAGCCATGGTGATTGGTGACGGTATTGACAGCTGTGACGACAGCTGTACTGACCACGTGTTGGATTTCTGTCTGTTTTCTGGTCCGGTATTTTGCTCTCTTCAGTTACTCCCGTTTCGGCCTCAGCCTTTCGGGTTCAGCGAACGCTGCTGAAGTAAACACCAGTTGAGATGCAAACTTTGTTCACAAATGAGTTATATTCTGAACTCCAGAATAGTAATATTCTGGACTACAGAATATAATAGGGTATATTTAGCGTGGTACGTACTTATACTTGGAATTATGTATTATATTTAATAGTCTAGGTATATTCTAGAGTCCAGAATATAACTCGGTTGTGCACAAAGTTTGCACCTCCACGGGGAATGCGGCGGCAGTATGACCCGGGGATTAGCTTGACCCGAAGGGCTGAGGCCGAAACGAGGGTAACTCACTGCAGAGAGCAAAGTACCGGGACCAGAAAGCGGCCAGAAATCCAGCGCTGCAGTATTGACAGCTGTGTTGACGCCAGCCGTGTCTGTGTCTGTCGTCAGCTGATCACGCTGGACCCGACCGGACCGTGTCGGCGGCCGCCATCAGCCGTGCTGGAGCAGCTGTCGCAGCTGAACGGCCAGCTGCGGCTCGGACAGCTGCTCTGCACCTCCCGCGAGCCCGACTTCCTACTGGACATCCTCCACCGGCAGGGTCCTAACCAGAGCATGCCCTGGCTCTCCGACCTGGTGGAGAACAACGAGGGTGCCTTCAGGTACGTGGTGTGGAGGCTTGTCATCCGGCCTCCTGTGTTGACTGTGATACGTGGTGAAAGGAAAACACTGCTGGCCATCTGATCCTTCTATTATCCTTTAATTTGCATTACGGTCATGATTTTTTGCCGTTTGGTTCCTTACCGTTAGAGGCGATTTAACGGTCCGTCTGCGTTTATTTCGATGATTGATGAGTTTGATCAATCCAATCATTTTCTGACGTTTTGTTTTTCCTTTTCTGAAATGCGGAGGTTGGCTGCAATTGTTCGTACATTGCTGTCCCGTGTATTACCTGTCAGTTGCTTATGTAATTGTATCTAAGACGTTTGATGTGTCTGATAACTTCACTTAGTTCTGGGTGCCGTATTAACACTGCAGCTGTGGCCCACATCACTGTCCGCCGTGTGTGTGTCTGACGTATGTCTGACGTATGTCTGACGTATGTCTGACGTATGTCTGACGTATGTCTGACGTATGTCTGACGTATGTCTGACGTATGTCTGACGTATGCCTGACGTGGAGGTGCTGTGTGCCGCAGTGTGCTGCCTGTGCAGTGTCTCTGTGAGTTCCTGCTGACGCAGTCAGTTGGCGCTGTTGAGGAGGGCAGCGCCGGCCGGCCGCCCGCGCCTGCCCGTCACCACCAGCTGCTGTCCCATCTGCAGCGTCTGGTGCGACACCCTAGTCACGACCAGCGCGCCTACGTCGAGCTGGTCGAGTACTTCCTGCGCCGGCTGAGCTCCCAGCAGCGACAGGCGCGACTGCAGGCGACAAGGTGGGATTTCCCCCCCCCGCGGATGGAGTTTCGACCGTCGACCTGGTGTTCTAACCGCGTCAGAGATGGGTGTCCACAGCAATCGGCGTGTCCGTGAACCAAATGTCAATCATGACGGCCAGCTGTTCGAGTGGCGCCGCCGTGGACGCCATGTTACGTCCTGTGACACTCTGTTGACCCCGTTTGTGTGTCTGTGTGTTATGTGCGGTACAGGGTCTCATCACAGTGTGTTATGTGCGGTGAGGGTCTCAATCACAGTGTGTTTAGTGCGGTGCAGGGTCCTCAATCACAGTGTGTTTATGTGGCGGTGCTGGGTCCCCTAACACAGTGTGTTGTGTCGGTACAAGGGTCCTCATCAAGTGTGTTATTGTGCCGGTGGCAGGGTCCCTCATCACGTGGTGTTATGTAGCGTGCAGGTCTCATGCACAGTGTGGTTAATGATCGTGAACGGGTCTACCAGCACAAGTGTGTTGTGTTGCGTTGGCAGGGTCCGTCATCACAGTGGCTGTATGTGCGGTGCAGGGTCTCATCACAGTATGTGTTATGTAGCTGGTGGCAGGGGTCCATCACAGTGTGTTGTGTGGCGTGCAGGGTCTTCTCATACAGTGTGTTGTGTGCGGGTACAGGGTTTCATTACCGTGTGTTGTGTCGGTACAGGGTCTCATCACAAGTGTGTTATGTGCGGTGGCAGGGTCTCATCACAGTGTGTTGTGGTGCGGTGCAGGGTTCCTCACAGTGTGTTTATGTGCGGTGCAGGGTCTCTCACAGTGTGTTGTGTGCGGTACAGGGGTTCGAGCTGGTGACTGCTCGACCGACTCCGCCCCGTCGCCCGATGGCCAGGAGCCCGTACGCCTGGCTATGCAGATCTGCCGGCTGTGCCCAACTTCGCCCACCTGCGCAGGCGCCCATACACGGACTGCGTATACGCTTGCCACGTGAGAGTCCCCCCCCTCCCCTCCCTCATACCGGCTCTGTCCGCTGGAGGCTGGAAGCTGAACGGTCTGAGGACGGCCACAGCTTCGGCGGCAGGCTGACTGGCCTACAGTCGGCTCTGTGTTGTGCTGTAGTCTGAGTTTTGAATGATGCGTAAGGCTCTATAAATTGTTAGTGCAAGTACGTCTAGGAGCGCCAACCAACAGGGGGAGGGGAGCTGGAGGACCTGGACCCTTCAGAATCCCCCCCCCCCCAGATTAGCAGTATAGGAGTATTTAACATTGACCCTATGGAAGGGTCTGCCTCACCACCACTTGGCTGGATGCCAACTCCCAATTGCGTGGCGACGCCTCTAGTACGTCAGTGAGCAAAGAGTAGTACTGTTGTGATATAAAAGCAACAGGGAGTGTAAAGTGCCTCAGGCTGTGCTATCCCAGTATTAACTCGAGGTCATGATACATTATGCGACCGGATCTCACCGGAAGGGAAGAGTCATGCTGTCGCACCGGTAACCGCGGGGAGGTGTGACGTGTTCTGTACTGACCCGCTGAGTACTGACGTCTGTCTGTCTGTCTGTCTGTGTGTGCCGGTCAGTACGAGACGGAGCCGGGTCTGGTGGGCGCCTACATCCAGTTCCTGGCGGCTCACGGCTCGAGTGACCCGCTGCCCGAGCTGACGGAGACGGTGGTGGACCTGGCGCAGCTGGTGGTGGAGCGCAGCACCATCGTCACCGCCCTGCTGCCCACCGAGCCGGGCCGGCCCGCCGCTGACTACGTTACCCTGCACGCCCTGCTGCACATCTTCAACACGTACATGCAGCAGGTCAGGATCAGGAGCCGCGCCCCGCCACACAGCAGGGGGAGGGGTACAGCAGCAGGTCAGGATCAGAAGCCGCGCCCCGCCACACCAGCAGGGGGGAAGGGTAACAACAGGCAGGCGTCAAGGGATCAGAAGGCCGCGCCCCCAAACACACGCTAGGGGAAGGGTATAACATACAGAGTCAGGATAGGAGCGCGCCCCGCCACACATAACAGGGGGTAGGTACAACCAGACAGGTCAGGATCAGATCCGCGCCCGCCACAACAACAGGGGGGGGGGTACCGCGATCAGAGATTCAGGAGCCGCGCCCCGCATCACAACAGGGGCGGGGGAGTACAACACAGGTCAGATTCAGAGGCCCGCCCCCGCCCCACACCAACAGGGGGGGGGGTACAACATGCAGGTCCAGGATCAGGAGGCCGCGCCCCGCCACAGACATGCGTGGGACGGGAAAGTTACAGCAGCAGGTCAGGAAATCAGAAAGCCGCGCCCCGCCACACAGCAGGGGGGGGTTACAACAGCAGGTCAGGCATCGGAGCCCGCGCCCGCCACACAAGCAGGGGGGGGGGACAACAGCAGGTCAGGATCAGAGCGACGCCCCGCACACCAGGCAGGGGGAGGGTACAGCAGCAGGTCAGGATCAGAAGCCGCGCCCCGCCACACAACAGGGGGAAGGGTACAGCAGCAGGTCAGGATCAGAAGCCGCGCCCCGCCACACAGCAGGGGGGAGGGTACAGCAGCAGGTCAGGATCAGGAGCCGCGCCCCGTCACACAGCAGGGGGGAGGGTACAGCAGCAGGTCAGGATCAGAAGCCGCGCCCCGCCACACAACATGGCGGAGTGGTTACAGGCAGCAGGTCAGGATCAGAAGCGCGCCCCGCCACACAGCTGGGGGGAGGGTACAGAAAACAGCAGGTCAGGATCAGCAAGCCGCGCGCGCCCGCCCATCACAGCGGGGGGGAGGTGAGGGCGGGGGGTACAACAGCAGCAGGATGCAGAACGGGCCCCGCCACACAAGCAGGGGGGGGAGGTACAGCACAGTAGGATACAGGAGCCGCGACGCGCCCCGCCACCACAGCAGGGGGGAAGGTACAACAGCACATGCAGGGATCAGACAACCGCGCCCCGCCACACAGCAGGGGAGAGGTACAACAGCAGTAAGAGATCAGGAACCGCGCCCCGCCACCACAGCAGGGGGAAGGCGTAATTACAACAGCAGGTGCAGGATCCAGGAGCCGGCGCCCGCCCACCGACAGAACAGCGGGGAAGGGTAAACCACATCAGCGATCAGGTGAGCCGCGCAACCCGCCCACGACGCCGGGGGGAGGCGGTACAAGCACCTAGGTCCAGGAATCACGACAGCGCGCCACAACAGAGCAGGGAAGGCGCGGGTTACAAACAGCATCGTAGACTCAGGAGCCGCGCACACCGAACCACAGCACAGGAGGCGAGGAAGGAGGGGTCCAGCCTGCGCGCAACTACAGCAGATCCGCAAAGGTTCAGGGATCAGGAGCCGCGCCCCGCCACACAACAGGGCCAAGCGAAGATAACAGCAAGACTAGTCGGAACGCAATCATAGGAGCCGCGCCCCACACAAGAGCAGGGGAGAGTGTGAGTAACAGACCAAGAGCGACGTGCCTTAGTGCATCACGAGAGCCGCGCCCCCGTCCCCACAGGCAGGGGGAAGGCAACGTAATCACGTCATGTACGGTAAGTTCAACATGGAAGACCCTGCTGCCCACGCCGAGCAACAGACAAACACGGGAGGAGGGGCGTACGCATCAAGACAAGCAGGTCAGGATAGCACTGCGCGAGCCCGGCCCTGCCAGCGCAACACACGCTCGAGCGCGCCGGGGGGAAGGACGCCGCGCAGGGTCGTACAAGCAGGCAGCAGGTCACGGGCCACTGACCACGTATGCGACGCCGGCCACCCAGCAGTAGGCAAGGGGGCCGAACAGGGTACAACATAGCAAACCGTGCCACGATCAGAAGGTCACGCGGTCCCCCCAAACGACAGAAGTGGGTACATGAGCGAGGCCAGCTCGAGGTAGCAACAGACCAGGTTCGGAGTGGTCAATTCAGAGCCGCGCCCCGCACACCAGCAGGGGTGAAAGAATTTAATACAACCAGCAGGTACAGAAAGAGTACCAGAGCCCGCAGCCCCCGCCAACCTCAACCACAGCCGGAACGGGAAGGTTGTATAATACAGCAGCTCAAGTCACGGAATCAGAAGTCCTCAAGACGCCCCGACAGCGGGGGCAGGGCCAATGTCCCATAGGTCTAGTATTCAGGAAGCCCCGACGCCCCCGTCCACGACAAGCAAAGGAGAGAGACTGGAAACCCTACGCAGCAGGTTCAGGCAATACAGCGAAGCCGCCGACCCCGCCAACAGCCAAGGTGGGAAGGGGACTGTGTTACAAACAGCATCAGGAGTCAAAGGAGCGCGCCCACGCCACACGGCAGCAGGGGGGACTGAAGGATAACAGACAACCAGATTACACCGAGAGCTCTCTACACATGCCGCGCCCGAACCACCAGTTATAGGGAAGACTGGAAGGCACCAGAGGTAGGTTATAATCCAAAGGAGAATAACATGCGGAAATCATATGCAGACAAAGGTAAGACAGAGGATGGAGTATCGAGGCTTTGCAACGCCACGCAGCGAACGCCACAAAACATCGATATCGAGAGGGAGATACACAAGGGGAGGCGATGTACCAAGGCACGCTAGTATCAGTGTACAGGCAATCAGTATAGACACGCCGCCCCAGACGCGACAAGCGACCACACGAGATCGGTGGTCATATCGGTGCGCAGCATGACCACGCCAGCTAACCTAACGCAGTCAGACTCGACGGGAGGGCCAGTCGCCCCGCGCGACGCACAACCTACTCGGGGCTTAGGTAACAACAGACACACGACATCGATGCATAAAGCAGCGTCTCTCGCCACGAGGCCCGACAGGGGGAAAGGGACGTACAGCATTCCAGGTCAGAGGCCATCTTTCGAGGAGAAGAGCATCAGCCTGAGCGCTTACCCGCCACACAACTGAGAAGTATAGGGTACAAGCAGACAAAGATCAGGATCAAGTGAGTACACAGCGTCTGCTCCTGACCACGGATCAACTAGTGACGTGGCTCAGAAAGGGGCCATTCGCACTAGATCAAACTAATTTAAACACACCCTCCCCTTCAACCCAGACAGCACTCTCACAGGGCCGTCCTAATCTCAGAGGATCAGCGAGCGAGATGCTGCCGTGCGCGCGCACGATCAAACCAGCCACGCTGCTCGAGACTGATCCTCCTCGATGGTCTACCGGTCTGAGCCTCGAAATCATAGCATAGGCAGTGCCGACATTTGATAATGTGACTACGGGAGCTCTCGACTGCCCGACCAATGTGACCGGCACCGTACGTTCACTATGACCAAGCGGGTCGAGAATAGTTCCTCCTCCTGAGCGGCGCGAGTGCGTCTATAGTCTTGTCTCTCGTTATGTCACTTATTACGCTGATGAAGTGACATGACGCATGTGTCACTGAACCGTAATCTAGTTGATCACTGGAGACAGTGAATCCACATGGTTGGGTGATGCTCAACGATTGTTGCAACCTGTCCACCGGTCACTAAGGTGCCAGTCAGCAGTGATAGGGGCCCGTACACGGCGACGCAGGAAGAAGCGGCGGGCACGTGGTTGTTCTCGGGTCAGTAGAACCGGAGAGAGAGTAAACTCTCTCTCGTGGCTCTCACGGAGCACACACCAGAGAGGCTTCTTAATGTGCTCATGTTGCCTTTTTCTTTCTTTCTTTCGTATATGTCCTCATTGTATTAACGTTCTCGACTCGCTAGGGGGGCGACGCATTGGGCTAGGAAGGATTGTCAGCCCAGTATCAATCCTTGAACTACAGCTCACTCCGATGGACAAGTGGCCTGGCGGTGCTTAGTGTGACTGAATATTGGCAAACTACAGGTTATTTGATACATGTAAAATATAATCCATCAGAAAAATACGCGAACAACAGAGGGAAAAGACTACTGTTCTATCTCAAGATAGCCATGCAGATAGGAACTTTAGGCCAGCTCTCTTAAACGCCATGTCACCACATGGTGACTCGGTACAGTGACATAGTGCTGACTACATAGCAGCCCGCACCCGGTGTACGCACCGGCAGCAATGAGAAACGTCGACTCAACCCTAGGTTGCTGGCGCAATGGCCGTGCCCGGCCGACAGCGCAGGCCAAATTCGAATCACAACTGGTCGGTGAGCAGGCGCCCACCGTCATTCCTGAACTAACCCACCACCCTGGACATCAGTAAGAGGAAGTGGGACCAGTGAGCACGGGAACCCACCAACCGGCGACAGGTGAGAGGGGACCAATCACGTGAGCACCAGGGAGCAGCGGGGACCACCACCCTGGACCAAGGTGAGCAGCGGGGACCCAACCACCGGGGACCAGGTAGAAGCGGACCCCACCATTCCGGACCAGGTGATAAATGAGGGGGAACGCAGGCTGAACAAGGCGGACACCCCACACTGGGATCAGTGGCAACGGGAACCAATCACGCGAGACCAGGTGAGAAGCAGATTTCCATCACCCTGGATTCAGCCTGAGCAGCGCTGTCTTGAAACACCCGACACGACACCAAAACCAGCTGCTAAAACCTGCCGCTGACCTGCCGTACAGCCGCTGACCTGCCACTGAACCAGAGCCTGACCAGCACCTGACCAGCCCTGAAGCCCTGACCAGCACCACATAGGACCAGCCCTGACTCAGCCCTGACCAGCCGCTGACCGATCCTGACCAGCGCTGACCAGCCCTGACCAGTCCCATGACCAGCCCTGACCAGCCACAATATCCAGCCACTGAACAGCCCTGACCAGCCTGAACCAGCTGACCAGCCTGACCAGCCCTGGACCAGCCCTGACCAGCCCTAGACCAGCCCTGACCAGCCCACAACTCACCAGGCCCTGATCCAGCCCTGCCAGCACAACTGACCAGTCGCTGACCAGCCCTGACCAGCCACTGGAACCCTGACCAGCCCTGTCCAGCCACTGACCCAGCCCGACTAGTTCCTGACCTGCCCTGAACCTGGCCTGCCTGCCCTGCCCTGCCCGTGCCCTGCCCTGACCTGCCCGACCTTGCCCTTGCCCCTGCCCTGCCCTGCCCCTGACCTGACCCTGACCTGAAACCTGCCCGTACATAGACCTGACTGCCCTGCTGCCCTTGCCCTGACCATGCCCTGAACCAGCCCTGACACGCCTGCACCACGCCCTGCCAGCCTGACCAGCCGTTGGGTGACCACCCTGACCAGCCCTGAAGCCAGCCGGCTATCAGCGTCGGACCAAGTCCCTGCACACACCTGACACACCTGACAGGCCCTGACAGCCTGTCGACCAGCCCTGACCAAGCCCTGTCCAGGCCCGTCCAGCACAACTGACCTGCCGCATCCCCTGACTGCCCTGACCAATGCCCGACCTCCTGCACCGTCGCCCTGACCTGAACCTGACCTGAATGCTCTATCCGATGCCACTGCTGACATAATAACCTGCCCTTCCATACCCTGCTTATGCCCTGCCCTACCTTATTTCTACCTCACTCCAAACCTCCCTGACCAGCCCTGACGTGATCTTGACCTGACCTGACCACCTACCTGACCTGACGTGCGCGCCTGACCCCCCTGCCCTGCCCTGCCCTGCCCGCGTCTCGCTCGCCCGTCTCTTTCCTTATCTCTGCGCTGACACAGCCAGCTGACCAGACCGCTGACTACAGGTGTCTCCTGCCGACAGCAACCGCAGCTATGTGACCAGCTTGCTCGGCCAGCCTGTGAGTTCCCGTCCGTCACGGGCGCGCGCCAACCACCTTGAAGAACGCGCGCCACTTGTACCTAAGACATGCGCTGTAGCTGACGGAATGTCCGTGCTCGCAGCACGCCCCGCATTGACGGCTGCCTGGCCGACCCTCGAGCCCCGCAAGCTGGTGGTCTTCATCCCAGGAAGCTTCGTGCGTGTCCCGTTTGCGAGGTGCATAAGCTGAGTGCGACACTCGGCGACAGTCAAGCTGCACCTGCTGCCCGTCAGTTTCGGCTGGGGCGGCTGTCGGCTGCTCTGTGCTGGCAGTAAGCCGCTGTGCGTTGGAGTAAGGTGATGTGGGATAACATCTGGCTGCTGTGTGTGTTGTCAGTAAGCCCCAGAGCGTCTGCTATAGGATCCCGTGTGATAGCAGTAGGACGTTCTGTGTGTCACAGTAAGCTGTTGTATGTCAGCTGTAGGATCCCGTGTGATATCAGTAGGACGTGCTGTGTGTCACAGTAAGCTGTTGTATGTCTGCCCATATCGTGACCCAGAGATCTTTATAAGATACTACTGCGAAGATAAGAACGTTCTGTGTGCCGTAACTAGTCAAGCTGTTGCCTACTTCCTGCCATGCTAAGGAATCCCGTGTAATATCAGTCAGGACGCTTAAAGTGTGTCGTGTCAGTAACAGCTCAGTCTTATGTGCGTGCACCAAGATGCCAAGTCTCCTGCTGCGATTACCCCAGTCCACCCTCTCCTTGTTGCTGTTCACAAGTAAGGTTGCTATGTCTGCTGTAGGATCCCGGTGTCGATAACAGTAGGACGTTCTGTGTGCTGTCCAGTGAAAGCTGCGCTAATAGTCTCCCTGTAGGATCCCGTTCGCATAGACCGTAGAGACGTCTCTGTGTTTGCCGTAACACGTAAGCTGTGTCCATGTCGCTGAACGGATCCCAGTGTGATATCAGAAATACGACGCTCTGCTGTGCTGACACGTCGAGTAAGCTGTGGCAATATGATAATGTCCTGCTTGGAGACCTCCCAATCACTGTCTATCCAGCTAGGAGCTGTATTGTCGTGATCTCCGTCCGTCAAGCCAATGCTTGATATGTGCTGCGTGTAGGATCCGTGTGATAGTAGTTAGGACGTTCTGTGTGTCACGAGTAAGTGCCTGCTTGACTATGATCCCTGCCGTGACGTCCGGAGATCCCGGTGCAACAGTCGACATGACGACCACGCTATGTTGACGGTATCAACCTAGTAGGACGTAAGCCTGCGTCCTGAGGTGTCACACAGTAAGCTGTTTATAGTCTGCTGAAATAGGATCCCGTCGTGCCGATATCAAGTGTAAGGGACGTATCTGTGTTCTGAGCGCGGTCTCAAGTAAGCCTGTTGTACTGGTCGCCTGCTCGGTGTGATCCCTATAGTGATACGCAGGGTAGGACGCTCTCTGTGTGCACAGTTAAGGGCCGCTGCTCTGTAGTGCCTAGCTGTAGCGGAAGACTGCATAGTGAGTCGAACAATCTAGTAGGACGGTTACATGCTGGTCACTAGTAAGTGCTAATAATGGTATGTCTGTAGGATCCCGATTGATAGCACCTAGGTACGTCGCATCTGTCCGTGGTCACAGTAAGCTTACCTGTGTGGTAATTCTTCTGCGTGCAGGGCAGTGCCCCGTGGCTGTCTGAATAAGACAGATGGACGTTATGAGCCACAGATTATACTCTGTCGCCTGCCGTGTGACTGCCCAATGTAGATACCCATGTGATATCAGTGTAGGTATGCGTTCTGTGTCTGCGCGGTCAGTAGAGCTGCTCCATATGTCTCGACATGCTAGTGATCCCGCCTGTGACTCAGCAAGAAGTTTAAGGAACATAAATCACTGTGTGTCACACCGAACAGCTGCGTGTGCCAAATCCTAGGACTCGCGCGATCGGTCGATGCAGACCCGGCAGCCGTGGCCGGCGCACCAGTCAATGAACAAGGAGTACAAGTGGCGCGGAGCTACGTGGAGATGCACGGAGGACCATGCCAGAGCGAACCCAAGGGAGTCTTGCACACCAAGTTACGCGCATACTTCCGAACAACAGACACTTGCAGAAAAAGAGTGTCAGCTCCGAAGGGGTCGCAGACCTCCGGCCGGCCGGGGCCGCCGCCGCCTGCCAGCCGCACGCTCGCCACGACACACACTGACATAGTGTACAGCTTCACTTGTAGAGCAGAGTGATTTGCGACGCTTGACTCACAGATACGCCGCTCAGAAGTGCTGGACTCGAACTTGTCCGTATTCGCAGATCAGGAAGCTGGTTAGTTCTGACCTAACTTGGATGGTGAGACTAGGTTCAGCTATGGAGCGTAGTCTTTGCCGAACCGCACCACAATGACATGAGATCCTACATTTGACGATAATCATGATTGACGGTTGTCGTGTTTCTATTTTGGCCCGCCGCCCCGGTGCCAAGTCCAGGCAGGTCTTGCTTACAGAACTTGTGTAAATTGTCTGTTGTTTAGTTCTCGCCCTAATAAAGACGCTGTCTACTAGTCTGTGATGTGTCCTGTAGCGGTGCGCACGCGGAGCCCTGCAACGGCCCCGGTGTAGCGGCTCGTAGGTACTTCGCAACTTGCGCTCATCCGCTGAATTGTTCAAGCTGTGTGGTCTGTGAGAGCGCGTTCATGCTGAGCGCAGTTGTTCTTAGCTACTGTCGTGTGCGAGTCGTTGCTTTGTATTGTGAGCGGTGTGTCTAACTCATGTGTATACGTCCGGAGTACTCGCCCGTGTGCGCGCGAAGCAGGTCCCGAGGGTCGGCAAACCCAAGCAGCGCCGAGCTCGACGGCTCGGTCCCTGAGCGCTATCATTTGCGCACTGCGTTTCTCGGTGGCTCGTGGTTCGTCTTAGAGACGGCTTGATCCTAGTCTCTCGTCTCGCGACGCAGTTCTAGTGACGACATCACCAACAAGCCACTCCAGCTGCGCAGTCTACAGAGGGTGAGCACTGAGCAGCCACAGAGCAGACTGAAGAGAGGATTAAGGTGACGGGTGGCATATGACAATGGGTCCACAACCCACAGAAAGCAACTTACGCTCCTTGGCCTTGTAGCTTAGTGTTCGGACTGGCGAGCGGCACTGACTGGCGGCCAGCATACGAGTGGGGTTGACGTGGCAGAGTGTGATCGTGTTGACACATCGGCGTGTCGCTCTTAAGAACATTCAGAGTCATAATGTTGTCCTTTTCTTCCTGCTGGCTGATATGCTGAGTGTTTACCTTAAGTATTTACCTTAAGTAAAGGTCATTAGTGTACCCTTTCGAGTATTGAGACCCTTTACTCAGGTGGTGCTCCTCTTCTCTTTCGAGCTGAGCCGCTGCTGTATTCTTTGATTTGCTGGCCATGCAGTGCTGGCCACGTGAGTGCTAGTAGAGAACCTGTAGTAAATTTATCAGGATGGTTTCATTCTTTCCCCAGTCCTGTTACTTTGAAGAATTCTACATCGGTGCTCGTGTATTCTTAGGGAAAGGCCTGTTCCACGCCTGGGTCACGTGCGGCAAAGAACGACTTCCTAGGCCCTGTGGGTGTACTTTGAAGTTTGTGCTGTGTCTCGTGTGGTTTGCTGAGGGAAGTCTGAACAGGCTATCTGCCAGCAACTACCCACTTCTCTTGTAGTTCACTTTGGTCAAAGCCGTTAGTATTAATGTTCAATGACGATCGGTTCTTTGCCGTCGGAATCAAGTGTGGTAAATCTGAGGTTTCTAAGCGTCTGGTAGGAGAGTAGAGAGTCCACTCACCAGCCATTGTTGCCCGCCGTTGGTTGAACCTGTTCAAGTGTATCCCTGTCTCTTTTTCATTTTGGACCACATATAACAGTGGCTATTCAGATGAGGTCTGACGATGCTCTTGTACAGTGGCAGAATTATTACTGTCGATGGTTGCGAATGTGTATCTGATGGCACCAATATAATTTTTGGTAGCCTTATTCACTGGTTTGGTTACATGCTTCGAGAAGGTTACGTTTTGTCGACTTGTGACTCCCAGGTCTTTTTCTTCGCTTACTACCTCAAAACATGCTCATTTCATCTGTGGTCTTCAGGACGTACTCCCTTCCAGGATTGGTTGAGCCAAAGATGACCTTTGCACTGAGAGGATAGGAGAGCATCTGCATGGTTCTCGACCCATTCCTGTAGAGTGTTGATATCCACTTCGCAGGTCACTGTGTCGGGGTATCATTATCATATAATTTCAAAGCCTTGGTGTCATCAGCAAACATTGAGATGAAGCAATGCAGAAGTTTTGGGATGTCACAGTGAGTGTTGTCTTTAATGTCGTCTCACTGTGTGTGTCTCTGTTTTCCTCTTGCTGGTCGATATCCTGAGCGCTGTCCTGTTCGGCTGACCGTGTGCTCACTCACTGTCTCGGCGCGCTGCGGCTGTCCTCAGTGTATCTCGATGGAGGCCCGAGAGGTGGGTCGGCTGGTGACCAAGGCGACCATCAGCGCGCTGCAGCAGCTGCTCAGGGAGGACGGCGGCGGCGCGTTCCTGCGCCAGCTGCACAACCGGCCCACCGTCGCCTGCTGCCTGCTGCGTCTGCTGACTGCCGTGGTAAGACGACGCCCGCCTACAGTCAGAGGAGGGTTCAGAAAAGGAGCGCTCCGAATGGAATGGCTTGGTGGGGGATCTGTGTGTTGTCTGGAGCGTGTCGTTTGTGCCTGAGTCTGCCACGACCGATTTTAGGCACTCAGTGCTGTGTGTGACCTGTCTGAGAGTACTGTGTACTCTGTCCGCCGCCAGGTGCGGCCCGAGTCTCCTCTCAGTGCCGGCCTGCTGTCCGTGTGTGAGGCCATCAGCGGGGGCTCTCCGGCACCTCCCGGACCGCTGGCCGCCATCTGCCAGACATACCGACGACAGCAGCGGAGGACGCCGCTGCCGACCCGCCCGCAGCCGGCCGCCCAGCTCACCCAGCACCAGCTGACGCAACGTGAGTCCCAGCACTCAACACTCGGACGGGGCACCGCTCAGCTCACCCAGCAACAGCTGACGCAACGTGAGTCCCAGCACTCAACACCCAGACGGGGCACCGCTCAGCTCACCCAGCACCAGCTGACGCAGCGTGAGTCCCAGCACTCAACACTCGGACGGGGCACCGCCCAGCTCACCCAGCAACAGCTGACGCAACGTGAGTCCCAGCACTCAACACTCGGACGGGGCACCGCTCAGCTCACCCAGCACCATCTGACGCAACGTGAGTCCCAGCACTCAACACTCGGACGGGGCACCGGGGCTGACCTGGCTTTGTCTGGCCGAGGGACCGGGGCCAGGAGGCTGCCCGGGGTCTGTCTGCTGACCCGGCTCTGTCTGTGTCTGTGTGTGTGTTGTTGCAGTGATCGCGGGCACGGCGCCGTCGCGGGCCGAGTCCACCCTCCGTCGGCTGGTGGACCAGTGTCTGACGGCCGAGCGAACCCCGCACCTGGTGGCGGCCATCTCAACCTGCCTGCTGCAGCACAACGCATCCGGCGGTCATACCGAACCCGGCGCTCCTCAGGTCAGGTCACACAGAAACACACACATAGGTCACATAGACACACACAGGTCACACAGACACACACAGACACTGTAGTCAGGTCTTGCTTTGTGGCTAGTTTTCCGCTTTACGTAAAGGTGTGCTGTTTTTTTATGTAGATTTACAGGTGTTTGTAATTGTGTAGGGAATTTTCCACCCTTTTCGCCACTTGGACAGATAATTCAAGCCTGTGTGAATGGTATGGCTGGTTAAGTTGGCAGTTGTCTGTCTGTGTGTCAGGCGCAGCAGGAGGGTGTGCCTGGTCTGAGTCAGGGCCAGGTCGGCAGGGTGACTGAGTCAGGGCCAGGTCGGCAGGGTGACTGAGTCAGGGCCAGGTCGGCCGAGTGACTGAGTTGTGTGTCTGTGTCTGTGTCAGGTGAAGCAGGAGGAGGGTGTGCCTCGTCTGAGTCAGGGCCAGGTCGGCCTGCTGGTGGACTGGCTGGAGCTGCTGGAGCCGGAAATCATCTCCTCCTGTCCCGACACACAGCTGCAGGTCAGTACAGTGGACTTTGTTCTCTCCCAGACAGACAATGGACATACTGGCAGACAAACAGTGCTACCCGGTCTCGTCCCGACATCCCGACTCGCTGAGGGCCTGATAGAGTGCTGTCGATCACCATAAACCCTGCATTAGACTGCTGATAAGTTACAACACCTGTCGGCTCTCCGCTCGTCACCCGGCATCATGCCTATGCGCTAGTGCCTGCGCCTCCTCATCTGTTGTCTCGTTGTTTTTTCGCCACTCATTGGGAAGGAGTACAGTCGAGTTAATTCAAGCACTGTTGTGATATCAATGCCGGAGATAGCGTAGAGGGTTTTTGACAATAGGATATGGTCTGAGGTCAACAGTTGTGCGTGAGGGTCGCATTTGGTGTGCCCGTACAGGCGGAACAGCAGGAGGGGGTGTGCCTGGGTCTGAGTCAGGGGCCAGGGTCGGCAAACAAAGGCAGTGACTGAGTAGGCAGGTCGGTAACAGGGGTGACTTGGAGTGAGTTCAGGGCCAGGTGCGGGGAAACCAAAAGTTGACTGAGTTGGGTTTTCTTGTTTTTTTGGTGTCTGTGTCTGTGTATGGTGAAGCAGGAGGAAGGTGTGTGCCTCGTCTGAGGTTCAAGGGCCCAGGTCGGCCTGCTCCCGGATGGCAACTGGCTGGAGCTGCTGGAGCCGGAAATCATGTTAAACGTCCTGTCCCGCGGACACCCATCAGTCTGCACATAGGTCATGTAGCAGTCGAGGACGTCCCTATTTGTTGAATATCTTCCCACACCGAGGACATGGACATATGACGGGAGCTGGCAGCACAATAATGACCGCATGCTACCCCACGGTCTCGTCCCGACATCCCCGACTCGCCTGAGGGCTGAATAGAGTGCTGTCGATCACCATACAACCCGCCATTAGACATGCTGATAAGCCCTTATCAACACCTGTCGGCTCTCCGCCTCGTCCCATCGGGCAGACTCATGCTATGCGGAGATAAGTTGCCTCTGCTCGCTCTCCATATCCGCTGTTGTCTCGGCCTCTTCGCCTTGCCGTGGGCTTTCACCTGGCCCCGAGGGACTCTGGTCTTTGCATTGAGCCACCGCTGCCGGGGCTCCATCCGTCTGGCCGACCAGTGAACCTTAGGAAGACACACCAGCGCTGGACGCCACTTTTGCGGTGGAGCGTCGTCTCTCTCTCTCATGTCTGGTCGCGGAGCAGACTAGAAGCTATACATAATGACAGTGGGGGTCTGCCCGTGTGTGACGGATCTAGTAGAAGCCACTCTGGCCGGGCCCCGGCTGGTGTACAGGGAGATGGGGCTCAATGGGTTGTCCCTCCGATTCCTGGCGGGGGCGGCGGCGGTGGCGGCCGAGCCGGGAGATAACCTTCGGGTGGCCTACATGCTGGCCAAATGCTGCTGACCGAGAGCCAGTTCTCTCTAGTCAATTCGAAACGGTTTAGCCCAGTGACTGGGACGACGCCTAGAGCCACCTACGATGCAGGGACCTACTTGCTTATTGCCATCCGCTCGCTGCGGAACTGATGTGGGACAGGGATGGAAAGATGAGGACCGGGTGCCGGGTCCGCGGCCCGTGCAGCTTGGGCGAACCGATCTTTAACACGAGGCTACGTTTGGACCCAACACAATCATAAGCAAGATCGGGACGTTGCTGCTTCGGCTGCGGGACTGTGACAGGGTGAGGAGACGGGCAGCCCGCAGCAGCTGGGCGACGGCTACAACGAGGGAAAAGGATAGTAGCATGGAATTAAAATCAGGCAACCAACGGCGAAGAGCGACGGTTGGCATGGCTAGCAGGGACCAGGTGGCATAGCGGCACTCGGGTGACAAGGTTGAGGGAGACGGGCCGCCCGCCCGGCCGCACATAGCTTGCGGCGACGCACACACCACCATCGACGTGCTGCTCGGCTGCGACTGTGACAGGTGAGGAGACGGGCCGGCCCGCCCGGCCAGCTGGGCGACGCTACACACCACCATCGACGTGCTGCTCGGCTGCGACTGTGACAGGTGAGGAGACGGGCCGGCCCCGCCCGGCCAGCCTGGGCGACGCTACACACCCCATCGACGTGCTGCTTCGGCTGCGACTGTGACAAGGTGAGGAGACGGGCCGGACCGCCCGGCCAGCTGGGCGACGCTCACACACCACCAATCGACGGTGCTGCTCGGGTGGTGAGCGACATGTGACAGTGTGTAGGCCAGACGCTGGGCCGGCCTGCCCGGCCAGCTGGGCGACGCTACACACCACCAATCGTGGGACATCGTTGCTGGCCCTCGACTGCGACTGCAGGTGACAGGTGAGGAGACGGGCCGGCTTTGGCCCCGGCACAGCTGGGCGACGACCCACCCACCACACACAACTCGACACCATCGGACTTGTCTTGCTCGCTAGCGAGCTGTGACAGGTGAGGAGACGGAGAGGCCGGCCTGCCCGGCCAGCTGGGCGGACGCTTACACGCTAAACCATTCCATCGACGTGTCTGCTCGGGCTGCGACTGTGACAAGGGGTGAAGGAGACGTGCCGGCCCGCCCGGCCAGCTTGGGCGGACGCTACACACCACCATCGACGTGCTGCTCGGCTGCGACTGTGACAGGTGAGGAGACGGGCCGGCCCGCCCGGCCAGCCGCCGGCGGCTGAGCTGCGCCAGTACAGAGCGCCGAACAGAACAGGCCCACTACTGGATACTGTGCTAATGGACGGCAATGGGTGACCTGTGAATGCCAGTGAGGTCTGAGTGAATTCTTCGCTGAAAAATATTGTTAATGTAAAATAATGCTGTTATGATTGCAGGTAATGGTCCGTTAACTTCTGCAATTATTTGTTGAGAGTTCACTAAATGAGGTAGAACCTCCAGTCGATGCCATCAGTGTTGTCTGCTCAGTTATACGCAGCTTTAGTGTTCAGTGGCTCGTTGGTCTAGGGGTATGATTCTCGCTTAGGGTGCGAGAGGTCCCGGGTTCAAATCCCGGACGAGCCCAATTTCTTGGCTTCTCGTCGGTACATCATAGTCTGATTCACTTGGCTTCCGTGCGTGTTTTGCCGCTTTGTTGAATCCCTGGGAAGACATTGGCCTGTGTTCGATTTCGTTTGAGCATGGTCAGCACGCCCTGTTACAACCCTGACCTCTCGCGCTGTGCATTCAGATACGACCCGACGGTGGTGCTGGACTTCCTGTGGGCGTGCCTGTTCGTGCCGCGCCTGTGGCAGGGACAGGACAAGTCCGTCTCACCGCGCCAGGAGAGCGCTGAGATGCTGCGCCTCACCTCCGAACAGGTACAGGGGGCTGGTGGACCTGGGCAGGTACCGAGGGGTGAAACTGAACAGGTGCCGACGGTGGTGGTGTATAAGTGTGAATATGTGTGCGGGGAGTGTAGTACACCTATCTCTGTATGAGTGTGTGTCTGTGTGTGTTGTCAGATGGTGAGTGTGGTACCTCTATCTCTGTATGAGTGTGTGTCTTTGTGTGTTGTCAGATGGTGAGTGTGGTACCTCTATCTCTGTATGAGTGTGTGTCTGTGTGTGTTGTCAGATGGTGAGTCTGGTGCGGCACGTGGTGCGGGAGCTGGCCGGTCCGGAGCCGGCCGAGGTGGTCAGTCGGATGCCGCTGCTGTTACGCTGCTGTTGCCGCCGGCCACCGCTCGTCTCAGCCGCCGTCTCACACCTGGTGGCCACGCGCGCCGCCGGCGGGCCGCACGCCGCCGCCGCCGAGAGGCTGGTGCTCGAGCTCTACCTACAGCTGCCACATGTCATCTCACAGCTGGACGGAGACGACGACTTCCTCCAGTCGGCACTCGTCGGTCAGTCACTCTCACGCTCGACAGTCACACTCAAACTCGGCAGTCCTCCGCGCGACGGTCTCGGCAGTGCGCACTACTCCTACTGCTCGGCAGGTCACTCTCACGGACTCGGGCCAGTCACTCTCACGACGCTCGGCAGATCACTCTGCACGCTCGGACAGTCACTTCTCTCACTCGGCAGTGCCTCACTCCCGTCGACGCTCAGCAAAATGCAAGTCACTCTCACGCTCGGCAGTCACTATCACACTAGCTCGGCAGTCACTCGTCCGCTCGGGAAGAGTCATGTTCACTCTCCGTACTGCTCGGCAGTACACTACCTCCACGCTCGGCAGTCACTCTCACGCTCGCAGTTCACTCTCACAACTCTCAGGCAGTCAACTCTCTACGCTCGGCAGGTCAACACTCACGCCTTCGGCAGTCACTCTCACGCTCGCAGTCACACCTTACACGCGTCGGTCAGTCACTCTCACGCTCGGCAGTTCACTCTCACGCTCGGCCAGTCAACTCTCACGCTCGGCGTTCACTCTCACCGCTCGGCAGTCACTCTCAACGCTTCGGCAGTCACTCCACGCTCGCAGTCACGCTCACGCTCGGCAGGTCAACCTCTTCAACACACTCGGCAGTCACACTCGGCAGTCACTCTCACGCTCGGCAGTCACTCTCACGCTCGGCAGTCACTCTCACACTCGGCTGTCACTCTCACACTCGGCTGTCGTACCATGTGTGACCCTTTAACGCTATGTGACATATTGTGACACTTTTTGACACCATGGAACGTCATATATCGCTGTTTGACACCTTTTGCTGTCGTGTGTCACCTTGTGTCGCTGTGTGATACCATGTGTCGCTATGTGACACCGCGTGTCGCGATGGGTGTTGCCTTGTGCTGCTTTATGCCGCCATCGTATGTCATGTAGTAGTCTGTGTCACGGCGTGTCGCAGTGTGACACATCATCCCTGTCCTCTCTGCGCAGACGGAGGTGTCAGCGTGCTGGACTCACTGTCACACACCCTACTGTCCTCCATCGGAGCCACGCGGCCCGGCAAGGAGTGGACCAACAAGATGCGCGACTTCGAGATATCGCTGCGGAAAATGGCCGCCACTCACCCGATGTTGCTGCTGAGGTCAGTACTACCGCCTGAGGTGTCTGCTGTGTCGGCTGTGTGTGTGTGTGGGGTGTCTCCGTGTATGTTTGTCGTGTCTTCAGTCTGCTGCCGGTGACGATCTGACTGGGCCGTGTGTATGTGTGTATGTCGTCGGCAGGCAGCTGCCGATGATGGCGTCCCTGCTGCGTGGCCGGACACACCTGGAGGGCCCCGTGTTCCGGCAGCGCAACCATGCGGCGCTCTTCGCCAAGATGCTGGGTGTGCTGGAGCTGCTGCAGCCGCACGTCTACCTGTCTCAGCACCGGGCGGCGCTGCTCGACATCCTCGACTCCTACTGTCACATGCTGCAGGTGAGCCTCGACATCCTCGACTCCTACTGTCAGCAGCTGCAGGGAGGCCTCGACATCCTCGACTCCTACTGTCACATCTGCAGGTGACCTCGACATCCTCGACTCCTACTGTCACATGCTGCTCCTACTGTCACATGCTGCAGGTGAGCCTCGACATCCTCGACTCCTACTGTCACATGCTGCAGGTGAGCACGGCCCGGCGCCGGCCGGAGTTCAGCCGCTGCTGCTCTGTGTCAGGATACTGCCGGCGCTCAGTGAAATCCGGCTGCTGTGCTGTAGTTCGTGAGGATCTGATGGGTCAGACGGCTCTGTTAAGACCGGGTGTGTCGACTGGTCTGTCAGTACTGGCTGTAGACAGGATGATCTGCCAGGACCGGCTGTCGGCAGGCTGCTGACCAGACCCCCTGTCCCTTCAGAGACATAACCTGAAGGAGGTGTCGGCCATGGTGCCTCGGCTCGCCGTCATCCTCAACAACTTCGTCTCTCGCGCCCCGGCTGAGGCCTCCCAGTTTCTGCACAAGTACTCCAATCTCATCATGTGAGTGTGTTGCCGGACTATCAGTCCGACCGAGAGCAGCAGCAGACAAACTGTATTGTAACCGATAAGGGTGAACCGCCCGTGTCGGGGAGAGATATCGCCGAGTTGTTCGGTGTGCATGATTTACATATCGTGAGAATTGATACCAAAGGTCAGTGGGTTCCTCGCGAGGTGACTGGATTGTGTTGTTATTATGCTTCAAAGTCACGCAAATCAGTTTGGGCGTGCATCCGTGCTTTAGCAACCGTTGCAGCTTGTGGTGGTAGGGACCAGAGATCTTGCCTTGGCTTTACTTACCCAGATTCGGGCCTCAGATCGCTCGCGAGGGGAGTTGTCTGACCTGTGACCTGGCAGTAGTGATCTGACCTGTGCCCTGGCAGTAGTTGTCTGACCTGTGACCCTGGCAGCAGTGATCTGACCTGTGACCTGACAGCAGTGGTCTGACCTGTGCTCCGGTGACAGGTCGCTGTCGGCGCGGTTCTCCGACCAGCCCCTGCTGCGCACGCTGGCCTCGTGCCTGACTTCGGCGGGCGGCGGCGGCGCGGGGCCGCCCCCGCCGCCGGCCGGTGCCGATCACTCTGGCCCGTCGCCAGCCCAGCTAGCCGGTCTGATGATGAAGCTGAACAACGCCGAGAGCTCCGACGAGATGGCGGCTGTACTGCAGGACCTCGACTCGCTGGCCGCCCGCCGGGTCGGCGTGCTCGACCAGTTCGTGGTCAGTCAGTCCCCCTATCTCAGTCACTCGTCAGTCAACCGTCTCAGTCACCCGCCAGTCATCCATCTCAGTCACTCATCAGTCACCCGTCAGTCACCCATCTCAGTCACTCATCAGTCACTCATCAGTCACCCGTAACAGATACCCGTCAGTCACCCATCAGTCACGCTGGTACTGATATAGTTTTCAGACAAAGCGTCAGTCAGCAAAACCGGTCAGCGTAGTCAGTCGTTCGGTACAAGCTATTTGTAAAGCAGTATAATGATGACACTAAAGTCACTCGTGGACACGGTGATCTGATTTGTACTTATATACGTGCTTAGATATCTAAGCTATAGCTGGATAAGCGGCGTTTAGATGACATGTGTGACCCCTGTCTGTGTTGACCGATACTGACAGGATGACCTGTGTTGACCGTGACTGTCAGGATGACCTGTGTTGACCGTGACTGTCAGGATGACCTGTGTTGACCGTGACTGTCAGGATGACCTGTGTTGACCGTGACCGCCAGGATGACCTGTGTTGACCGTGACCGCCAGGATGACCTGTGTTGACCGTGACCGCCAGGATGACCTGTGTTGACCGTGACCGTCAGGATGACCTGTGTTGACCGTGACCGTCAGGATGACCTGTGTTGGCCGTGACTGACAGGATGACCTGCGTTGACCGTGACCGCCAGGATGACCTGTGTGACCGTGACCGCCAGGATGACCTGTGTGACCTGCTGTCGAGTTGCGGCGCGTCGGTGCGGGAGCTGGCGCACACCCTACTACTGCGCCACCTACAGCAGACCCCGGCCGCCGCTGACCGCTGCGTCTCGGCCTACTTCGAGTGTCTGGACAGCGGCGACGAGCGCGTGCGCTCCATGGTGCTGGACCGGCTGCCGGAGATCGTGGTGCTGGCGCAGGGTGAGTTGGTGCCCCGCGGCCGGACCTAGACAGCGGCGGCTGCTGATGGCGTCTGTCAGTCCCAGTTTCGGGCAGGAGGATGAAGTGGCGTGTCACCCCCACAGGGTGGCACCGGGCCTGTATCCCGACCCGGACCGCGCGGCTGCGGCCGGCTGCCATTTTAGGATGTTGTTCAGTCCAGTGGAGGCAGTGCGTGCGGTGTGTTGGGGGTCGCTGGGGTCGCAATCCCGAACCAGTATCTCGGCAACCACGAATCGCACGGATATGGGACGGACACATATGTGTAGAGAAATGATCGGCCCGGAGTATGCACGTGGAAAAATTATATACAATTTTCGATTTAAACTGTACAGCTGTAAAGCGCAATCAAATCCGTCTAATACCCACCCAAAATGTATTCATTTTGACAAACATGAAGTTTTAAATGACGGGTTGAATAATAATGCAATCGACCCCTACATTCATAACACGCCTTTCCTCAGCCGGCGCGGGTGGGTTTAATGCCACAATATGGCGGCCGGCCGCAACCGCGCCCAGGCACCCTTGCCCCTTCCAGTTACATAGAGTTCAGTGGTCACCCCGCGTACCAGCTTAATCAGAGCCAGACAGTCAACGATGTGTGATCCGCAGAGCACGGCTGACCAGCAGTGCTGTGTGTTCCGCAGAGCACGCCAGTCAGCTGATGCAGAAGGCGTTCGACGTGGCCATCTCCACCAACGTCAACACGGCCTCGTACATCAGCGACGCCATGGCCCTGCTGAACGTGCAGACCGGAGCCTGAGGCGGAGGCCGACTCTCCCCTCCCCTCCCCCACAGTACCCCACTCCCCGTGTTTTCATATGGTCTCATGTGGCAGGCGTGTTTTGGTATGCGACATAAATACATGCGTGATATAGCAAACCCGCGTATGATCTCTCATTCTGGAGACGTTTAGGGGATTTCAGGCCACTGCGATCTACATTCATGGGACAGTGGCATCGAAGCTACACAAATAAATGTCGCTAACGTATCGCGCTTGAAAGGCATCCGCCAGAACTCGGTTATTATCAAGAGATACGAGCGAAAATCCACTCATGTGTCGACGACGAAGGGGATGTTGGAATCGGGAGCAATATTGAAGATTAGAAAAAACGAACAATGTAATACGGCTATCGTGGCCATAAAACCACGTATGTCGGTTATTTCTACCAACGATTCAAATTTTCTACCAGTTTCGAATATTTGGCCCATATAATATATTTGGCCCATAGAGACCATAGCAGGCTGTAAAGCCGTATTGGTCTCTTCACACAGAAAAATACAAACCAAGGATGTGGAAGGATAATATGTATGTACAAAGCACATTGTACAATGTACATGTGCCTGGCGCTGCGACCAATATTACAAGTGTCACCTCCATTTCCACCAAGGAAGTCGCCTTTCAATCAGTTTACCGCCGCCGCTCTGGCCCAGGTCCTCTTCCTAAACACACATTTATAAAGAAAGTATAATATTCCGCATTATGACATGCATACTTCATCACGTGCATCGTACAAATCTGCAAGGCATCCACATACATTGATAAGAAACTCAACGAAAGCACGAAGTAAACAATGCTTACAAAAACAACGAATAAAGCCAAATGCGGCCGAAGCAATAGCAGCCAGGCACCCGAATCACGCGCGATCACAAAGCGAATGCGACTAATTAGCATGCATAGATGTGGCTCACTACTTAGTACTTAGTGAAATCACCACACGGTGGAGTCGCCACACAGCCGGGGGATTACATATCACATAGTGTCGACTGGCCTGGGTCAAACGCAGGACAGTGATCCCCGGAGAACATCTGATCATGCCGCTCTCCGGCAGGTGAGGCACTCAATAGACGCTTTAAATGGGGCTGATGGTGACTGGTGACTGTCTGGAAGTGACTGGTGGCTGTGGTGACTGGTGACGGTCTGGCGGTGACTGGTGACCGTCCGGGATCAATTGGTGAACCTGCGGTGGTGACTGGAGGTCGGCAATGACTGGTGACTGGAGGTCGGCAATGACTGGTGACTGTCCGGCAGTGACTGAGGATGAGCAATGACTGGTGACTCAGTCCGTCTAGACGTGCGCACTCCAGCCGGAGTAGGCCAGACCCAGCACGTACGGGTCGGTGGCCAGCTCCAGCAGACAGTCGACCTGCTGCTCCGCCGTCAGACCCGTGTCGGCCAGAGTGGCGCGCCGCTCGTGCTCGGGCCGGCCGCGCGCCGCCGCCGACCACGCAGCCACCTGCTCAGCGCTGAGGTGCGGCGCGCTGGCCAGCAGTTGGCACACGTCGGCGGCCGGGTGTCCGCCCCGCAGTCGGCCGCGCGTCTGGCGCACACAGCGACGCGCGTGCTCGGCCGGGTCTGGCCGCTGCTCGGCCCACTCAGCGGCCGGCTCGCGCACGAAGCCCTGCAGCGTGGCGGCCAGCAGGTGTCGCGAGCTGCGCAGAGCGCGCACGGCCAGCAGCAGGGTGTGGCGCGTCAGGCCGGCAGCGCCCAGCGGCGCCGTCAAACCGGCCAGCTGCGCCGTCAGCCGAAACGGCACCAGCTCCGGCACCGGCAGCTGGCTGGTGGCCGAGCCGAACACGTGGCCGAAGTCGATACCGATCAGTGAGCCGTCCTCCAGAGAGACGAGGAAGTTGCCGAGGTGGCGATCGCCGACGCCGAGCAGCCAGCCGGCGGCCGAGAGCAGCGCGTGTGACTCGGCCAGCCGGGTGCGCAGCCGCAACAGCGCCTCGGGACCGGAGCTGAGCCGGAACACGGCCTGCTGCAGCAGCGTGCCGCTCGGCCGGCCCTGCTCGTCACGCAGCAGCGCCTGTCGCTCGCGCAGCTCGGCCACCACCGCCTCGTGCGGCGCGCGGCACACGTACAGGTTGTGCAGCTGCACCGGATTGGTGACAGACCGCGGCGCGTGACTCTTCATCTGGCGCTCGAACAGCTGGCGCGCGCCGGCGCACTGCTGGTTGAACTCAGGGCAGGCCGAGCCGATGAAATCGTGCAGTGTCTCCGTGTTGTCCAGCCACTCGATGATGCCCAGCGTGGGCTGGATGGGCAGCACCTTGTAGGTGGTGAGAGCCAGCCGGCGGGCAGCAGCCGCCGGCTCGGCGGCCAGCACCCCGTTCATCAGATGGAACAACTGCTGCACGCGCTGGTCGGTCCGGAGGTCGTCGCCGGCCTTGACTAGGAAGCGGTACTCACGCGCGTCGTCTCCGCGCAGCGTGACGCGCACCGGCCGCTCCTTGGAGGCCAGCACGCGCACCTGGGCGGACAGGTTGGCGATGTGAACGTGGTAGTCGGGCTGCGGCCGGCGGCGGCCCGTATACTGGCCGGGCAGCTCCAGCCGCTGCCGGCTGTCCACGTCCTGGAACTCGGCCAGCCAGCGGCTAAAGTCGGCCAGCGACGACTGCTGGGTCGGCGGCTTGTCCAGCCTGCTGCGGATCAGCTTGGCGATCTTCGGTGCCGTGTTGGCCGTGATTTTCTCCCCGCGCTCGCCGCACAGCTGCAGCAGCTGGCGGTCCGGCCCGGAGGGTGGCGTGGGCAGCACGGCGGCCAGTCCGCCCCAGCCAGCCACGGCCGCCGCCGCCTGGTCGAGCCGAGGTTTCTCCCCGTCCAGGTGACCCCACAGAGAGCGCAGTCGCGAGTACACGGCCAGTCGGCCCAGCTCGGAGACCAGCCGCTCCGGCAGCCGGTTGTCGGCCAGCAGGAGGTGCGCCTTCTGTAGACAGGCGTCCATCTCGGGCGGCCGCGACTCGCCGCCCTCCGCCCGGCACACGGCCAACTGGTAAACTACTGCCTGCGGGTAGCGCTCGGCCAGCCGCAGCAGCAGCTGGCGTACCGTACCGCCGCAGCCGGCCGACGCGCCGTACGAGAACACCTGCGGCAGCCAGGCCAGGAAGCGCCACTCGGGCACTGCCGTCCAGCCGGCCTCCAGGGCGGCGGCGGCCGGCCCGTGCTGATCGGCCAGCTGCAGCAGCCGCGGCAGCCAGTCGCAGGCCTCGGCGGAGCCGGCCGCTAGCGCCGACAGTGTGCAGCGCACAAACGCCTCACGCAGATCCGCCGCCTGTCCGCCGCCACCGCTCTCCTCAGCCTCCTGCTCCTCCTGCGCCTCCACGTGCCGGCCACAGAACTTTGCCGCCTCGAGGCAGGCGGCGGCCGCCTCCGGCGAGTCGCGCGTGGTCTCCATGACGGCCGAGAGCCGGCTGAACGCCAGCCGCACGAGGCCGGCCTCCACGCCGTCCGCCGCCCCGTGTCCACTCTCCTCCAGCAGCTGGCCGACGAAGCGGTCCGTGGCGGTGCCCGGCTGCTGCAGACACCGCTCGGCCAGCTCGGCCTCCAGCCGGGCGCGGCGCAGCAGCAGGTCAGCCGGCAGCGGCGGCGCCGCGCCGCGCCACGGCACGTGCTCGTCCAGCACGCGCCAGGTGCGGACAGGATCTCGACCAAGCAGCAGGGCGGCCTGACAGCGCAGCAGCTGGTGCTCGGCAGTCAGGCTGGCGTCCGAGGCGTCCCAGTGGTAGGAGCGCAGCTGCGACAGCTGCCGAATGGCGGCGGTGGCGTTCCGCTGGCCAAGAGCCGCCTCTACCAGCCGCAGGCGGGAGGCGCGCAGATGGCGCTGCTGTCGCACCGGAGGCAGCGCGCCGCTCGGCAGCTGGCCGACATACAGCTGTCGGCGGCTGATGAGCTGCTCCCAGAAGGCCAGGCTCTCCTGCGGCGCCGGGTAGTGGCGCTCCCAGCGGTCCAACAGAGCGGAGGCCGCCGTCGCCGGCTGCGGGGCCGCCGCGGCGCTCAGGAACTGCTGCAGCTCGGTCACGGTGCGCAGCCGCTGCAGCAGTGGCGCGCGCGACTGTCCGCCAGCCGCTTCTGCCGCGCTCCAGTCGCGCACGAACGCCGCCTGCGCCATCTCACAGTAGGGCCGGGCGCGCGTCAGCTGACCGCAGGCCACGTGCCGCAGCGCCAGCTCCTCGGGGAAGCGATTCTCCAGCACCCGGCGGCTGGTCTCCTCCTCCAGACCGGCGTCCAGGAACTCGTGCAGATGCCGCGCCGCAGTCGAGTCGTGGTCGATGGCCAGCTGCGTCTTACTGCCGACCAGCCAGGGCAACAGGTGGTCCCGCTGGTCGTCGTGTCCGGACCGCCAGATGCTGTCCAGATGCGGCTGGTCAGCGCCGTCAGGTGTCAGCCGCTGGTCAACGGCGCGGCTCAGCCGGCCCCACTCGGACAGCTCCGACAGACACTGGAAGTAGGCCTGGTCGCTCAGGTGGTCCTCGCCGCGCCGGATCGTCTGCTCGTAGTGGCGCGCCGCCTCCAGGAAGTCGCCGCGGGCCTCGGCCTCGAGCGCGGCGGTCCAGTCGGCGGCCAGATCGGCGCGGCGGCTGAGGGCGGCGCGCGCCGAGTCCCTGTCGCCGTACTGGCCGTACAGCTCAGCCAGGCCGCTCCACAGCTGGTCCCGGTCCGGGTCGGCAGCGGGCGGTGACAGGGCGCGGCGCGGCCGCTTGTAGTCAGCCGCCGGCTCGGCTGCCCGCGGCTGCCGCAGGGCGCGTTCCAACAGCAGGATACCGGCGGGAAGCTGTCCGCTCAGTCGGCACACGGAGACAAGCAGCACCGGCGGCAGCGCCAGCTCGGCGTCCAGCGCCGTCTGCAGCGCCGCCCACACCAGGCTCGGCTCGGCCGCGCGCAGCCGCTGCAGCACCGACTCCAGCCCGTCTGACACGGCGTCCCGCAGCTGACCGACACTGGCGCCGGCCGCCGACCGCTTGCGGGAATGTGTCGGAGACGGCGGCCGCTGTTCGCCATCGGCCAGCTCCTGCAGGGTGCCGACCAGCAGGCCGGCCAGCAGGCGGCCCGCCGTCGGAGCGTCGTGCATGGCCAGCGCCTGCAGCGGCCGCAGCAGGTCAGAGTAGGGGATCTCGGTGTCGGGTAGCTCGCCGCGCCGGTAGCGCCGGAACAGCTCGACGCGGCCGTCCTGGCGGCGCGGCTCGTCCCGCTGCCGCTCCTCCCGCAGGGCGCGCTGGTTGACGTGGTGCCGCGCCATGCGCGCCGACACCTGGCGGGCGTCTGTGTCCACCCGGCGGCGCAGCATGCGGGACAGCGCGTCGCCGCCGGCGTCGCCTTCACCCTGGCCGCCGTCCACGTCATCCACGTAGCGCAGTCGGGCGGCGGCCGGGCCGGGGCCGGCCGCGCCAGCCACGCCGGCCGGGGCCGCCGCCGTCTGTGTCAGCCAGTCGAACGTGGCCAGGCTGGCGGCGCTCTGCTGTGTCGGCGTGAAGGCCAGACTGCGCTGCTGTGTGGCCCTGAGGAGCGCCGGCAGCGGCCCGCCGTCACCGCCGGTCGCCGGCTGCGAGAACAGCGGCACGGCGGCGGCGCTCTGCACACGCCAGTCGGACAGGATGGTCATATCCTCAAACTTGCTCTCGGGCAGCGCTCGCTCAAACATCTTGCGGTCGAAGTCGGGCGAGCGCGCCGTCAGTCCCATGACCAGATAGGTTGAGTAGCTGAGGTAGGCCGCCTCCAGCCCGGGCCGGAACATCTCCGTCAGCACCAACGCCAGCCGGCCGGGCGTCGTATCATCAGCCGGCGCGCCGTCAGTGTCCGACCAGTAGTTGGCGGCCGTCTGGCGCACCGTCAGGTCAGCGTCGGTCAGCAGCACCAGCAGCGCGTCCGTGGTCAGCGTGCGCACGGTCGCGTCGATCCCAGAGTCGGCCGAGCGGAACCGGCGGCGCAGCACAATGCACAGCTCGGCGGCTAGCCGGCGGCCGGCCGCACCGCCGTAGTTGATGACGGACGCGACGGCCGGTAGGAAGTTGGTCCATTGGTTGGCCGTCAGCCGGTCAGCCTCGGCAGCGGCCAGCAGCAGGCGGAGCGCGGCACGCTGCATCTGCGGGTCGCGCGTCTCCGCCAGCTGGGAGAGCCGCAGCGCCGCCAGCTCACGGCTCAGATCGGGCACGTCGCTCAGGATGTCGTGCAGCACCTGCAGACCGAGCACCTTCTGCTCGCCGTGCAGCGACGGCAGCAGGAACAGCAGCCGGGCGCGCTGGCTGGCTGCCAGCGGCCGACAGTGGGTCGACATCCGCGCCAGACACGTCACCCAGCGCACCCGGTCATCCCGCTCCAGAGCGGCCAGTTTGGCGCCCACGGCCGCCGCCGTGTCACTATCGGCGCAGCTGGCGCAGAGCAGCCCCACGGCCGTGCTGGCCGGCCTGTACAGCTCGGCACTGCTGCTCTTCTCGATCAGCAGGGCCAGCAGCTTGTCAAGCAGCTGTTTCTTTTCTTCCGCGCTGAGGCCGAGCGGCCGGCCGGCCAGCAGGCCTTGCCCCAGCACGCAGACGGCGACGCGCTGCGCGTGCTGCTGCCGGTCGCCGGTCACCAGCAGCTGGACGGCCTGTCGTCCCGGGAAGGCGGCCCTGTCACCCCAGCCCTTCACCAGCCGCTCAAACACCTCCAGCATGATGCGCACCACGCCGCGGTGCTCACTCGGCGTCAGACGCAGCACAATCTCCAGCAGCTGGCCGGCGTCGGCGCGCGCGCTGTCCTCCGGCACAATGTCATCCTGCTGCGCCCAGCAAGCCAGCATGTCCAGCACGTCCAGCATCAGCGCGTTCAGCTCGCGTCCGAGCCGCTCGGCGGCCAGCAGCCGCAGCAGCGGCGGCAGCAGCCAGCCGCCGTACGGGCGGCAGGCCGGCTCGCAGTTGGTCACCAGCCGGGTCAGGAAAAGCAGCACATTGTCCGGGGTGTTGTCCGACTGCAGCCGGGCGCACAGGGGCACCACCCAGGGCGCCGGCTTCACGGGCGACCCAACCTCCGGCGGCGGACTGACGCGCTCGGCCAGGTGGAACACCAGCGCCGTCATGCACGCCATGCACTCGTGCTCGTTCAGGTCGTCCACCGGCAGCTGGACAGAGGCCGGCGCCGGCCGCTGGCGACCCGCCTCGGCCTGCTGCTGCAGCTCCTGCGTGTTCAGGTCGACACTGGCAGTGAAGTCGTACTCGGTCACCTGGCTGCCCAGACTGCTGTCCGACAGGAAGCGGCTCACCGACCCGGCCGCCGGTGCTGCCGACGCCTGGTCGCCACCGGTGCCGGCCGGCCGCGGGATGGACACCTGCCAGCGACGCACCTCTGCGCGGCCGACCACAGGCAGCTGGTACTGGCGGCCAGAGTCCACCAGCCGCTCCCAGATCGTCTGGTGCTTCGACGCGTCCTCGGCCAGCAGGAACGCCTGGTAAAAGCGCGCCTCGGTCTGTGTGGCCGACACGGCGGCGGCCAGCGCGCAGTAGGCGGCGCACATGCAGCGGCGCCGGGCCTCGGCCAGCTTCGGCGGCTCCACGCAGCGCAGTGGCAGCGTCTTGAACGCCGCAGAGCCGGAGGACAGCAGTGCCTTGGTCAGCTCATTGCCCCGCACACCAGCCGCCGAGCCGGCGAAGGCGGCCACCACCGGTGACGTGGCCGCGTGCACGTGCTCTTTGGACAGCGACGCGTAGAGCACCTCCAGCAGAGAGAAACCGCCCATGCGGGTGACCCACTGTTGCTCAGTGGCATCCGACTCGGTCGGCAGGGCGGTCGGCTCTGGGTCCTGCACGGGCTGGGCGATGGCGGCGATGTTTTCGGTGTAGAACTGGAGCAGTGCCGGCCGGTCGGCGGCCCGCAGCAGCGGACAAAGGTAGGAGACCAGCAGCGTGCGACGGCCGTCCGCCGTCAGCCCGCCGGCCGGCCAGAAGAGCGCCAGCAGCGCGCCGGCTAGCGCCAGCTGCTGGGCGGTGCCGTGCCGTCCGGCGGCGGCCGTCAGCGCGCTGCGCAGCGAGTCGGCACACGGGTGGCGCGCCTCCCGACAGAGCAAGGCGCACAGGTGGCGCGCCAGCGCCGGCACCGCCGTCAGCTCCACGGCCTCGCACATGGCGGCCAGCACGGCGCGGTAGGTGGCCAGCGCCGGTGAGCCGGCCGCCAGCTCGGTCGAGTCCAGCGGGAAGTGGCGTGACTCGAGCCGCTCCAGCAGGGGGCAGATGTCGGCGGCCAGCGACGGAGCGCGCAGCATGAAAGTCAGCAGTCGCACGGCCGGTCGCTTCTGCTCCAGCGTCAGGCGGCCGCCATCCAGCAGTTTTGTGTACCAGTCGACCAGCGGCGCCGCCCAGGCCTCGCTGGCCAGCGGCAGGTGCACCAGCAGCAGCAGGCCCAGCAGAGACAGCAGCGCCGACTCGCCAGCCGACTCGAGCTGCTGCCAGCCCTCGGCCAGCAGCCGCGCCAGCTCGGCGCCATGCCGGCGGCGCAGCTGCCGGTCGGCGGCGGTGGCGCGCACCACGGCAGTCAGTAGCGCCAGGCCGCGCGGGTGGGCGGCGGCGCGTGACAACAGCGGACTGAGCACGGCCTCGCGCGCCGCCGGCTGCAGCAGCTGAGGCACCAGCACGGCTGAGAAGCGGCTGAACAGCAGCCAGCCGCGCTCGATCGAGCCGCCGCCGGTTCGGACCGGCTCGACGGAGAGGAGGGAGGAGAGCAGCAGCTGTGGCGTGACGCCCAGCAGCAGCGCCGTGTCCAGCGCCGTGTCGGCCAGACGACCGGCGGCCGGGTCCTGCCGCGACGCCAGCAGGCCGCCAGACGTCTCCTGCACGCAGCTCTCCCAGACGACCGTGAACAGGGCGTCACCGGAGACGCGCAGTTCGGCCGGCGCCGCTGCCGCACTGTCCAGGAAGCGGCTCGAGTGCAGTGTCTGCAGTCCTCGCAGCAGCTGCGCCACCAGCGGCTCGTGCTGAGTGCGCAGCGCCTCGCTGAGCGCCTGGCAGACGGAGCGGCCGGCGGCGCGCCGCGCCAGGCTGCTGGTCAGCCGGCGGCGGGCGTCCAGGCCAGCGTGACGCGCCACCGACCGCAGTAGCTCCGTCAGCGCGGCCGGCAGCGCCTGCACCACCTCGGCGTCGCTGACGTCAAATCTGAGCTCGGCCGGCGCCAGGACTGCGGCGGCCACTGTGTCACACTCGGACGGCGACCAGACGTCGGCCAGCACGTGCGGCGCTGCTCGCAGCAGCGCCTCGAGCACAGCCAGCGCGCGCACCAGCGCCGTGCAGCGCAGTCGGCGGACGGACGCCCAGCGGCCGGTCTCCGCTGAGTCTTCGAACGGCGGTCTGAACGCTTCGGCGAGCAGGAAGCGGATGTTGGCCAGCAGGAATGAGTCGTCTGGCAGCGGCTTGTCGGCGGGCAGCGCGCCGACTCGCAGCGCCCAGCTGTAGCCATCTAGTGCGGCCAGCAGCG
This sequence comes from Semibalanus balanoides, assembly GCA_014673585.1. Lineage (NCBI taxonomy): Eukaryota > Metazoa > Arthropoda > Thecostraca > Balanomorpha > Balanidae > Semibalanus > Semibalanus balanoides. The sequence goes on along the minus strand of VOPJ01011763.1, from coordinate 162,922 downwards.
CGTCCAGCCAGGCGGCGGTCGACACCGGGCCACTCAGGTCACGGTACAAGCCGGACAGAGCGCGCTCCAGCACCTTGGCGGCGCCGCCACCGGCCTCTATCAGCCGGCGCAGTCCACCGGCGGCCGGCACCAGCGGCGCCAGCTCCTCCAGCAGCCGGTAGCAGGCGTGCCGGTACTCTGTCTGCGGCGCGCCACACTGACCCACCAGCCAGCTCAGCAGGTGCGGCAGAGTGGCCTCCTGCCAGCCAGTCGGCACGCGGCGGCGCTCGCTCGTCTCCAGCAGCCGTCCGGCCCGCGCCTTCAGCATACGCTGGCAGTGACCCAGAGCGGCGGCGGCCGCCGGCGCCGTGCCCAGCGCGCCGGGGTCGGCGTGGGATCGCGCCAGGGCCGCCAGCAGCGCGGCCGTCATCTCCAGCAGGTAGACGTCGAGAAGCTGGTCGTACTCGCGGAACACGCGGTAGACGTTGTTGAAGGCGAGCGTGGCGCCGAGCCGGCGGTACGGGTCCGGGTGTCGCAGGTGGCCGTACAGCGCCTCCAGCAGCGGCGCCACCTTCTGCACGGGGTCGGCGCGCTGCTGCTTCAGCGCCCAGAGCAGGTACTCGCGCAGCGCGTCGGCGCTGACGTCGCGTCGCGCGGGGTCGCCGTCGTCCACCAGTCCGTCGAGCAGAACTTCCAGCAGCAGCGCAGCCTCCGGCCGGCCGCTCATGGCGTCCGTGGTGAACCAGTGGGTGATCTGAGTCAGCAGCGGCGCGAACAGCTGCCTGGCCACCAGACTGGGGCTGGCCGCCAGCCGCAGCAGCGCCGGCAGCAGCCGCCGGTGCACGGCCTTCAGAGAGTCGGCTCCCTTCATGCCCAGCTGGGCGCCGCGGCCCAGCGTGAACACGGTGACGGCGTGCAGCAGCTCGCAGGCAGACGTCTTGGCCTGCGCGTCTCCGGAACTGAGCGCCAGCTGCACAGTGCGCGGCAGGAACGTCTCCAGCCACAGGCTAGGCTTCACGTCCGAGAAGGGCACGGCCAGGCCGAGCACGCGCCGCCGACTCCAGGCGGCCAGCTCGGCCTCGGAGCAGTCGTTCACCAGACCGGCGGCGGCCAGCGTGCCGAGCAGATGCAGCGCGCGGCAGCGCAGCGGCCCCAGCTCTGACGGCCGCCGACCCGACGCTCCGTGCTCGCCGCCCGCTCCGAGAGCACTGACGGCCGCGTCCGGAGCCAGGTACTGATTCAGAGCCGGCACCATGGCCCGCAGCGGCCCGTCACAGTCGGCCCACTGCGCGCCAAGCCGAGTCAGCACCGGCAGCCAGTCGTCCAGCGCGTCCAGGGAGCGCGTGGCCAGCGGCAGATGGCTGCGGCCCAGACTGAGCGCCAGCCGCGCCACACCCAGCAGCGGCGCCGCGCAGTCGGCCACCAACGCTGCGGGCGCCGCCAGCACCATGGAGACGCAGGCCTCCTGCAGCTCGTCCCGGTACAGGCCGCACCTGGAGGCCGTGTCGGCCACGTGCGCCGCCCACAGCCGGCGCAGACTCTCCTCCTCGCCGCCCTCCTCCGCCTGTTGCTGGTCGGCCTGCCAGTAGCCCAGGCGACCAGCGGTCAGCAGACAGACCCGAGCCAGTCGGTACAGGCCGCTGACGAGCGGCCGCTGGCCAGAGGCGGACACCAACTGTCGGCTGAGCAGCACAAGCCACGGCCGCAGCCGTTCGGCACCGCTCGACAGTAACACGTGCTCCAGCACCGACACCAGGTTGATGAACACCTGGAAGTCCTTGGGCACGCGCGCCTGGAGGCCGGCGGCCGGGTCGCCGGACGCAGGCGGCGTGTCGCCATCGAGCGACTGCGTGCTCAGGTCCAGCTCGGACATCATCTTCTGGCCAGCCTCCACCAGCGCTCCGTACACGGCTGACGACAAGGCCGTCAGCGACGTCACGGTGGCGCCCTTCCTGGTGAGCTGGCGCAGGGTCTCGGCGGCCAGCAGCGCGTCCCACAGCGGCAGGTAGTCCTTGTAGCTGAGCGGCCGTTCCGCGTAGGAGACAACCGCGTCCTTCTGCAGCTCCGTCTCCACTGCCAGTGCGTGTGAGCAGCAGCGCAGCAGTATCTGGTAGACGAGCCGCCGCAGACACGGCTCGGCCAGCTCGGGCCGACCCAGCAGCGCCAGCAGGCAGCGCGCCACGCCACCGTCCGCCAGGAACCGGTGCGTGGGCGGCACGCGCGGGTAGTGCTCGGCCAGCAGCAGCAGCAGCCGCTCGCAGGCCGCCAGGTGCGCGGCCGGCAGCGTCGGCAGCACCGCCAGGCCGCAGCCCAGCGACCACACGTGGCCGGGCAGCTGGAGCAGTAGATCAGCCGCCGGCGCCGCGGCCGCCACCTCGCCGGACAGGTAGTGCTGCTCAGCGCGTTCCACCAGCCAGGTGAAAAGCCGCGTCAGGTCTTCCGGTGGGCACAGCCGGCCGCAAGGCGCCGCCAGCGCGCCGTAGCCGTGCACGGCCACGGAGAGCACGGCCGGCGGCGTGGTGCGGCTGTCCAGCAGCTCCCGTAGTCGGCCCAGCAGGAAACCGAACACCTGTGCCGGCCGGCCGTCGTCGGTCGGCGCCACCATCAGCTGCTCGCACACCTGGTCAATGAAGGCGTCGAGCGCGGCGATGCCGGCCCGCGCGTCGTCCCTGTTGTTGGAGAGTGACCATCGCAGCAGGTAGGAGCACAGCGTCACGTACTTGGTGTACATGTGCTCGGCGAACTGGCCGGCGTGCGTGGCCAGCAGCGCCAGCGCGGCGCGCGGGGCCTCGCGGCGCGTTAGCTCCGCACCAGGGTTGATGACGCGCGTCACACAGTCGTAGATACGGCGGCACACGGCCGGATTGTCGGCGGCCGACTGGGAGAAGCTGTGCAGCAGGCACGTCAGGCCCTGGATGGCGCCGGACACGATGGCCTTCTCCAGTTTGGCGATGCTCGCGCGCAGCTGGCGCTCCAGGTGGTCCAGCAGCACGGCGCAGATGCGGTCGGCCAGCGCGGCCGTCTGCGCCGGGCAGTGCTGGCACAGCGCACCCAGCAGGTGCAGCTGCTGCTGTCGCACGGTCGGCGGCGCCGTACGAGCCAGATCCTTCTGCAGCAGGTCTGAGGCCAGCTGATGAGCCACGGCTGTGCCGCCGCCCGCCGCCAGGACCGCCATCAGCAGCTGGAGAGCCTCCACGCGTACCACGCTCGTCTCCTGGGGCCGGCCGAAGAGCAGACAGGCAGTGCTGCGGATCCCGGCCGCTTCACAGTCGAGTGATGCTTTGCCAGCCTTTGACACCAGATGTGTGACGACTTTACACGATTCAACCTTAAATGATGAAAAGTCTTTCCTTTCTCGGACAACTTGGAGAAGTCCCATGATGCCATTTTTAACGTTGTTTGGTGGAAATAGTATTGACAGAATGAGCTGAAAATCAGTGTCGCTGACCTCCTCCTCAAGATATCTTCTGATGTTCTGGATGATTCCCGTAGCCCTCTCTCGATCTCCCTGTGGAGCCTCGATCACTGCCTGCAGTTCTCTGAATAATTGCTGAATTTCTTGCGCAGCCATCTTGACAGTTGCAAGGGCCTCTAAAATATCAAGCAGCCAGCGTTGCGGATGCACGACTGGCACACTGGCAACACTTCTGCATTGCACTGATGGTTGGGTGGTTATGACCAACCAATCAATCAGCTACATAATAAATGTATCTGGAGACAAGAGGCAAACTGTGCAGTGCCAGCAGACGAACCATGTGAAGCGTTTTGCCAAGACCTGTAAAAAAGACAGAAAACCATTGCAATCAAGTTAAACCTTGAACACCATCACCACTCAAACTAGTGAGTAATTGGTGTCTATTATTAGAATTAGTGCATCGGTCGGCACGACTAGTGTCGGTGATTAATTGTCCGTTGGCAGGAGTCGGCGAGTGGCAGGCCGCAGGAGTCGAACTTCGAAGGTCAGTGTCAGTGACACCTGTTGGGTGGACACATCTGGCAAGAGGGCTGCTGCAGATGTCGGTGACACGTTTGTCGGCACGACTGGTGTCCGTGATGTCAGCCAGCAGGATGGGTCTGCTAACATGTCCGTCAGGAGGACCAGTGTCGGTAACATGTCCGTCAGGAGGACCGGTGTCGGTAACATGTCCGTCAGGAGGACCGGGTGTCGGTAACATGTCCGTCAGGAGGACCGGTGCTCGGTAAACATTGTCCGTCAGGAGGACCGTGTCGGTAACATTGTCCGGTCAGGAGGACGGTGTCGGTAACATGTTCGTCAGGAGGACCGGTGTCGTAACATGATCCGTCAGCGAGACCGGTGTCGGTAACATGCCGTCAGGAGGACGGTGTCGTAACATGTCCGTCAGGAGGACCGGTGTCGGTAACACGTCCGTCAGGAGGACCGGTGTCGGTAACATAGAATGTCAAGGGCCCATCAGGCCAACCGAGGGCCCTTATGCCGATAAACCTAGGGCCCCTCAGGCCGACCAAGGACCATCAGACTAACAAATATATGGCTCCTCAGGACGACCTAGGGTCTTATTAGGCCGACTGAGGGACCCTAGGGCCGGCTAGAGCCCCCCAAGTCGACCGGGGGCACTCTAAGCCTAATAAGGGCTCCCTTAGCATGACTGAAGGCCCTCAGCCAAACCAAGGGCCTCCCTTATTCTGACCGAGGGCCGACCGGGCCCCCACAGGCCGACCGAGGGTCCCTCAGGAGGCTGACCAACTGAGTGCCTCATCAACTTTCAACCCTCTTAGGTCAGCCTAAAAAGGCCTTCTGCCGGCCTATGAAGGTCATAGGTTGTCCTGATGGGGAATTTGGTTGGTCGGCCTGCGGGGGCCCGGGCAGCCCTTGGTCAGAATAAGGAAGGCCCTTGAATTGGCTGGGGTCCTCAGTTGGCCTGAGGGAGCCCTTATTGGGCTTAGCATGCCCCCTGGTCGACCTGAGGGGACCTCAGCCAGTCAAAGAGGTCCTCAGTTGGCCTAAAACCCAAAGTCGTCCTGAGGAGCCCTAGGCTTGTCAGCCTGAGGGTCTTTGGTCAGCCTGAAGGGCCCTATAGATTTGTCTGCATGAGGGCCCTTGGTTGGCATCAGCCCTCAGAGACCCTTGATCAGCCTGTGACCTGTGGGGGTCCAGTTGGTCTACTCTAGGGGGGGCACTGGTCAGCTTAAATTACAGAATTGTATACACCTCTGATTATTTCCATACACATAATACCTATTAGTTAATTCATCTTCATCATGATCAGTATGATTATTTGTCACATCTATTTTCGGTCAAATACTTGGATGTCCCCTAGCGTTTTGAGATGATTCTATTTTTAAAATATATATAATTAAAATGTAAATGATGGTGTTTCTATTTTTTAACATATAAATAAATATATTTATATGTGTGTGTTATATTTATGTTAAATCAATAAAAATTGAAACAAATATATAGATCATTAAAACACTGTAATGTTACAGCAATAATATTTCAGTATAAATAAAAGTAGCCGCTGGGACTGCATTGTATTTAGTGATATAAATATAAATACACGGTCAAATAACATACCTTTATATTGATATAGCCTCGGAAAAATACTCTCCCAACGCTTCGATATTTGGCCTTGGTCTTGGCGCCTGGTCGTGTGGGCGGCTCCTCTAGATATTCATATGGGTGTTCTTTCAGAAATATGTACAGTGTGCACAGTATAGTTTTGAGACATTGGCCAATCAGAGCTGACAGTACTATAGCTGATTGGTCAAAACTCAAGGTCACTTCTTGTTATACTGCACACATCTTACAAAGAACATTTTACATAAAAGCGTCGGTTATCCCGCAGTTAAGACGAATATGGTTTATATAAACAACCGATGGCCCATGCGGCTCGTCAATACCAATAACAATAACCAAGTGGAAGCTGGCGGAAGGCGGAAGAAGCCCTTGAGTGGAGTTATTACTTATTAGAGTATTCTGACTGTGAGTGGAAGTGTTGTTCGTGTTAGCACCTATCTGTCCGTTTTTATCAAGATTACAGGTGAATGAATCTTCCTAGATATGTACACTAAATGGTCCTAGAGATGTGCATTACAATTTACCCTCCGATGTCAAAATAATTCCTTTTTGGAGACATCTTTATCGAGCGCCAGCGGTAGCTTACACGACGTTTCACTGCGACGTCCCACTTACCTGCCTCAAGGCTTAGTTAGTGGCTGGCAAGGATGGTGCCGCTAGATTAATGACTTCACTGACATAGTTTTATCTAACCTAACTTAATTGCACAGTTTATATAACGGTTTACTGACACCAGCTGCACATACTTTGGTGCTTTTGTGCCGCATGAGTCATGATTGCTGCTCTCGGCTTAAAAGAAAATAGTGATGCAATTAATTAAATTATGAGTCGGGTTTAGCTTAGTACTTGTTTAGGGTTTGATACTGAAAAATAATAACTTAATGACTCAATGTGGCAGCCTGCTTGTTCAACTTCTCAACTGATCTATTTGTATAAATATAGTTAACCTTGTCACCCACTGAACCTACCCCTGGTTAATCCAGTGGGTGAACGCTACACCCACCAGAGTCTGAATCTTCACCCACCGGACCTTCACCCACTTGACCTACCCCCTGGACCTACCCCTTGGACCTACCCCCTGGACCTACCTCCTTGACCTACCCCCTCAACCTACCCCCTCAACCTACCCCCTCAACCTACCCCCTCAACCTACCCCCTCAACCTTCCCCCTCAACCTACCCCCTCAGCCTACCCCCTCAACCTACCCCCTCAACCTACCCTTCAACCTACCCCCTCAACCTACCCCCTCAACCTACTCCCTCAACCTACCCCCTCAACTACCCTCACCCATACCCCTCAAACCTACCCCCTCAACCTACCCCTCAACAGTCAACCTACTCCCCTCAACATCAACCTACCCCTCAACAGTCAACCTACGCCCCTCAACCTACCCCCTCAACAGTCAACCTACCCCCTCAACTTACCCCCTCAACCTACCCCCTCAACCTACCCCCCTCAACCTACCTCAACCTACCCCCTCAAACCTACCCCCCTCAACCTACCCCCCTCAACCTTACCCCTCAACAGTTCAACCTACCCACTCAACCTTGACCAGACTCAGAGGCTTGGAGTCTGGACCTTCATCCATATCCACTAAAACTACCCCAAAGGACCTACCAACTGACCACCACCTTGGACCTACCACCCGGACCTACCACCTCCAGGACCTACCCACCTTGACCTCCACTTGGACCTACACCTTGACCTACACCTGCACCACCAACCTTGACCTACCACATGGACCTACCACTGGACCTACCCACCTTGGACCTACCACCTGACCTACCACCTTGGACCTAACCACCTTGCGACCTACCACCTTGACCTACCACCTTGCCGACTAACCACCTTGGACCTACCACCTTGGACTATCTCATCAAACATACGCCCTCGACCTACCCCCTCGACCTACCCCCTCGACCTACCCCCTCACCTACCTACCCCCTCGACCTACCCCCTCGACCTATTCCCTCGACCTACCCCCTCGACCTACTTCCTCGAACTACCTCCTGGATCTAAGCTAGTTCTTCTTAACTGCTACTGGACCTACACCAACTTGGCCTAGTAATATAGCCTTCGTTGTTGGCGCGCCCACAAAAAAACGCACACAACTGGACCTAACCACCACTGGACCTAACCACCTCTGTACCTAACCACCACTGGACCTAAGCAAGCACCACTGGACATAAGCAAGCACCACTGGACCTAAGCAAGCACCACTGGACCTAAGCTGGCGCCACTGGACGTAAGCAATCACCACTGGACCTAAGAAAGCATCTCTGGACCTAAGCAAGCACCACTGGACCTAAGCAAGCACCACTGGACCTAAGCAAGCACCACGGACGGCATATCGGACCTGTGTTTATTATGGGCGACCTGAATTGTAATTTACTTGACACTTAAGCCAATGTTGGAAAGGACAGACTGTTGGAGATGCTGCAATCGCAAAGCGCACCACTGGGCCTCTGCATTTTTTTTCGCCCTGACTTGGGGGGTGTTTGAACACCCTCCACAATAACTTGGTTCCTTTGGCACGCATACCAAAACAAAAAACACCGTTCGAACCGTTATCACAAATTATTTCCAAACTATTTCATACTCGTTTTCGCTAACGTCAAAACTCAGTCACCAGAGGTCATCGAAAGTCAATTTTTTAATTTTAGGACATCGCTCCAGAAACCCCCAAATATCTCGGAACTATCTATCTAGAAATAAAACGTCAAAAGGACAATCGCTGGCCAATGAAGATTTGCAATCGCACCCAGATCCTCAAAATGACCTCAGGGTCAATAGTTAGCTCTAGAGGTCATTAAGTCAAAAAAACTCGATTTTGCCAAAAAAAAATATGTTCGTGAATAACTTCTTACCTAACAAGATAACGCCATATGTTTACCGCCATCGTGTTTGTCTCGTCAAGGCGCTTTGAAATATGTTAAAATTGATCATGTTAGTCAACTTAAAAAAATGACCTTCAGGGCAAGGTCAAGTGGTGACCCAAGTAGGTCATGTTGCCATATCAGTAGATGCGCTGACAGACCAAACACCACTGTGAAGTTGCAGTTCTCTAATCTTCATTATGGCCAGAGTTTATTGCCGAAAAGTGTTGTGACCTCGATGAACCTCAGATGACCCGTAATGTTCCCTGAGCAAAACCTGCACTTGCATCATACATAATATCATATATATAACATCAATCCAGAAGGAAATGACTGATATCTCGACAAAAAAGCATTTGATTATTTCTCCATTGACTTAATAATGGGAGATCGCAAAATTGACCCGACCTAAGGTCACGATACAAAAAATCCGAGATAAACATTTGTAGATACAATGACTTTAATGTAACCCAAAAGTTTGATATCGATCCCTTAGAACTGTAGTCATGGCCACGACTGCCAAACCGTTTTGTAGTTAGTCACTGACCTGACCTGGTGACCTGACCTGACCTGACACGAAACTTGAATTTTCGCAAAATGTCCGGAAAGAATCAGTGATTAGTTATGCCTAATTTGGCGCCGCCCGCCGTTTTTTCGTTATCTTGATAAAACATGAGGGGGGTGTTCAAACACCCCCCCCCCCCCAGTGGGGCGCGGGTTAAATCAGTTTGTGACGCATCCTACGTACTCATCTGGCTCATTTTTAAACGTGATGATTTGTAATTCTAGTGACGTCGTCCAGCGCGTTCGAGCTTTTAAATGTGCCTTTAGTCCTCATTATTTCATCCGTGCGCCTTTATGTTTACCAAAGTGTCGAAGGCAGCCTATCCGCATCCGCACACGCCTTTTAAAACGCATCGATCATGATTGTTTGCTCCATGATTTGCACCTCGTTGACTGGTCAGGTGTTTTTAGCTGCCCCCATCTGTCACCGACAAGTGGTTATGTATTACTCGCCGTTTTCTACCTGTACCCACTCGATTGGCATGCCCCACCCAGAACCGTATCTATTAGAAACCCATGTGCGCCAGCTGTCACCCCGGCGACCCTGGACCTTATGTCACAGCGGAGGGGCGAGCTGCGCCGTAAGGAGAGATCGCCGGCCTTCCGAGAACTAGACAGGAGGGTCAGGTCGGCGATCAGGCGCGATTGCCGGGCGACATAGAGGAGAGACTCGCGGGCTCAGGAGCATTCTGTACCGCACTGTTCCGCCGCTAATCACGGTAAGCGTAGCAGCACCGCCAGCCTTCCTGCGCCACCACCGACGAGATAAAACAGTCACTTTGTTAATTGTCGCCCCGTGTCGCGGACGACCTCGCTAGTCTCGGGGTGCCGCCCGACGTTCCGTGCCGTCTACCACGGGTCGGTACTTGTGGTTTTCGGGTCGCCGGGGTGACACTGTCCGAGATGCGGGAGGTTGTGTTCTCCGTGAAGCGTTCCGGTGCGTGTGGACCTGACGGTATCTGTATTCGTATTCCTGCTCCTTTGTTTCGATGCCATCGGCCACCTGCTCCATGTTTCAATACCTGCTTACCCATGTGACTTTCGATTCTTGGAAGTACTCTCTGGTTCATCCCATTTTAAATCTGCGACCCAACCCTAGTCTCTAACTATCGTCCTATTTTTATAGGTCCCAATCATGGCCAAAATCGTTGAGCGTGTGTACAGCGCCACTGTCTGCCTACAAGTCTGATAATCATCTCCGTCTCCCATATCTCCAACATGTTTTTGTCCTCGCCATGCCACAGAAACCGCTCTCTCTGTCCCATCACCAACCACATCTTTTCCAACATGACCGTGGTCATGTCTCCCTTCTGTCTAGTTGGACCTTAGTAAATGCTTGACGTATGCCTCATTCACAGCTTCTTTCCAAACCTCCAGCGCTATGGCATTGACCCCGGCCTGGTTTTCATCCTATCTCATCGGCCATACTCAGTCAGTTTGCATCTCTTCCTCTTCTGATGACAAACTGATCTCCAAGCCTCTTTTCAATACCATGGGTGTCTTCCAGGGATCAGCCCTTGGTCCTCTGTTATCACCTATTTTTGCCAATGACCTCAGCCTGCACCGCGGTACCTCATGGACCCAGTACGCTTGACGATACCCAGGTCCTTAATCCGATGTCAAACGCACCTTCCTAGCCTCATCCTTCGCATGGAGACTACACTTTCCTCCTTATCGTCGTGGTTCCATGCTCACGGACTTAAACTCAACGCGTCCAAAACTGAAATCCTTCTTCTTGGCACCCGGCAGAACACCCGCGACCTCTCGCCTGTCAGCGTGCGGGTCGGTGGGGAGACCACCCAGGATAGCCGGTCTGTTAAAAACCTCGGCGTGCTGTTTGACCGCCACCTTAGCTGGGACGCTCATGTCAGTGACGGGGTCAAAGGTGTCGCCTCCTATCGGTCTCCCCATCCTGGAGCACTTCCTCCCGCAGCGCGTGATTTACAGTTGTGCAACGGTCTGTCATCTCCGCTGCGTGAGATACTGTATCTCTGGTATATGTAATGTCGGCTTCAACGTAAACAGACATTGAAAGTAGGACATTTGCAACCAGAGTCGTATCTGGACTCAGAAATCATCAGTCATGCTATCTCGCGCGCGGATGACCTGAACCTCCTGCGCCACGCCAGGTGGTATCTCCAGACAGTATTGTGCTCATAAAGCATGTGTGCTGGGTGAGCACTGCGGACCTTCCCTCTTTTGCTCCGCACGACGCGGGATGATGCGCGACCCTTGAACGTTGTCACGCGACAGGACCGGTACCTGCTCCCGCCTGCTATGCAACGGCGTCAGAACAAAGCGTTCGTTTTCGACCGTGTTCAGATCGCTTGCTAAACGCGTATGCCGGATGATGTGAGGGGCTGGAAAACCGAAGCGTTTTAAACGGGCGGCCCGTCTTTCTTACGGCAATAGTACGACTACGATTAAGTGTGTGTTTTATGTGCGTTGTGTGCTTGTTTGTGTGTACGTTTGACGTGTTAGTTGCTTGTTTCCACCTGACCGATTATACTCCCTACTTGTTAGTTAACCGACCCATGACACATAATAGCCACGCGTATTCGTGGAGTGTCTGTTGACGTCAATACATGCATACACTGGACCTAAGCAAGCACCACTCGACCTAAGCAATCACCACTGGACCTAACCACCACTGGACCTGTGTACACCCACTGAACCTACCCCTGGACTTGAATTACGTTTGCTCTACCTAAGCCAGCTAGTGCTACACCCGCTAGAATTATTCCCGCCATAGTATTACGAGCATTTTATATATAGCTTTAATATAATTTAGCTTCAGTATGTTTAATGTTTATCATAGCTTTAATATGATGAGCATTAATATGTCAATCGATAATGAAGAAAGCGACCGTTTCAATATCCAAGCATTAATATATAAGTCGATAATGAAGAAAGCGACCGTTTCAATATCCAGATAATTTATATTTCCATGGGCGGATCCAGAGTGGCCGCCAATGGTGCCCCAAAAAAAACACCCAAAAATCGCCAAATTGACACATTTCCTAGATTGTCGTAAAACTAAACAACTTTTACAAAGGAAAGTTTGTTTTAAATCAGTTGCTGATGCATAAGCAAGCGAAATCCGATGAGTTTTCAGAAATTAACGATACTTTTGGGGATTTCCCCTCCCCCAAAAAAACGACAAAATCACCCGTTCTGGATCCGCCTATGTATATATCCTACATTGATGTGTGTCAAGCACGTCTGGACATTGTTTATCTGGGGGTAATACAGTTCGATAGCCAGCATACCAGGCGGTGAATGATAGCTCTACCACTGGTTTACTCTTGGGCCCGTGGCCCCGTCTGTTTTTCACAGACTCAATTTAGGTCATTCGGGGCACGGAAACAATAGCTCTGTTTGTATTACTCATACAGATGAGTCATTGTTTTGTTTAAGGAAACAACAAGCCTTCGGTGCATCTGTTCCTAAAAAGTGCATTGTCCCTTTGTTTCAGCGTGTTGACCGTGATGTCAGACGAGGAGGACTGCATTCCCGAGCTGGTGCCGGCCGTGTACTCGCCGATTCCGGTTCTCATCATCACCGGATGTCTCGGAGCGGGAAAAACCACCCTGCTCAACTACATCCTCACCGAACAGCACCACAAGAGGATAGCCGTCATCCTCAATGAATTCGGTGAAGGTAGGTGGTGGCTGTTGAGTGATTGGGATCATGTTGATCACCAGGGGCTCCGCCACCTGGGGGACAGGGGGACGTGTCCCCCCAACATTTTCGGATTTTAACATTAGGCATATGGCGTTGCATGGAAAGAATGGACTTCAGAATACCTCCGTCCCCCCCCCCCCACACACACACACACAACTTTCAGGAGGTGGTGTCGCCCTTGTTGATCACAGTGTGTGTGTGGGTGTGTTCGCGCGTGCGTTCGCGCGCTTCGGGTGTATGTGCGAGTGTTGACATGCATTAGTTTGCATTGCATTCTATCTTTTACCCATGCCAGCAAATAACAGTTAATCTCTATGGCCATGCATCTGTAGTTTGTTATTTGGTCTTTGTTACGTCACATATGTTACTTCACATAAAAAACACTCTTGATTAGACGTGTCAGTAAGTACCTTTCATTAAATAAATGCTAGCGTTTGGTGGTGTTCACATAATGGTTATATTAAGTTTTGTTAGGTTAGGTGCGATAGTAACAGAATGTAGATTATTTGATTTGATTTCATACCTGCTTTTCCTAGCATTGTGCCTTTGTTCTTCTTGTTATAAGTGCTAAATTGTCCGTTTTCAGGAAGTGCAATGGAAAAGAGTCTTTCTATCGGTGAACAAGGCAACATGTACGAAGAATGGCTGGAGTTGAGAAACGGCTGTCTCTGCTGCTCGGTCAAGTAAGGTTCGCTTCATTGATGATAACCGGGTTTTCACAATGTCAAAGTGCTCCCATTTCGTCTCACTTACAATAATTTTTATCACTTTCCGGACTGCGTTATGTCTCCTCATCATCGTCTTAACGAAGTGTCATCGCATCATCGTGAAAGTCTGGTGTTCTACATCTCTTAACCCTTACGTGCAATTATTCCGTAAATAAACGGGTCATGTTTTCATACTTGATATTTCTCTGAGAACCAGGCGACTCTCTGGTATCAATATTAGCCCCTTCCTTCTCTGATAGTTGTCACTGCTCACCATGACAGGGACAACGGAGTGAAGGCCATTGAGATCCTGATGCAGAAGCGAGGTCGGTTCGACTACATCCTCCTGGAGACGACCGGCCTGGCTGACCCCGGTGGGTACTGCGCCGGTCCTGACCCGCCCTGTACCCTCGAACACGTGCTGCAGATGAGCACGGTGTCCTGACCCCCCCCCCCTGCACCCTCGGACACGTCCCAGTGACCAGCTGAGCACGGTGGTTCATGACCCCCCCCCCCCCTCACCCTCGGACAGTCCACTGACCAGCTGAGCACGGTGTTCCTGACCCCCCCCCGCCTGCCCACCTCGGACACGTCCCAGTGACCAGCTGAGCTACAGGTCCTGACCCCCCCCCTTCCCCTGCACCCCTCGGACACGTCAGTGACAGCTGAGACGGTCGATTTCCTGACCCCCCCCCCCCTCGGCCAGGCTCGGAGCACGTCCCCAGTGCCCAGCTGGGTCAGTGTCCTGAACCCCCGCCCCGCCCCTGCACCCGTCGGACAGTCACCAGGGACCCAGCACTGAGACACGGGTTCTGACCCCCGCCCACACCCCCCTCCCCTGCACCTCTCCGGACACGTCCCAGTGACCAGCTGAGGCACGACTGTCATGAGCCGCACCCCCCCCTCCCCTGCACCTCGGACACGTCCCAGTGACCGCTGGGCACGGTGTCCGACCCCCCTCCCCTGACACCTCAGGACAACGTCCAGTTGCAGCTGAAGCACGGTTTCGCCGACCCCTCTCCCATCTGCCCCTGCATGCCTCCAGGAACATCGCTCCATGACAGCATTGAGCACGTTCCTGATCCCCCCGTCTCCTCTGCCCTCGACACGTCCGCAAACCTGACCAGACTGAGCACGGGTGTCTGACCCCCCACCCCCCTCGCACCCTCGGACACGTACGCACTGGACCAGCTGAGTACGGTGTCCTGGACCCCCCGCCCCCCTTCCGCACCATCGGGAAACGTCCCTCACTGACCAGTTGAGCACCGGGTTCATCGACCCCCCCCCCTGCACCTCGGACACCGTCCAGTTGACCAGCTGAGCACGGTGTTCTGACCCCCCCCCCCTCTCCACCCTCGGACACGTCCCACTGACCAAGGCCTGAGTACAGTGCTCCTGCCCCCCCCCCCTTGCACCTCCGGACAACGTCCAGTGACCAGCTGGGCACGGTGTTCCTGACCCCACCCCCCTGCACCCTCGACACGTCCCCAGTGCCGCCTGAAGCACGGCGTCCGACCCCCTCCCTGCACCCTCGGACACTCTCCAGTGGACCAGCTGAGTACGAGTGTCCGACCCCCCCTTACCCATACCACACCCATCGGACACGTCCCGAGTGACCAGCTGAGCACGGTGTCCTGACCCCCCCCCCACGCACGCCTATGAGGCGACGTCCCATTGACCAGCTGAGCATAACCAGCTTGTCCTGACCCCCCCCCACCCCCCCCTGCACCCTCGGCCGTCCCCGTTGACCAGCCTGAGTACTACTGTCCTCACCCGCGCCCGCGCCCATCGCCACCCTCGGACACGTCCACAGTGACCAGCGAGCACGGACTTTCCATGACCCCCCCCCCCCGCACCCTCGGACACTCCCAGTGACGCAAGCTGACGTAACAGTGTCCTGACCCCCCCCCCCCCCTGCACACCCTCGGACACGGCCAGTGACCAGCTGGAGTGACAGGATTGTCCTGACCCCCCCTCCCCTGCACCCTCGGAACGTCCCGCGGAAACGCCCCTGCAATAACGAACTCCGCCAACAGCCTCTACCCGTTAACAGCTTCGCGGTGGCAGTTGTGAACTGCCCGGCGTTTGGGCTGATAGATTCCGGCGAAGGTTGCCTCCAGTTTTGGGTCCGCCCCAAGGCTTTTTGGAACGGGCGGGGGGGAGGGCAAAACCCGGGGTTTTTTTGTTCCCGTTTTGGGGAAAAAAACCAACCACCCCCCCCCCGCACCCCCCCCCTGCACCTCGGGAGCAGTACCAGGACCAGCTGCAGTACAGTGTCTCCCCCCCCCTCCCTCACCCGGACACGTCCCAGTGACCAGCTGAGCACGGTGTCCAGCTGCGGCAGGGGGGCACCTTCTGCTCAGCTTCGCTGTAATAACGGCGCGGCGCAGCTGCCCTTCTGGCGTTGGATCTAGAGTGGAGAGAGCATGTGACCTTTGAGTCTCGAAAGGGCATATCTTTAGCCTAGTGTCTTAATACTTAAGGACCCATTCTGGTCCGTTATGCCCTTAAAGGGTTCATTTAAGCATTTATAGTGACCATACTGACAAATATGAGTATGTGAAAAAAAGATAACCTTCTGCTCATGTTATATGTTGATTAAATTAAAATCAGTATCAAAAATACATCAGTATCCCACTAGCAGCATAACATCAAGGTCATTCAGAATTTCGATAGAGAGGGTATGTAAAGATGTTGCAGACCTACAAGATAGCAGAATCCATTGAATTCCGAAATCAGCGAGCCCTGCTTGAACACCAAACCCTCATCACGCCCCTCCTCCACCCACCTTCCACCCACCTCCTTACACCCCTCCCTGTAAGCATGGATTCACTATGTCGTGTTTGCCAATTTATCTAGTGTCATTATCAACTATTCCAATGTACTATCAACTGTAGTGAATGTTCTTCTTGTCTGTTTGTTTTGTTCTAGTTTTCTTTGTTGTTGTTCTTGCGGGTACGTATAATGATAGTATATATGGACATATCATGCTTTCCACCACCCCTTACATTGTAGCACCGTATAACTGTGTCCATAGTTCGTGTATGATTTGATGTATTCAGATATTGCTGCATATATTCATGACCGTATAGTCAGAATGAGGACTTCGCGCACTGGACGGCACGAGGCAATTTGCCAGGAATTGTATTTTTGTTTTCGTGCCAAAATGTTCATTTTCAAAACGGCGGGCAAGTCGGGAATATATCAATGTAATTTATTGATACTGATGTTAGTTTAATCAACATATACATGAGCCAGACAGGTATATCCTCTTTTTTACATATCAGTATCCTAGTAATCATGGCACTTAAATATGCATCAGCTGTCCTACAACATCACCTGACAATATATGTTTTTTCTCGCCTTTGATTGTCCATTCTCACCTATATGAAGTTACTTGAGGCATGGCCCATTAGGCCCACTGGTCTTCAAATTCAAAGCGACTGCCGACGTCGAGGGGCCCACTAGTGTTGCGTGGCGGTCCTCCTGACCGAATCCAACACTGGATTGATAACCTTAAGATATTTACCAGTAGTTCCTACTCTGATACTTTTTGCCGTGGCTAATTGATCGGGTACACCGCCGCGTATTAACTCGGTTGAAATGTGTCGCGCCACTCATTATAAATTTCCATCTGGCCAACCAGATATGTACACTTAGATTGCCGATTGCTAGAAACCTATCACACCACGTGTCAGTGCGTCTGACGTCATTGTGGCCGTCTGACGTCACTGCGGCCGTCTGACGTCATCACGCCGTGTGCGCTCCGCCAGGTCCGGTGGCCTCCATCTTCTGGCTGGATAAGGAGTTGGGCAGCGACGTCTACCTGGACGGTGAGACGGACTGCTGCTGACCGTACGGTGTCGGTCTGGCCGGCCCGGCTGGCTGGCTCTGCGCCTACCTCTCAGCCATCTGCTGCGGTAGTCAGTCCAATAGGCATCTCACATTATCAGTGGCAGTGGTTCGAATCGCGCGCTTCTTCTGTAATCTGCGACGAAGCTGTCGTGCCAAATTGGTCTCGTCTGATCGGATTAATTTGAAGATGAGTTTCCAACTTACGCTTCTTAAATTGGTGCTTTATTATCTATTCGGCAACTCTGTTTAATATCCAATTTCACGTGACATTTATGAACCGTTCAATGCAGGTGATTGATGTTTATACACCGTTTGATGTCATATTTGTTCTTCCTAATATACCCTCTCTATTTTCAGGGATAGTAACAGTAGTCGACGCCAAGAACATAGTTAAGGTGAGTTGATGGGTGCTTGCAGCGTTCGGAATTGTCTCATAACCGGCACCGTAACTCGAACTCATTGTGTCGCCCGGCGACTGCCGCCTGTATAAATACAAGTAGATTAAGTGCCCAACAGATGGCGCTGTTGGCATCAGCCGTGGCATGCCGGGCCAACGCAAATAGTCGTGCAGCGGAATGGGCCGTTACACTGACGCGGTGCGAGGCTGTGTGCGTGCCGCGTGCTCTGTGAGGACGGAGCACTGTGCTGTGTGAAGCCGGCCGGCCTCACTGACAGGGGGCGGGCTGTCCCGGCCTCACTGACAGGGGGCGGGCTGTCTGGCCGGCCGGCCGGCGTCACTGACAGGGGGCGGGCTGTCTGGCCGGCCGGCGTCACTGACAGGGGACGGGCTGTCTGCCCGGCCGGCCTCACTGACAGGGGCGGGCTGGTCTGGCCGGCCGGCGTCATGACAGGGGGGGGGCTGTGGATCCTGGCCGGCCGGCCTCATGCACAGGGGGCGGGCTGTCGCTGGCGGCCGGCCCTCACTGACAGGGGGCGGGCTGTCTGCCGGCCGGCCTCACTGAACAGGGGCGGGCTGGTCTGCCCGGCCGGCTCACTTACAGGGGGCGGGCTGTCTGGCCGGCTCGGCCTCACTGACAGGAGGCGGGCTGTCTGGCCCGGCCGGCCCTCACATGACAGGGGGCGGGCTGTCCTGCCCAGCCTGCGCTCAACTGACAGGGGGTGGCTGTCTGGCCGCCGGCCTCACTGACAGGGGGCGGGCTGTTGCCCCGGCCGACCTCCCACTGACAGGGACGGCTGTCCTGGCCGGCCGAGCCTCACTGACAGGGTGCGGCTGTCTGCCGGCCGGCGTCACTGGCAGCGGGCGGGCGTGTCTGGCCGGCCGGCCTCACTGACAGGGGGCGGGCTGTCTGGCCGGCCCGGCCTCACTGACAGGGGCGGGCCTGTCTGCCCGGCACGGCCTCACTTACAGGGGGCGGGCTTGTCTGGCCGGCGGCCTCACTGACAGGGGGCGGGCTTGTCTGCCGCCGGCCTCACTGACAGGGGGAGGGCTGTCTGCCCAGCCGGCCTCACTGACGAGGGGGGTGGGCTGTCTGGCCGGCCGGCCTCACTGACAGGGGCGGGCTGTCTGCCCGGCCGGCCTCACTGGCAGGGGGCGGGCTGTCTGGCCGGCCGGCGTCACTGACAGGGGACGGGCTGTCTGGCCGGCCGGCCTCACTGACAGGGGGCGGGCTGTCTGCCCGGCCGGCGTCACTGGCAGGGGCGGGCTGTCTGGCGCCGGTCCTCACTGACAGGGGCGGGCTGTGTGCGTGCCGCCGTGCTCTGTGAGGCGGAGCACTGTGCTGTGTGAAGCGGCCGGCCTTCACTGACAGGGGCGGGCCTGTCCTGGCCCGGCCGGCGTCATGGCAGGGGCGGGCTGTCTGCCCCGGCCGGCCTACTGACAGGGGCGGGTGTCCTGGCTGGCCAGGCCTCACTGACAGGGGGCGGGCTGTCTGCCCGGCCGGCCTCACTGGCAGGGGGCGGGCTGTCCTGGCGGCCGGTCCGTCACTGACAGGGGGCGGGCTGTCTGGCTGGCCGGCCTCACGAAGGGGCGGGCTGTCTGCCGCCGCTCACTGACAGGGGGGCTGTCTGGCCGGCCGCCTCACTGACAGGGGGGCGGGCCTTGTCTGCCGGCCCGGCGCATCTGGCAGGGGGCGGGCTGTCTGCCGGCCCGGCGTCACTTGACAGGGGGGGGCTGGTCTGGCCGCCGGCGTCACTGACAGGGGGCGCGGCTGCTGTGCGTGCCGCGTGCTCTGTGAGGACGGAGACTGTGCGTGTGAAGCCGGGCCGGCTCACTGACAGGGGCGGGCTGTCTAGCCCCGGCCGGCGTCATTTCTGGCAAGGGGGCGGGCTGTCTGCTCCGGCCGCCTCCACTGACAGGGGCGGGCCTGTCTGGCCGGCCGCGTCACTGACAGGGGGAACGGGCTGTCCTGGCGGCCGGCGTCAATGACGGGGGCGGGGCGTCTGCCCGGCCCGGCCTCACTGGCAGGGGGCGGGCTGCTGCCGGCGGCGTCACTGGCCATGGGGGCGGGCTGTCTGGCCGGCCGGCGTCACTGGCAGGGGTGCGCGGCTGTCTGGCCGCCGCCGTCATGACAGGGGCGGGCTGTCTGCCCGGCCGGCCTCACTGGCAGGGGGCGGGCTGTCTGGCCGGCCGGCGTCACTGACAGGGGACGGGCTGTCTGGCCGGCCGGCCTCACTGACAGGGGGCGGGCTGTCTGCCCGGCCGGCGTCACTGGCAGGGGCGGGCTGTCTGCCCGGCCGGCCTCTCCAGTGCCGCTCGCAACATGGCCGGCGGTGCGTTGGCAGCTGCTGAGCTCTGGGTACGAGCTGACAACGAATCTGAACCGAGTCGACACAGGAGCCAGCGCAGAAGCCAACACAGCATCCAGCGCAAGGGTAGACCATAGTTTTGGTACACAGGCATCGAGCTCTCAAGTGTTGACTTATGATCTAGTACATGAGTCGATATATGATCCAGCAGAGCAGTTAATGCTTGATCCACAGGCTATGTCACAGAAGCCGACACTGGGTTAATCACAGGAGCCAACACCGGCTCTATCACGGGAGCCAACACAGGCTCTATCACAGGAGCCACACAGGCTCTCTCACAGAAGCCAACACAGGGCTAATCACCAGGAGCCAACACCGGCTCTATCAAGGATTCCACACAGGCTCTATTACAAGGAGCCACACAGTGCTCTATATCGGGAGCAGCCAAGCTCTATCACGGCAGCCAACACAGGCTCTAATCACAGAGCCCACACAGGCTCTATCACAGGAGCCAACACAAGGCTCTATCACGGGAGCCAGCACAAGCTCTATCACTGGAGGCCAACACAGGCTCTATCACAGGAGCCAGCACAGCTCTATCACAGGACCAAAACAAGCTCTATCACAGGAGCACAAGGCTCTATCACAGGAGCCAACAGACTCTATCACAGGAGCCAACACAGGCTCTATCACCAGGAGCCAGCACAGGCTTATCACAGGAAGCCAACAACAGACTCTATCACAGAGCCACACAGGCATTATGCAACAAGAGCCAACACAGGCTCTATCACGGGAGCCAGCACAAGCTCTATCACAGGAGCCAACACCGGCTGTATCACAGGAGCCAACAGGGAGTGACCGACTGACGGGTCCGTTGCAGGCACTGCAGGAGGCGGCAGAGGAGACTCAGCAGAGCCCGGCACAGGAGCCGGCGGGGGAGCCGGCGGGAGAGCCGGCGGGAGAGCCGGCACTGGGCACACCGGCCAGGTGAGCTTCAGCTCAGTCATCATTCCGTGTCTATTGGGCAGCTGCAGCAGCTCCACTATCACGCCTGTTATACCGCAATGACGGAGCTTTACAGCGTTAACCCGCGCCTCGCTCTTCTGAAATAATAACCGCAGCGACACGCGCAAGGCGGCACTCGAAAGTTCCCAATGAAACGCATCTAAATAATACGTGCAACTGGCAAAATATGGTCACATGTCAGGTCACGGTCAAGTTAAAGGTCAAAATGAAGATAGTTGATTTTTGGGCCATACTTTCCATCCAAAGCCTTAGACTGAGACAATTATCACTTTCGCTATCTATCGGAGGTATAATGCATCACCCGCATCAAGCAAAAGTGAAATTGTAAGCAAAGGTCAAGATCAGGTCACAAAAGGTCACTGTGGGCAAGAGGTCTGCGATAGTCATGCGACACGTATTTGATGTGTTATTTACACTTATAATTCGATAATACCTACCATTTTCACGGGCGAGTACGAGCTGCGCGTGTGCGAGCGGTTCCCGCGGCCCAACGCCGTGGAACCGCGAGCTAGCAAAACTAATATGGATAGCAATGGTGAATATATGCAAGATATACGGACAAATTTGATACAGCATGTTCTTGCCGCTGTTAAATTTATTGTGTGCAAGTTTCGAGGATCTAAACATGTTTTCGTCTAAAATGGCCATCAAGCGTTGCGGGTAGGGAGACAGACTGTTGGCCGGTGGGGCGGAATCGCGGGAGTAGACAATGCTAAATCAGCCGGAATCAGAAGAATATTCCCTGGGTCGCTGCGTTTTTCCGAGGCGTAATTTCGCAGCGATATCGTGTGCCGATTTCCCAGTGCCCTAACCCGCGCTTGACCGGGGGCAATATTTAAAATGTGAAGGTCTACAAAATTGTAATATCAGATTGTTTAATGTTTTGACCCCCCCCTCCCCCCAAAAAAAACAAAAAAAAAAAAAAAAAAAAAAACACATGACGAGTTTTCGCGAACTAAAGCTCAAAACACAGATGGCGTGGCTATCGCACGCTGAAACTACCAGTACGCGTTATTCCACATCAATTTTGGACATCTTGAACAAATGAGGGAAATTGACGATTTTGGTTTAGGAACAGTCAAGTTTATGCTAACGGTCCACTACCACGAGTTTAACGATAAAATCTAGCTTATTTAAACCGACCCGTACAGACACGTTTTGATAAAATGCAAAAACTATAAACGTCAAAGATAGAAAATGTGAGGTTTAACAAAATTATTATTTCAGATTTTTTAATGTTTTGGGACCCCCCCACAAAAAATTATCTTGGGGAAAAATAATCACATTATCAAAATTTTCGAAGATGTTATAAAAATGTATGGTTGATCACATAGGAAAAATACCCAAACCAAGCTTCAAAGCAATATCTTTATTTTTGAGCGAGTAATGGCTCCCTAAGTATGGTAACTGATGACATAATATTTTGAAACTGCGTTTTTGTTTGCTTTCCTTTTCAAGATAAAGACAGACAAATGTTGGCACTGTATTTCTGAGATAAAATTGGTCTAGAAACATGCATTTTTTGTTAATATTATCCATTTCAAATTTTGGCCTCATCACTCATGTGGCCTGAATTTGTCCTGAGCTTGACACTTACTTCATTTAAATGAGTTCAGATGGTAAAATGATTATCACTATCGAGTTATAAGTATAAAACAGCCAATCAAACATGTGTCTCATTACTTTCGAAAATCTTCTTCTGATAGTGACCTTTTGTGATCTGACCTTGACCTTTGCCAAAAATATCATTTTTGCTCATACCTTAGTGTATTATACCTTTGGGAGCACTTTTGGTGATCGTGGTCGCAATCTGGATGGAAAGTATGGTCCATAAACTCAAATGTCTCGATTTTGACCTTTGACCCGACCTTGACGTGATGTGTGACCTCAATTCAAAAATGTCGGGTATGCTTTAGATGTGTCTCAATGAGAACTTTCCAACGCCCCTTGCGCGTCTCGCTGCGATCATCGGTTCCGGAGATAACGAAGGGGCAATATCCCCCCTGGTCCAATGGTTTCGGAGAGACCTGGTCAAGCGCGGGTTAACCGCGCACTGCAGGGGGGTTTCGCGCGCGAAACGAACTGCAGGGGGGTTGATTTCCGCCCCGTGAGATCTCTCAAAACTACGCAACGTAGCGAACCAAGCGAAAACGGCATTAAATAGGCTCTAGAGCAAGCTCTGTCGAAAGTATTTTTGTCTTTTCTTGATCAGGTCACAATTGAGGTCACAGTGGTCACAAGGTCAGATTTCCGGTTTTAGGACTCTTTTAGGATCTTTTCCAGAACCCCGATTATACTCGGAAACTATGATAGCTAAGGAGCAACGATTGAGAGGCATATCGATAGCTATTGAAAATTTGCATCGCATCTAGTCGCTCAAAATTTTGAGCTCAGATCAATAGTGTTAGGCTCCAAGGTCATTAAAGGTCAAAAATACTGTTTTTAGCAAAACAGTTTTTCGTGAATAGCATGTCACCTAAGAAATATAGGGGAAAAAAAATTGGCGCCATCGTGTTTGTCTCATTGATGCGCTTCGAAACATATATACGGCGACCTGGTAAGGTCAACTTCAACATTTGACCTCAGGTCAAGGTCATTTAGTGACCCAGGTAGGTCATGCTACATATGTTACATATGGGGCAACGCCGCCAGACGAGACGAACACATTGGTGTCAACTAATCGTCTCTATCTCTTTTCTATCAAGAGTTATTTAGCAAATCATTGCTGATTGACCTCAGATGACCTTGTAGAAATCACTTAGCAACAATGGCACCTTGATTATTTAGAATAGCAAAAGAGGGCAATGATTGCCGAAAGAATTTAGGCCTGTATCCAATGCATATTTTGAAGGAAGCATTTGTTTATTTCCCATCACTTATAATGGGGAGGTTCAGGGAAAATTGGACTCTGACCTTTGGTCACTGTACGAAAAAATCCGAGATAAAGCGAATTGGTAGGTTACTGATATCTCTTATTGAAAGATCCTGCAAGTTTCAAAACTGTTCGAAAAAAGACTGTGGTTTGGCACGGAACCCGCAAACATTTTTGAAGGTGCGGGGTAGTGGGGGGGGGGGGGGGGCAGGCTCACTTGACATGGACTTGTGACCTGACCTGAGATGACCTTCAAGTAAATTTTCAAAGTGTGGTAATTGATGCCCAACAGGTTGGTACGAATTTGGCGGCGCTGCGCGCCGCCGTTTTTTCGCTACTCCTGAAAAACCTGAGGGGGCGGAAATCAACCCCCCCTGCAGTGCGCGGGTTAAGAGTACTATCAAACTCAAAGGGAAATATTAACTTGATATACATTATCTTATGCAATATGTATGGTGTTAAATTGATCGAGTCTCAATTTGAAAATATAATCACAATTTAGTATATTCCGAAAATTATTTTGGGGGAACTTTGAAAAATTATTGGTATTTACTTATTTCAGAGCTCATGTTCGGTGTTTCCCTTAATATTGGAAACGTGACATATCTGGCGTTTTTATTTCAATCTGTTCAACGTTGAATACCTCTTATTGAATTACCTCTCAACGCATCGCATCCACTAAATACGTCGTCGTCGGGGACCAAGTTGATCCACCGAATGAAATGCATCACGGTTTTATGAAATGTGAATTGTTTGATTGTGGAAAATTGGTTCAGATAAATGGTGAATGTGTGCATTGTATTGTATTAAATACTTGTAAGTTGAAAATTAATGAGGAAAACGTCCAAAATATATATTTTTGCAATAAGTCGAGAGAATACTAAATACGTCGCTCTCCGGGGCCAAACTAAATTGCCGATTTCAATGCACTTTTTCAAATGTTTGTTGATTGTTCACAAAAGTGTGGTACATATTCGCAAAAGATAGAGTGTAGGAAACATATTGCATACCTTCATGATGAATAGCAATACGTAGGGAGGCTAGTTTAAGTTCGGACAGTGAATTCGTTACCGAATACTTGCTGAGTACCGACCGTTTTAGGCGTGGACCACGCTTATCAATTTTAACTTGATATAACTTCTTTATAATATTTTAAGTTGGGTGAATGGATACACTTCGATGTTCTTTAATTAAATACGTCAATTTTAATTATAAGTTTGAATGACGTCTTCTCCATTTTTAAAGAATTGAATTAACTTCTATTCAATTTTGATACCTGAATAAGATTTCATACATTGTAATACCAATATGAATATTTAATACACATTGGGCTCCTGACTTTTGGATGACCTCCCAGCTTCGTGAATGCATATTTCGTGACTTAATCAAGCACGTATGTCTTAGTATCTGATCGGGTAGTTAGAGAAGCTATCCAGCATTATTTCTTTGGAGGTAAACCGGGACTTAGATGTATACCCTTTCGATTTGGGTATTTCCCTTTGTGTGATTGACTTGAGGTCCACGAGTATTTCGGGAGAATATCAGTTTTCGGTGATAAGATGTCATGAATTATGGGCAGTCCTCTTTCATTCCATGTTCCACCTTTGGGTAATCACCGTGAACTTTCTGGCCCCTGCACTCTAGTGATCGCACATTGCATTATCGGACCTAATCCAGTCACACCGAACTCATCTCTTCAAAAATGCTCGAGGCTGCTTCGCGAGAGGAACGCGTTCTTTGCGAAATTCCTGGCTTGAATCTGGCGGTCCTCCGGCCTAAGCTTTGTTTACCGTTTGCGCGGAGTTCACGATGGCGGCCTGAGTTCAAAAATCGAGCCGAAATTTTGTTCACGAAGCCCCAGTGGCTGGCCCTGTACTACACCATGTGGGCTCGTCTTGTCATGCCCATGGCGGCTACCAAGCCGTGGCGAGGCCTGTGGTGCTTTTCATGGGAGTGCCTGCTGAGCCTAATCGGGATAACGTCGTACGTCACTATCCTCGGATCAGAGCTGGCATTTCTGGACTCGGTTGTTTAATCGCGCGACTGGAAGGTGCGACGTGAGCCCCTGGAGCCAGCCTCCGTCTTCAGTCGTACATGTCACCTCTCGAGTTAGTGGCAAGGCTCGACGCCGAGGCTGAGACGGCATTGTTACGGTTAACATGGATGTATTTCGTTGTGGTTCGTTTCCGTTCCGGGTCGGGTCATCGTTCATTCGTGAGAGTCACCTGGCGGTCCGATTCTGTGCGTCCGCGGGCCAGATTTGGCTCCGCGGAGCTACGGCTGTAAGTTATGGCCGCTCGGTAACTTGGTTTGTCAGCTGTCTGTGTTGTCCGGCCCGGCGGCGGGTCCTGAGCCAAATCAGAAACGCGTCGCCGATCACCACCGGGCGCCGCTGGGACGCGCCGATCCTGGTTCGAATCGGGGCGGTGGATGGCCGTCTCCCGGATGCACCCCGCGTACTTCTGACTCTTCGACTCCTGATCTCTCGACTTGCATAGGACGCCTTCACTGTATCGGTAAGTACACTCTGGATTTCCTGACTGTGGGCTCTGATTGTCGGGTGATGTCCTTTGCAGATCCTGATCTTCTCCTGCCGATTCTGAGGGTCGAGCCCTCTGAGGCTGTGGTGGTGCGAAATCTAGGACCTGCGGGTCGAGCGTCGGATCGGAATTGGGCTGTTACTCTAGGATTGTCGATATGAGGTATCAGTCTCCTCAACCCTTTTTGTTGTACCCTCGACCTTGGTGGGACTGCACCGTCGTCCGAGCAGGACAGACACGCACGACCTGCCGACCGGCATAACTGGAGATCACGATAGGATCTCTCTGGACCAGAACGGAGTCCTGAGCTGAGCAGCTCGGCAATAACTGTCAGTTCGAAAAGATAAGGCCAACACACGCCCACCTGGGCTCAGCCGAGTGACACAACCCGATATGTCATGAACCCGCGTTCATTTCGTGGGATTTGTCTTGCGAGATTGGCACTCACTCTGCTATGTTCGCTCATATATGATGGTGCCTCGTTTTGCGCCTTCGCAGTTATAATCGTCTGCATGTTGGACCATCTCAGCTTTCGTGTCGAAGATGACGATCTAACATCTAGCTATCTGCACGATCACGATGACGGCAAGGCTGAGAAAGCTGTAAACAACAGAGTAGCACATCGCTTCGTGACCGAGCACAGTGTGGCGCTTGGAATCGCACTATGGACAAAGGATCGACGCGATGGCTTACTGATACGGATTCATGTGGTATGGCTCATCTCAAGACGCATGACGGTCACACGAATCATTGCGCGCGCGAGGATATCTCAGGGTGCTCTCAGCCGACTCAAAATCACTGTCTGGTCGCCAGGTCCACGTATTGGTGACAAGACCACGGAACCGAAAAAACGACTTCGCCTACCAGAATGGATAAGATCAGAGTGCGACGGTGTAGGCAGAAACGTAGAGTTTTCAAACAGACCTATGAATGGCAAGATGCTAGTCTCGGCCGCGAGCACCACTGTACGGAGATAGCTCGGTGTAACTGCACACCTATGTTGCGGCAACTGAATGACTCACTGCGAGACTTCTGTGAGACATGAGCTGCGCCTGAGACGTCCGTCGCGCAGCTCGTTGTGCGCTTCGTCAGACCGCGACCAGTTCCTGGAGGTTGCAGATGGCGTCGTCAGTGATGATTGTCACCGCTTGGCTCCGTCGCGACGAATCGTTCGTCGCCCAAGCCGCAATACCACCGCGTGCGCACAGCGGCGCGAAACTGTCGGTGTTTTTTGGCGTGCGTGCGCGGCACACGGGCTTACGACTTTGCACGCGCTTCTGCAGTGCGATGTGGCACAGCCTCATTCCCAATCGTTCACTGATTCGCGGTGTGCTCGTCGTATGAACCCAGTGTCCGTTTTGCAGAGGCAGGGCCCTCGTCTAACAGACCGTTTCGATCGGAGCGGTCATCTTCAAGTGCGCGGCCTGGCACGCGTCTGCAAGCGCCGGATTTCTCGGGCTGCCACCAGAGCTGCGTGTGCCGCATAAAAACGATATTGCCTTGCTGAAATGGTTTCGAGTATTTATACAATAGTGAGCCTTGCGTGGCATATTGCGGCTCTCGTTGCAACTGTCACGTTTTTTTGCTTACCCAAGCGGTAATATTGTTGAGTGCAGTCCTCGTTGCCGACTCCTGGCTTGAAATTGTGACAAAATATGACTATAATGTCAAGACCACGCACGCGTGGCGCAGTGCGTGAAGTCGAATAGCAATCGCAGTTGAAGTATCGCATGACAAGACTGCCTTTGGCAAACTAGATGATCGGACAAGGTGTGCGGCCGCTCGTCCTCGGTGATCCACTCTGAGGCGAATCGGGATCGGCACGAGCTAGACAGCATTTGGCTGGCGGCAAGTGATATGCATATCGCCCGTCACCACAACACTCATCCAAAGGCCAAAACGCCTGGGGCCATGGTCCAGGTCTGCTCGTTTGTTAGCAATACTTACTTCATATAGCACCAACAGTAGGAAATATAACTACATAGCACATCAATGGACCGTGAGTGGACCTTTCGTGGAACGGTAATGATAACGAGATAGCGCCAGTGGCTGATACAGCCCTGCACTGAGGTACCGTAGTGCCTCATAGGGTCAGTAGTGCCCCACAGCAGCAGGATAGTGTTGCGCTGTCAGGCGAGGTACAGGACTACACTCTGACGCGTGTCTCCTGTGTGGGCTGGTGATTGCGGGCAGGCAGGTGGCAGGCTACACTCTGACCTGCTGATCCTGAACAAGACGGACCTGGTGCCGCTAGCTGAGCTGGATGACGTCAGGAGTCGGCTGACGGCCATCAACGGTGCCGCGACACTACTGGAGACGTCGCGCTGCAGGTACGGGCGGCACGGTATACACGACACACTCCACGGTATACACGACACACGCCACGGTATACACGACACACGACACGGTATACACGACACACTCCACGGTATACACGACACACTCCACGGTATACACGACACACGCCACGGTATACACGACACACGCCACGGTATACACGACACATTCCACGGTATACACGACACACTCCACGGTATACACGACACACTGCGAAGAAAGCCCAACCGGTATAACACGACACACTCACGGTAATACACGTCACACTCACGGTTATACACGCACACTCCAGCGGTATACACGACACACGCCACGTATACACGACAGACCGCCACGTGTATATCATCGACACACGCCACGGTATACACGACCACACGCCACGGTATACAAGACACACTCGCACGGTATACACGACACACTACAGGTATACCGACACACTCCACGTATACACGACACACTCCACGGTATTATACGACACACGCCACGGTATACACGACACATTCCAACGGTATACAGACACACTCCACGGTATACACGACACACTTTATGTACACGCATACACAACACACACACACACACACACACACACACACACCACACCCACACACACACAACAACACACACACCACACCACACACAGACACACACACAGACACACCA
Source organism: Semibalanus balanoides (assembly GCA_014673585.1). NCBI lineage: Eukaryota > Metazoa > Arthropoda > Thecostraca > Balanomorpha > Balanidae > Semibalanus > Semibalanus balanoides. Next base: position 133,556 of record VOPJ01011763.1, on the reverse strand, counting down.
CAGACACACACCACACACACACAGGACACACACAACACGCACGCACCGCACGAACGCACGCACGCACGCACGCAACGCACGCACGCACGCACGCACGCACGCACGCACGCACACACACACACACACACACACACACACACACACACACACTATGGTACACACTATACTTACAGTGGTAGGGAAAGTCGGATATGAGTGCGCTTGTAGCGTATGCTGCTAACTTACGTTTTGAAATACTGCCAGCCGTCGTTACTATCACTACATGAAGTCCAAACAATTATCTCGCATCGACCATGATTGGAATGACGAGAGTGACGAACCGATATGAAAAAGTATGGCCACAGGCACTTAAAAAAAAAATGAATTTGCGTACTGTGCCAAACAGGGTGAGTAAAAGCAGGAATCTTGGGTAAGAGTACGCACTCACTGCGGGTAGGAGTACGTACTCCAATACTCCATGGCGCATATGTCGTTGTTCCAGTTGTGTAATTCGATCTAAAAAAGTGATCATGAATAAATCTACGATCAAATGTGTTTCCTTTGTTGCTGTTCCTGTTCGGATACTGAAAGTCACGTCATATTCAAAGTGTCGAAAGTGTATTTGGTAAAAATACACAGGTCATGCATATAGTTGTTTGAGTACTCTCTCGCCCTCTGCAGAGGATTGCGCACTCTTTACCGGCAGGCGCTCAGCTCACACGAAACATGCTCAGAAATGGCGCCTGAATTGAAGCGAGAGGATTAGACCAGTGACGTCGCCACAACGTTTTCAGTGAGGGACAGCCAGGGAATATGGCTAATGTTAAAATCCTGTAAATCTGAAGGTAGGGGTGTACTATAAAATGGACTTTTTAGAAAATTGAAAAAAGACTGTCAGAACCTGTTCCATGGGCCTTAAAAAGAGACGTGGTGCATCGATTTTGGTTCTCCTTTTCAAAAAAACTACCACCTCGAAAAAAAAAAACTCTGTAAAAATGCATTATTAGCAATGGCAGGATGCCACAAAGTGGTCGTTTGTCCCTGTATTTATTCTCAATAACTTCCGATCCACTTCAGTGACATCAACAATTTTGGTTAGGCTTAGTAGACAATTCATTGGGAACATTTTGACACCAGAAAAAGTCCGGTCAGGTCAGGTCCACGGATTATGACGTCACAAGTTAAAAAGTGGCGCAACGTTTTTTTTTCTGATGGATGCTCTTCATCTACTTACTCATATTATCATCACTTGGCGTTAGAAATCGATCATGACGGTTAGCAGTGGTGGATACAGAGGGTAATACATTACCCCCCGCCCCCTTTGAGCCTCGAAGGGGTTTATTCCAATAGCCCAAGGGGCCCGATAGCCGATCCGAAGTCCACTTCTTGTAACTAATTTCCCCAAAAACGTTTTCAAACCAGAATGCCGCAAGTGCATTTGTCCACTTCACTCCAGATGAACCTATTTGGCCTCCCAGAGAGGCCACTCTGGTCTCCGTAGGCCACGTCGGGGCCTCCAGAGGGCCCACTCTGATCAACGAAGGTTATTCTGACTTGAAGAGGCCCATTCTGGTTTTGTAGAGGCCCATTTCAGCATATAAAATGTATTTTGAACTAAACGGCGTCCATTCTAGCATATATTTGTCTTTTCATTTAAAAGGGCCCCAAGGCTTGAGGGGTCTACTAAGGCCTGAGAGGGCCACCAAAGGCCTTTGGGCCCACTTTTGCCACGTGCCTCCTCCTCGATCGAATCCTGGGGTCCACCCCTGAACATAATAATAACTGCTCTGTGCCAAATACACATGTGGCTTCAGGAAATCAAACTGGGCTACTCATTGAGTCAGAACTGGCCCACTGGATCAAAAGTGGAGCCCTTGAAAGGCAGAGGCCCTGTGGAAACTAAGATGGTCCTGGAATGCAGAGCGGTTCCTCTGAGGTTCAGAGTAGGGCCCTCGGAGGCCAGAGTGGGCCTAATGGAGGCCAGATGGGTTCCTCTGGAACCTAGGACCTTTGGCTGGTCTTGAAGTGCCCAATCTCTTGTCTGAGGGTCCTCTCAGACTCTGACCCTGACCTAAAACCCCTCACGCGGGAACAGGGGCTATCTTAACAAGTCTAGGGCCCTCAGACCAAAGTCTGAGAATCTGAGCACTCACAAACCAGCCATGGACTCCATAGGTTCCAGAGGACCCATCTGGCCTCCATTAGGCCCACTCTGGCCTCCCGAGGGCCTACTCTGACCTCCAGAGACCCCACTCTACATCCAGGAGCCATCTGGTTTCCACAGGACCCCTCTTGCCTTATCAAAGGGCCCCACTTGAATCCATTGGCCAGTTCTGACCTCAATGAGGCCCAGTTGATTTGCCTGATCCATGTTTGTATTGCATCAGAGCAGTTATATTATGGCCTTCAGTGGTGGACCAGATTCGATCAAGGAGGAGGCCACGTGCGCAATGGGCCCCAAAGGCCTTGGTGGGCCCTTCAGGCCGTAGTAGGACCCCTCAAGCCTCGGCGCCTTTTGAGAAATGAAGACAAGTATATTGCTAGAAATGGACCTTTAGTAAAAATATACGTTTTACATTTGCATGAAATGGGCCGTATCTAGTGATCAGAGTGGCCCTCTGGCAGGCCCGACGTGGCCTACGGAGACCAGAGTGGGCTCTGCTAGGAGGCCAAGGAAAGGTCATCTGGAGGTCAGAGTGGAACAAATGCACTTGCGATTTGTTTGAAAACGGGGCGAAATTCGTTAAGAGTGACTTCGATCGGCTATGGGCTATTGGGCCCCTTCGAGGCTCAAAGGGGGTGGGGGGTATGTATCCCCCTCTGTATCTACCACTGATAACCGTCATGATCGATTCCTAACGTCAAGTGATGAAAATGATGAGTTAAGTAGCATGAGAGCATCCATCAGCTAAAAAAAACGTTGCTCCCACTTTTACTTTGACGTCATAACTTCCTGACCTGACCTGACCCGAACTTTTTCTGGTGTCAAAATGTTCCCAAGGAATTGTTCTACTAGCCTACCAAAATTGATTGATTGTTCACTGAAGAGGATCGACCAGCGTACTAATGCGAGACCCACAATACCAATACAAGGACAGAACAGACACACTGTGGTGACATCAACTCTGCGCATTGCTATTAATACATATTTTACCAGAAAGTTATTGTAATTCTATTCCGACAAAGGTGAGTACCTAGCTTCATTCTGTGGCACAAGAGATCACAACAACAAAGAATCGATGCACGCAGCGTCTCTTAATTAACAGATACCCATGGAGACCAGGTTCGGGCACCACCGCCTTTATCTTCACATTTTCGAAACAAGACTGCGGCCACATGATCAGTACACGACCCTAATGACCAGGACCGGACCTCCCTTTTTAACTTCTTCAAATCTGTTCTCCTCTATTATTATACCTTCATGATTATGAGTGTTGTTCTTATTCAGGGCGAGCGCTCACACGCACCGTCGCGTGCTACCGCACACCCCCCACAGTCGACATGCACAACATCAGTGCTCGTTCTATTCATCAAAATACCGGTAGGGAACGTCCCTGAATAAGACACCACCTCACAATACTTCTGCTGCACAACATATTCTGATGTTGTCAAATAACCAGCAATCACAAATAAACTGGCGCTTGTCTTGGAAAGCTAAAAAACGTTGCCTCTTTTGATGTCAGCATCAGATAAAATAAGTTAACGTGACTCAAAACGACAAATGGAGCAGCAGTGCGCCTAAATTGTGGATGCCTTGTGAAGGGAATGATGGTTAGCTAAAGGCACTAAATGGCGTTGCTTCGAAGTAGCTAAGAAGGTGAAACAGCTGGTACGTTCTCTGACCCCCTGCGTATTCGCTCCTTACACACACACACTACTCACATAGTCTACACTACACACTCCACACAGTCGCACTCGACGGTACATGATTCGAGCTCAGGTTACATACACTAACTACACAGTAACTACACTACACACTAACTATACTACACTACTACACTACACTAACTACACTACACAGTGCATAGTACACAGCACACTGGAAACTCGACAAAGAATAGCCGTTTCTGCGAGTTGTTAGGCTTCTCGTTTATAATGATATAATTCGCACATTGTACCTGTATCCGGAGTATGGGTTGATTCACTGACTTGGGCATCGTTTTGATTGTGTTGCTTTATTTTGTGTGCAAATAATATTGTTCACGTTAATGTATTTCTCTCTTCCGCCAGAGTGGATTTGGAGTTGATTCTAGACCTTCACGCTTATGAACAAGTTGATTTCAAAAGGTAAGCTGTAATCGTTATTGCTGGTAACATTTCCTGCTGTTCCTAATTTGACTGGCACGGCATGGCATGACAATTTTAGTGTTGTACAATTCATGTTATTTCATTTTTTATTATCTGATTCTTGTTGTGTAGTTAAATTCATTTAATGATTATCTGATCACAATAAGATTTACTATTTCTTTAGATTTTTTCTTATCTGATTCATGTCCTGTAGTTGAATTCATTTCATGATTACCTGATCTTATCACTTAAGGTTATTCGGTAACTGTTATGGACATTGTCGTGTGTCGCCTTTAATTGTGCTTATATTATTTGTCATACAATTCCTAAAAGCAAGGGTTTAAATTGTTTGATCTTTTGGTACATCGTGTAAAATCGTTCTATATCATTGTGCGATTTGCATCGCACTCTGCAACTTGTCCTGTATCGCCTGATCTCGGTTTCGGCTTGCATTCCCCCGTGGTGTGTATTATCTGTCTGTCCGCGTGTGAACAATGCCTGTCAATATTGGCCTCAGTCGGTGGTGGCCGTGTTCAGGTCAGGTCCACCGTCGCCGTCCACCGCACCACAGGTCGCCGTCCACCGCACTCGCCTAATCGCCTAATCGCCGAATTTAACATGCGGCCTATGGAAACGCGCTGAATTGTCGCCTAACGACCGAATGCGCGTTTAGGCGTGTTCAGCTGATTTTTTTAGCGCGTTTTTCGGCGCTGAGTCGGCGCTGAGTAGGCGCACAGGAGTTGGAAGTGTTGAGCTTTTCGGTCGTTAGGCGTGAAAAAGCTTCTGCCTGAAAGATTCTTCATGAAAATTTGTACGAACAAGTAAAGTATTTACGCTGTGAAGTAGTGTAAATATCAGTAACCTTACCATAGCATGGTGTTTTCCAGGGCTTCAGATTTTGGTGTTGCAGTGAATCACGAGGTTATTTATGGGCGATAATTCTTCGGTAATCTGTCTTCTTCGTAGTAGAACGCTCTACTTTATTTTGAGCTAGAAATTATTGGAAAATATGTGGGAACAGCAACATTATTGTATAGATTTGGAGCGACTTTTTCTCCATATTCTCCGATTTACAGAACATTGAATAATTTGTTTATATTTCTGCTGGTTTACGTGACCTTGGTATCGGCTCAAGAACTTAAAAGCTTTGTGGCATGTATTATTCGTCTTCGCTTTATTGCACGTGCTTTAGTGTTAAATAATACAAACAGTTTCGAGGTATGCATAAATAATCAACTAAAAACCTACAACTTTCGCATTTTAATGCACTTTTGGTCAGTCATAGCGTCTTACATTCGGTGCATAATTCGGTCGTTAGGCGCGTACTCAGTGCGTAGTCGGCGAGCAGTCAGTGCGTAGTCGGCGTGTACTGAAATTCGGCGATTAGGCGATTAGGCGTGTTTGCGCAGTGGACGGCCACCTTTAGTGGGACGTCCTGGAGCCCGCGCAGTGCGCTCTAAACATCTCTCTACCGACCACCTCTGTCTGACGGGGCGGGGCGGGTCCACCTCTGTCTGACGGGGCGGGGCGGGCGACAGACTCTGTCTGACGGGGCGGCCGGCGGGCGACAGACTCTGTAGGTGTCACTGCCGACCCCCGGCGCTGGTCCTGCCTCGATCATCACCCCCGGCACCGGCGGCCGCCCCGCTCAGCCGCCGCCACACATTGACGCTTAATACGCCGGCGATCATCCCGCTCACGCCCCCTCGCTGTGCCCGAAATTAATCGCCACGCCAATCTGGCGGCGACGCATCTCAGTCATAAACCGGCGCGACAAAGGCCCAATCCATAAAATTATCATTGGCGTTATAAATGGTAGCGGCCGGCACCTGTCAGTGCTGTATTGTGCGGGGCCGGTGGCCGGCGGCGTGGCGTCTACTAATGGTGGACGGCGGCCGGTCTGTGGTCTGTGTGTGGCAGTTGTGACCCCCTCTGTTGCTCTCCCTCCCTCCCCTTCTGTCTCTGTATGTGTGCGGTGTGTACGTCTCCGCTGTCTGCTGTCTGCTGTTAGCGTGTCGGCTGGCTGGCGGGATATGACTGTATGACGTCACGGCGCCTCTCCGACGCCAATCGACGCTTTATTGGAAGCTCCGCATAGCGATACGTGAGATGATAGCATTGTCGTCACGCATTGCTGTAATGTGGTGTGTAGTGGAGCGTTAGCTGATGACACTTTGTCTGTTTCAGTGTAGAAAAACAGTTTTCCGTTCCGGGAGGAACGCATTTAGACCAAGTAAGCAGACCTGATTCTTCTGAACTGACACATATTTTGTTGTGAGATTTACACAGATGATAGTTTGCATTTGCTATTTTGTCTTGTTTCTTGTCATGTATCGCTCAGAATTTAAGGTATTTTGTACAGTCATGGTGATGTGGTTACAATCGAGACCATATCCCGTCAGAGTCTGGGTACCGTCACGCTGGAGCGGCCTGGCAGTGTGCGGCGCCGCGACCTGGAGGAGTTCGTACACGGCCTGCTCTGGGAGAAGACGGTGCCGGACGGGCGCGGCCAGCCCCTCCAGATGCTGCGGATGAAGGTGAGTCTGAGCCGCCGCCGCGCGCCGCTCAATACAGAACCGGCCGGGCCGGGCGACGGCCATCCCCGCTCCTCCGACCGTGCCGGGACGCCCGGCAGAGGGAGGGAGGCAGCGGCGGCGAGCGGCCGCACAGCTCACCGCCTTTGTCCACGACCGACAGTGGGCCAGTTCTATCTGCACCGATAAACTCCATTCACACACACTTAATGAAAGACCGCGAGCCGGCCGGTAGCACAAAGGCGGCTGTTTACCTCATGAATATAAAAGGTAGTATTATATCAATGGGGCTGGCTGGTGGCCTGTAGTGGATGAGTGGCGGCGAGGTGCGCCGCCGCCGCTCCCAGAGAGGCTCACGGCGAGCTAGCCGTGGCCGCCGAGCCCCCTTGTCATAATAGTTTTCCACCCGGTGAAAGGCGGCCGTGCGCCCCTGAAAAGGAGGTTTTTTGCCGGCGGCGGTGGTGTACACTTCCGTGTGGAGTGGTCGGCTCGGCCGTGTAGAGCGAGTGAGGTGCTCGCCGATTATCGACTGATCGGCGGCCGGCCGCAGTGTGTGGCGCCGGCCAACCAGCGCTGAATCCGGCCCGCTCTCTCTCTCAGATCTCAGATCAGCCGGCTCTGCTGCTGTCAGAGGGAAAATATTATCACATCCAGCGCGTCAGCCCCACTGAATTCGAGTCCCATTATCGCACGCTCTGTAGTTTGTGTGATTATCTGGTTTGATACAGGTACGAGTGGTGAACAGAGGGCGGCGGTTTGTAAACTTTCCGTTAGATGTAACGGATTAGTGAATAGCGTAGGAAATGAAGGCGAGAGGTACCAGCGTTGGTGCCAGTTCTACTTTCCGTTGATTTTCAACATTGGGAGATTTTTAATAATTACTCTTGATATGATTGTGTCTGCTTGCTGGTGTTCTGGTGCTTGCTGGTGTTCTCACTCAATGTGCCATGCCGCCGGCCGCGACACATGCCAGCAACCTGGAACCCTGTTTAGCATGCCATGTGCCAGGGTGAGGTGTGCACATTGTGGGAGAGGGTGTTTATGTGAGGCTGTCCAAACTGGCTGAAAGGTTCATAGAGAAATTGTCCACAGTAGTCCTTTTTACACTCCCTCATCGTGTTGAGGCAAAGTCGAGTCATATGCCGCTGCAATGCAAGTCAGTAGACCATGCGCGCTATTCAAGATGCGATTTGTGAATGGTGCCGAAATGTAAAAGCCAGAAGGCATGACTGGCATGTGTGTAACTGTTGTTTCGGCTTTTAACAATCGCTTTTTGATGATAGCGGTGCGATCTTTTAAGTAAGTATGTCAATGCGTGTAGTTTTATCTTTGTCGTTTCGCCCATAAATTGCTCATCCTCCGGGCGATAATGTCAAATAAACTGATTAAGTGTAAGATCATTGTCCTTGTACAATCTATATTGCTGTGTGAAGAGCCTCTATCTGTTCGTCTGCCTGCGTCGTCCTATGGTAGGTACTAGGTACCGGTCCGATCATCACGGGCATGAGTGGCGAATCGTTTCCCAAGTTGGAGTGGCCAAAGGGTATTCTAGTGCTATTTGCTATTTTGTCTTAGCTTGAAAAGGTGCTCAAATATATTAACATTACAAAAAATGAAATGTTGGTCTGGCATGGGCCACACCTGCCATAACTTCGTTCTCCACCCCTGATCACGGGGCTCGAACTCACTCCGTTCGTGTCATTAGTACTGTGGTCTAACTGCACCACGCTCTTATCAAAGTTAACCTATCCAGCCAACTTCTGCTGCAAGTCCACCCTGACAGCATTTAACGTGCTGATCGCCGACACCCAGGTGAAGAAAATGAACCCCATCCGTGAACAGTTGAACAGAGCGTCTCACATATAAATGATCAGCAGCATTAGCCTCCAGTTCAGCGATCTCGCCCAATCTCTGATACTTCAGCAAAGAAAACGAAGTTGTGTTGACTGGCACCGTTCAGGGTTTGCTGTTCGTTGTGTTTGACCAGTTTGGTCAGACAATATTTGCACCGACCCGCTGATTGGCCGGCCGGAGGGTGACCTGTCACGTGACCGGTCAGACTGGGTCGGCGTGGGGTGCACGGCAGGGCGGATCCAGCCCCCCACCCCCCACCCCCTGAGTCGGGTCGCGCCCATGTCGCGCTCGTAGGGCGCAACTTTTTGTATGTGGCGCCCCCCCCCCTCTGACCGAAATCCTTGATGCTCGTCTGCACGGGGTCTGTTGATGGCTAGCGCTGAGTGCGTATGGATCCAAATTGCTACCCCCCCCCCCCCCCCTGAAATTTTGTTAATGAATAAATTGGTTAGACTTCTGCTCTCTCCTCTTCTCTCTCTCTCTCTCTCTCTCTTCTCTCTCTCTCTCCTCTCTTCTCTCTCTCTCTCTCTTCTCTTCTCTCTTCTCTCTCTTCTCTCCTCTCTCTCTCTCTCTCTATCTCTCTCTCTCTCTCTCTCTCTCTTCTCTCTTCTCTCTCTCTCTCTCTCTCTCTCTCTCTTCTCTCTCTCTCTCTCTCTTCTCTCTCTTCTCTCTCTCTCTCTCTCTCTCTCGTCTCTCTCTCTCGCTCATCCTCTCTCGCTTCTTCGCTCTCTCGCTCTCTCCGCTCTCTCGCTCTCTCGCTCTCTCGCTCTCTCGCTCGCTCGCTCTCTCCCTCTCTCGCTCTCTCGCTCTCCTCCTCTCTCGCCTCTCGCTCTCTCGCTCTTCTCGCTCTCTCGCTCTCTCGCTCTCTCGCTCTCTCGCTCTCCTCGCCTCTCGCTCTTCTCGCTCTCTTCGCTCTCTCGCTCTCTCGCTCTCTCGCTCTCTCGCTTCTCGTCTCTCGCTCTCTCGCTCTCTCGCTCCTCTTCGCTCTCTCGCTCTCTCGCTCTCTCGCTCTCTCCTCTTCGCTCTCTGCGCTCTCGCTCTCTCTCTCTCGCTCTCTCGCTCTCTCGCTCTTCGCGCTCTCGCTCTCTCGCTCTCCGCTCTCTCGCTTCTCGCTCTCTCTCGATATGTTAGATATCAAGAGCTGATCGAGAACAATATGGGTTCTGCTCATGAGCATAAGATGTTCGGAGTACGGGTAAGGGAACCGGAGAGAAATACATCACGGGTTGGATACATAAGAGCTGATACTTTTAAGAAACTACCAATTAAATTCAAGTGTTATTGGATCTACGAGAAACGTCTATACGCAAACCCTTTCCAATGGCGACGCGATCGCAGTTAGAAGCCAGCTGATCTGGCGGACGCCGAAGTAGTGATCTTTGATGAGGAAAGTATTTGCTTTCAACAAATTCTAAGTCGTTGCTAAAAACTCTGCAACTTCAAATGTTTTGACACCAACCTAATCATATCATAACATATTGTTTTCTTGTGGCGTTCAATAATGACGGGACATCGTATCTGAACCGCAATAGGTTCCGTGATGCTGTGTGCTGCCCTCTGCAGACATGTCATAGTGGCAGGGGGACAAGTTGACAGGTAGCTATTTGACAAATCATTTTCGACGAGACGTGTTTAAATTGTATGTAAATATGACATATATGCCATGCATCAAATACCATTGTTATATGTTTTGTATGTGATAAAACAAAGAAGATTCTTAAATGTATAAGATACTAAGCAATATAGTTTATTACGAGCGCTCGCTCGTCTTTCTGTGGTATATGGGGAAAATCTGAATATGAGCGGCCCGACCCGTTGCGACGCTTTTGAGAAGCTTATATCTCTGCAACCGCACGTTCCATTGACAAGCGGGCTTATTTGCTGAGTAGCCCCATCCGACCTACTCTGCTTGAGGCCAGTGCCGACTATGTCGGTGACTACCACTGCGCGTGCCGCGTGAGGGGTGTTGAAAAGAGTTTTCTCGCAAAAACTCCGCAACGGCTGGGCAGATTGAGTGCAAATTTGGTGTGTGGTTAGGAATCTGTCACCATCACTTTCCCACAAATCAGGGATGGGGTGGGCCGGTGGAGTGCCTTTGCACGTTAGCACGTGTGCACCCTTATTTGTATCTCAGAAACTACTCGCCCGATCGAGTTTAAATTCACCTTCTCCTTGGCGCTCGCTCGTTCATCGCCAACTACGGTGTCTTACTGGTATATAAGTAATACAGTAATGGTTAAACACGTTATTTATTGAGAGCGTTTTCGCTATCCATTTTGCACGTTGCGACCTACCCAGGGGATGTAGATGCAACCTGTCCCGTTAGTGAGGTAAATTGCTTCATTCGCAAAGGTCAAGGCCATATATTCTGCAAAGGTATTCTGTTTTTACGGGTCGCTTAAGCTGAAATTATTTATTTACAGTAAAAATGCTCGTGCATTTTGGTGAAAAAATATATGAACTTTTCCTACGGTAGTCACTATTGTTCGATTTCGGATATCTTCCACAAATCGACAGCTAGGAAGGTGAAAATCGATGCATTTATCTCCGCCTTAGGTGATTTTTCTGGAGTCGGCATTAACCCGCTTCCGAGTGGTTTCCGAGTCGTCTTTTGTAAGCATCAATGTGAAAAGCAAACAGATAACGGGTGAATGGGTCATCAGTGTAGCTAATATATCATAACACGTGGTGTTTGATGTGTCTGTGTGTCACACGAATATAATTAAAGATTGCAGTCATTAAATGTCTATCTGGATGTCTAGATAATAAGCATCGGGCTTCATTGCCTCTTCGGCTCTGACACCTGGGCGGCATGTGACCTTTGTTGTCGGCCCGCCCTTAAACCCCAATCATCATCATCATCGGCTCTGACACCAGTAGCATAGTGCAACTCAGGCCACGACGGTCTGCTTCGTTGTAAATGTCATTTTCGATTTCGACTCAGAGAACTTCGCACATTAGCCTTCATTATTGTATGTTTCAGCTAAAACCGTAAATATTGTTTTTTATCGAAAGTGTGTATTGCTGTGTAAAGTTGGTCGGCTATGTATATGTGTGTCTGTGTGTTACAGGGCATGGTGAGTGTAGCGGGAGAGGACCGGCGGCTGATTCTGCAGGCGGTCGGCGAGATTTGCGACACAGAGTTCACCACCCGGGTCGCCCGCCTCATCTGTATAGGTCAGTCACGTGCACACGAGACACGAGTCCGCCCGCCTCATCTGTATAGGTCAGTCACGTACACACGAGACACGAGTCCGCCCGCCTCATCTGTATAGGTCAGACACGTCCACACGAGACACGAGTCCGCCCGCCTCATCTGTATTGGTCAGTCACGTCCACACGAGACACGCGTCCGCCCGCCTCATCTGTATAGGTCAGACACGTCCACACGAGACGCGTGTCATGCTCACGGGTGGAGCTACCTCCGATACCAGCTCTGCATCTCACTGGTCATTTTAATTCGTATTTTTTTTGCATGATTCTGTGAAGGAGATTAAAGCCGTTTTTGTCTCAATCATGTCATCGGCTAAGAGTAGCGGCGGATCCAGGGAGCAACGGGGCTCACAGCCCCCCTCCCCTCAATGTAAATTGGCGCCCCTGCGCGCTGGGGCACTACTTTGCGTCGAAGACGCAATCTGGGTGCTGCAGGCGCTACGAAATCCATGGAAAAAACGTAATTTGGGGTTTTTCCCATTCCGGGGAAGGAGCCCCGATGCCCGAAAAGCACCCCAAACTTCGGGAGGTCGCCCCGAAACTCGGAAGTGCTTCCTCAATCTCAAATATCAATTAAATCGATATAGTACGTTGGAATAATGACGGTTTGTTGACGTCATGGCATGCCATTTTTCATGGAAAACGAGAAATGTTTGAAAAACTCATAGAACACCGAGTTTTAATGCAAATTGCGAATTCAATACGTCAAAAAAGGAAATGATATTGTCTTCAAAATGGCTATCTCGGATTTGCGTAATTTTGAGTTTTTGCCCCCAAAAAATAAACAGAACTATTTTTCGGAATAAGTATTTAAGGCGGTGCCAAAATGGCGGTGCCCCTCAGGTGCCAAAAAGGTATACAGCCCCTCAGGTGCCTACAGCCCCCCCCCCCCTGCTCGGCTGCTGTTGGTATATTGGTGTGCTGTGGTGAGCTGTGCTGGACTGCTGTTGGTATGTTGGTGAGCTGTGCTGTTGGTATGTTAGTGAGCTATGCTGTTGGTATGTTAGTGAGCTGGGCTGTTGGTATGTTGGTGAGCTGTGCTCGGCTGCTGTTGGTATGTTGGTGGGCTGTGCTGTTGGTATGTTAGTGAGCTGTGCTGTTGGTATGTTAGTGAGCTGTGCTGTTGGTATGTTAGTGAGCTGTGCTGTTGGTATATTGGTGAGCTGTGCTGTTGGTATGTTAGTGAGCTGTGCTGTGCTGTGCTGTTGGTATGTTAGTGAGCTGTGCTCGGCTGCTGTTGGTATATTGGTGAGCTGTGCTGTTGGTATGTTAGTGAGCTGTGCTGTTGGTATATTGGTGAGCTGTGCTCGGCTGCTGTTGGTATGTTGGTGAGCTGTGCTCGGCTGTTGTTGGTATGCTGGTGGGCTGTAGGTTCTCGGCTGCTGTTGGTATGTTGGTGAGCTGTGCTCGGCTGCTGTTGGTATATTGGTGAGCTGTGCTCGGCTCACCGTGCCGTGCGGAGGTACACAGCTGCCGTCGGCCGTGACAGAGCGGTATACAGCGCCAGCAGAGCGGTATACAGCGCCAGCAGAGCGGTATACAGCGCCAGCCGAGCGGACACGGCCGCTGCTACCGACCGGTCACGGTACCTGTCCCTCCCCTCCTGCTACACTCACGGCACGCTCACGACACCTCTGCTCCCCTCCCTTCTGCTACACTCACGGCACGCTCACGGCACCTCTGCTCCCCTCCGGAGACACTGCAGCTGGAGTGCGGCTGAGGCTGCTGTTATCTGGCTGTCGGCCGGACGGCGTCCGCTTCTCTGCCGCAAACGCTCTCAAACATGACAATAGAGAGGAAATAAAACCGTACTCTACCGCCCGGGTCCCCGCCCCCGGTAACCAAGGATTGGTGGCGTGAAAACATTTTAAATTATATTTATATTTGCTTTTCATACGTGTTTCAACGTGTTGTTGGTTTGTTGCAGGACGTCTGACCGTGTTGTTGGTCCGTTACAGGCCGTCTGACCGTGTTTTTGGTCCGTTACAGGCCGTCTGACCGTGTTGTTGGTCCGTTGCAGGCCGTCTGACCGTGTTGTTTGTCCGTTACAGTTACAGACCGTCTGACCGTGTTTCTTGGTCCGTTACAGGCCGTCTGACCGTGTTGTTGACCCGTTGCAGTCCGTCTGACCGTGTTGTTGGTCCGTTACAGGCCGTCTGACCGTGTTGTTCTGACTGTGTTGTTGGTCCGTTACAGGCCGTCTGACGCGTAGTTGTTGGTCCGTCTGACCGTGTTTTTTGGTCGCGTTACAGGCGCGTCTGACCGTGTTGTTGGTCCAGTCTGACCGGGGTGTTGTTTGTCCGTTACAGGCCGTCATTGACCGAGTGTCGTTGGTCCGTTACAGGGCCGTCTGAACCGGGTGTTGTTTGGATCCGTTACAGACCGTTCTGTTACCGTCTGAAACCGTGTTATTAGGTCGCGTTACAGGCCGTCTGACCGTGTTGTTGGTCCGTTACAGGCCGTCTGACCGTGTTGTTGGTCCGTCTGACCGTGTTGTTTGTTCGCTACAGGCCGTCTGACCGTGTTGTTGGTCCGTCTGACCGTGTTGTTTGTCCGCTACAGGCCGTCTGACCGTGTTGTTGGTCCGTTACAGGCCGTCTGACCGTGTTGTTGGTCCGTTACAGGTCATCTGACCGTGTTGTTGGTCCGTTACAGGCCGTCACCTGGACGCGGCCAGCCTCAACGCAGCCTTCCAGTCAGCAGTTCCTGTGGTGCCCGAGCAGCAGCCGGACGCCGTATGACGCTAGAGACGCTCTCCGGTGCCGGTGCCGGAGGTCAGAGGTCAGGGTCAGAGGTCGAGGTCAGAGGTCAGAGGTCAGAGGTCAGAGGTCAGCCGGCGGGAGTGGTGGCACCCTGTCCTGCGGTCCGGGGCCGCGCTATGTCCAGCGTGCTGTCACTGCCCTTCATCGGTCGGCCCCCGGAGCCCTCCGACGGACAGCTGTTAGTGACTTGTCAGTGACTGTGGTGGCGAATTGTGCAGTGAACAATTGAATATACAGTGATGCTAAATAACTTGTTGGAATTACAACTGGAAAGAAGTTGCCAATATTTTGCGCAGAATTACTTTTCAAGAAGCAAGTGTGACTTAAACAGGACAGGCCCACTTGACCACGATCAAAATAACTCTACTCAAATGATCATATTTGTGTCAAAGCTTAAACTGATGCGACACTGGCGTGAGGAACCGTTTGAAAGGGTCGCTTATACGCAACTAATGAAAGTTTATATATAAAGTCGCTTAAGAGGCTGAGATGACACTTCAACGACGCAAACACAGCTGATACACTGCATCGCTTTTCCGGCCAGCGACAGTCTTGTACGAGTTCACCACGCGCGGCGAAGCGCATGGCAGTAAGGGTTAAAATTTGGTTTTTTCCCCCAATTATTTTTTCCCATTCGATGGTTTTAGCTAACCGCGCCGGCCGGTGCTCGGCGCCCCTTGCCTCGGGCCGGGGGGGGTGTTTAGACACCCCCCCTCTAACTCGGCTTCCTAATGGGAAACCAAGACATAAACAAAAATACCGTTCGAGAGCATCGTCAATAAAGGGATTTCGAAACTATTCGGTTGAAAATTTTTCTCAAAGGTCAATATTAGAGTTCACCAGAGGGTCATCAAAGGTCAAATTTCTCAAATTTTCCAGATTTAGACATATTCTTCCCAGATATCCCCAAATATCTCGGAAACTATGACAGCTAGGAGTAAATCATGTGAAGAAGTTAGATAGCTATTTAAATTATTGCAATCGCAATGTATGTCCTCAAATTTCATCTACAGGTCAATAGTTATGGGATCCAGAGTCATCAAATGTCAAAAATGCAGTTTTATGGGTCAAAATAAGTTTTTCCGTGAATGCTTTTTCTAAAAATGACACATAACTCAATTCAACTATCGTGTTCCTCTCGTCAGACCTTTGAAAACATATATCATGATGACCTCGTAAGGTCAAACTTCAAAATTTGACACTCAAGGTCAAGGTCATTTGGTGCCCAATAAAGGTCAATGTTGCAATATGGGGCGACGCGGACAGACGAATACAAATACAGTTGGTGTAATCCGAACTCCGTCTCACTATCTTCATTATATCAGAAGTTATTAGCAAATCATTGCTGATGACGCTCGAGATGACCTCAGATGACCTTGTATAGGTCTTTTTAGAATCAAATGCGCACTAGGTCATTCAGAATGAGCTAAAAAACATGATTTTCCCCTATTGGAAAAAAAAAAAAATTCAAGCCTGATCCAACCATGCATACTTTTTCAGAAAAGGAGGCATCTTGTTTATTTTCCCAATTCACTTATAATGGGGAGGTCAGGAAATTGACCTGACCTTAGGTCACCGATATCGAAAAATCGCGAGATATACAAACTTTAGAAGTCTGCTCTTTATGAAACACCTGTATGGTACGAAACCATCCGCATAAAAAATGTGGCTATTGGTGGAACACAAACTTTTTCGGAGGTGGGGTCACTTTGACCTAGCTGGTTGACTGACCTGACATGACATATTGTCAAAACTTTTTTGAAAGCTGGACAAAAGATGATTGAACAGCTAACTAGAAATATTGGCGGCGCTAACGCGCGCCGGGTTTTTCCCGATATCCAGGAAAAACCTGAGGGGGGTGTCCTTAAACACCCCACCGGGCCCCGGCGCGGGTAAAGGGACACTGCCTCCTTACCGGATGATATCGGCAAAAAAATAGGCTTAAACAAGGCCTAAAGGACCATTATGATTTTTTAATTGCCTTAAACTCTTATCCAAAAAGCGCAATACAAAAAAACAATCAATTATTTCATTACTTATAAGAATCTAAAAACTGTTTTACGATTTATACTAACCACTACGTACATGGACGCGTTTTGCCTCAAGTTAACTGTAACAAGAGAAAAGGGATATCAACTGACCAAACCGTCAGCTGACGCCTATTGCAATTGGATGAGACGCCGATCGCTTATACATGTGGTTCCTGTTAACTGAATCTAGCGGCATTTTGCCAGCATTTGAGTCGTTGCCATGGAAACGTGAAACAGACTCTTTTTCATTTGGTATTTTCCGGAAATCGGAGGAACCAATCATAAGAAAAATATCGGTCGGGAAAAACTTCCATTAATGCTGGGGAAATCAAAATCCCCTTCGTAAAGTAAAAAAACCTTTCTGTGCAGTCGAACTTTGATTTCTTCGCGTAACAAATCTTTTTCAAAAAATCAGGCATAATAAGACATGAAATGTTTTTCTGAAATTACAAATTTGGGTGATTGCGTAAGCAAAAAAATTCACTAATTTCCAGAAGCTGCAACAAAGGCTAGCAATTAATGTATTTTGCACGTAGTGGTGGCGAAACTCGAGTCAACCTCATTGGCTGGAAGAAAACTGAACCTTTGAACGGCGATATTGGGCGACCCCTCTGGGTGCGAATTTCAAAAAACGGACTTCAGGTGCTTTTATCAAATTCGGCTGTTCTTTTACATATCAAATTTTACTTTGAGTGGACAGTGTCCCTTTAACCAGTAAGACGCCGTAGTTGGCGATTAACGAGCGAGCGCGACGGAAATGTATGGTGAATTTCAACTCGATCAGGCAAGTATTTTCTGAGATGCTAAAAGGGTGCGCACGTGAAGAGCCACCCCACCCCTGACTTGTGGGAAATTGACCACTGAGGGGTCCCTAAACACACACCAAATTTGAGCTCAATATGTCCAGCCGTTGCGGAGTTTTTGTGAGAAAGCGCTTTTCAACACCCCTCACGCGGCACGCGCCACGCGCAGTGGTAGTCATCCACATGAGTCGGCACTGGTCTCAAACAGGATAGGTTGGATGGGGCTGCTCAGTAAAGAAGTCCGCTTGTCAATCGGGCGTGCGGTTACGTTACAGATATATGAGCTTCTCAAAAGCGTCGCCACGCGTCGGGCCAGGCCGGGTCGAGCCGCTCATATTCATATTTCCGATATACCACGGAAGGACGAGTGAGCGTGCGCTCGCTCGTAATCACGGAGTTTCCCACTAGTCTATACATGTACAAATAGTGTGACGTTCCTGAATTTCTCATACCTGTCCTCTCTTTTGGGTTTACATGTTAAATGTCCTATTCAACAGTGCAGAATAAGAGTGTGGGAAAAATGTTTATTCTGCACTCCTAGAAGGCTCTTTCATTTAGGAGATTAACATTTTTGACTAACGGTATGAAGAAAATATCTTTCTGAACTTGCTAGGTCAATGACTGCCAGTCTCGTGTCAAAAAAGATTTAGCACTCGACCTTCGGTCTCGTGCCAAATCATTTTTAACACCTCGACTGGCAGTCATTTCCCAGCATCGTTCAGAAATATATAGTACTGTATGATGTATCTCATGTATTTTGCATGCTTTTGTTCCAATGCCGTAACGCAACGAAATGTCAAGTGGATAACATCGAACAAAAATATGGAAGAACAAAATATCGTGTGCCCGGAATGCCGTTTGTGCAAAATATCGAGTGGGTAAATATCGATAAGTAAAAATCGAATACCAAAATATTTAATGATAAAATACAAAACTGTAAAATATCGACTGAAAATATGCCGGATATGATCAAATAATGTTTCAACAGAAACAAAAATGTTTTGCTGTTACTTGTTGCTGCGTATATTGTTTAAAAAAAAAGTTTCAAGAAGGAAACAGTATCGTAGATCCCCAATGGTTGAGATGCCCTAAACTCAAAATAATCTGAAGCATAAGATTATCATGGCTTCAAATATATATTGTTGGCGATTTTTGAGACTTCAGTCTAGCCTCGTCCATCAGCGGGGAGCTCGGCGTCGGCCCGACTGTAGCCCCGCCCCCGGGATCGTATACCTACAGCAGGGCTGTCAGCAGGCGTCAGAGGACGCAGCCCGGCCGCCGCCCCCCCCCCGCAGCGCGCCGGCCATGTTTCGGCACGCCGTTCCTCTTGTAGCGTCTGTTGATGTGGTAAATATTGTGCCTTCGTGACAAAACCGCCATAGACGGCGGCCAGCTGTGCGGGCGGCTAGAGTAAACCTGGTCTGGCTGGCGGCCACGCCGCGGCACCCCGGACCGCCACCGCCGCCAACGCCGCCGTCCCGGTCTGTCAGCCGGCCGCTGTCACCGTCTGTCATCTGCTGTCACCGTATGTCATCTGCTGTCACCTCCACCGGCCGTCTGTCAGCTGCTGTCACCTCCGCCGGCCGTCTGTCAGCTGCTGTCACCTCCGCCGGCAGTCTGTCATCTGATGTCACCTCCCCACCCGTCTGTCAGCTTGCTGTCAACCTCTCCCGGTCGTCTGTCCATTTGCTGTCACCTCCCTGCCTGTCTGTCAAGACTGCTGTCACCTCCCCGGCCGTATGTCAAGCTGCTGTCACCTCCCCCGACTATATGTCAGCTGCTGTCACCTCCCCCGCCGTCTGTCATCTTGGCCTGTCTACTCCCGGCCGTCTGTCATCTGCTGTCACCGTATGTCATCTGCTGTCACCTCCCCCGGCCGTCTGTCAGCTGCTGTCACCTCCGCCGGCGTCTGTCAGCTGCTGTCACCTCCGCCGGCCGTCTTCATCTGCTGTCACCTCCCCGGCGTATGTCAGCCGCTGTCACCTCCCCCACCCGTCCTGTCAGCTGGGCTGTCACCCTCCCCACCCGTCTGTCAGCTGCTGTCAACCTCCCCCGGCCCGTATGGTCAGCTGCTTGTCACTCCCCACACCCGTATGTCAGCTGCTGTCACCGCTCCCCCGGCCGTCTGTCAGCTGCTGTCACCTCCCCCGCCCGTTCTGTCAGCTGCTGTCACCAGTTCCCGGCCGTCTGTCCGCTGCTGTCACATTTTCCCCCACCCGTATGTTCAGACTGTTGTCACCTCCCCCCGGCCGTCTGTCAGCTGCTGTCACCATCCCCCGGCCCGTCGTCAGCTGCTGTCACCTCCCCGGCCGTCTTGTCAGCTGCTTGTCACCTTCCCCACCCGTCTGTCAGCCGCTGTCACCTCCCCCACCCGTCTGTCAGCTGCTGTCACCTCCCCCACCCGTCTGTCAGCTGCTGTCACCTCCCCCGGCCCGTATGTCAGCTGCTGTCACCTCCCCCACCCGTATGTCAGCTGCTGTCACAATCCCCCACCCGTCTTGTCATCTGCTGTCACCTCCCCCTCCGTATATCATTTGCTGTCACCATCCCCCGCCCGTTATGTAGCTGTGTCACCTCCCCCTCCCCGACTGTCATCTGCTGTCACCTCCCCCGCCCGTATGATCAAGCTGTTGTCCACCTCCCCCGGCCGTCTGTCAGCTGCTGTCACCTCCCCGCACCTCCTGTCAGCTGCTTTTTCCCTCCCACCCCGTCTGTCAGCTGCTGTCACCTCCCCACCCGTCTGTCAGCTGCTGTCACATCCCCACCGTAATGTCAGCTGCTGTCAACCTCTTCATGCCCGTCCTGCAGCATGCTGTCAACACCTCCCCTGCGCGTCTGTCCATGCTGCTGTTACCTCCCGCACCCGTCTGTCAGCCTGCATGTCACCTCCCCCGCCCGTCGTCAGCTGCTGTCACCTCACCCCGCCGCAGCTGTCAGCTGCTGTCACCTCCCCCGCCCGTCTGTCAGCCCTCATTAGGTGGGTATCCGCCGGCGCTGCTGGACTCGAGCCGTTTATTTACCGATAGCCTAACGTGCCGTGTTAAGAGCGGCGTGTCGCCACGATCGTATCTCTGCCAGCGAGATGAGACATTCTGTCGGCCCGGCTGGCTGTCATCAGATACGACCCCTCCCCTCCCAACACGCACCCCTCCCCGGCCGCGGCGCCGCGCTCATATCCTTTTGTCTCGCGCTGTTCATCGCGTGCCCCGCCGGCTATTACAAATGAGCACGCAATATCTGCGCTTGACGCGGCGAGCCGACAAATATTTCTGATCTTATAACAAATATTAGATCAGAGCGGCGTGCCGCCGGCTGCGTCAGCGCCTCGGCCGCGCCGGAATGGAGTCGTGCGGCAATATGCGGGGCGTCGCGCCAAAATTGTCGACTGTCAGCCGCGGCCGGAATGTGTTGTTTAGTGTCGGCTGTTTGATTTACGCGTGAAGGCCGCTGCCGAAAATAGTGGCGTATTGAGCGTTCGCAGCGTGTCGTCGGCCGGCGCCGTTTGATTGGGCCGCTAATCCCGGTGTAAATAGCGGCACGGCGCGGCGCCGCCTCTGTCGCCACTCTCATTCGCTCGTTAGACCCTTCACCTAATCCCTGACACTCATCGGGCGGCGATTATTTTTAACTCGGCCGGCTTGCAAACAGCGTTAGCGGGCGGGCGGGCGCCAGCCGCCGCCGCTGCTGACGCTGCTGCCTGCTGCTCACTGGTGAAAGACGTGCCGGCGCCGACTTGGCGGCGATTCCGCCAATATTTTCTCACCAAACGCCCGCCCAGTCCGCGTCGCTGTCGACATTGCAGATCCGGCCCTCTCTTATATCTCAACACGTCGAAATGGGTTGTTTGCTCTCACGGGATAATAATTATTTTCCCCATGCCAAAGTTGTCTCACATCTGCGCCAGCCGGCTAATCCGGCGGCCGGCGCCGGCCAACCAGCGGCCGACTCCGCCTCCGGGGGCGGAGTCTGGTGACGTCTGACGGATAGACATGTTTCCATTGGCTGCGCGCGGCAACAATTTGTTTGGGGAGGGCGATAAACATTTGGCAGGCGTTGTGTTACAACAGTTTACGGAGCGGCGGCCGGAGCGGGCAGCCTGGTTCAGTCGTCAGACATGGAGGTGCAGGGAGGGACGGGTGCCGTTGGCGGCCCGCTCGGCTACAGTGTGCGCGACATCCTCGGCCTGCGCGCCATCTCCCAGTTCGTCGAGACACCGCTCGACTTCCGGCTGCCGACAGCCGGCGAGCCGCTGCGCTGCGCCAGCGAGCCGCCCTCGGACGCCTCGGACGAGCACGTGACCGTCGACAGTGACGACTCGGAGGAGACGACCGGCGAACCGCCGCAGCTGTCCGGCCCCGACGGAGACGCTGACGGAGACGCGGACGGAGACGGAGACGGCGGCCGAGCTGAGCCGGCGACCCACCAGCCGGAGGCGGAGTCGGACGGTGAGAAGAAGGCGGGTGGCCCGCTGGTCAAGCCGCCCTACTCGTACATCGCGCTCATCACCATGTCGATCCTGCAGTCGCCGCAGAAGAAGCTGACGCTCAGCGGCATCTGCGACTTCATCATGAACCGCTTCGGCTACTACAAGGCCAAGTTCCCCGTGTGGCAGAACAGCATCCGGCACAACCTCAGTCTCAACGACTGTTTCGTCAAGGTGCCGCGCGAGCCGGGAAACCCGGGGAAGGGCAACTACTGGACGCTGGACCCGGCCTCGCTCGACATGTTCGACAACGGCAGCTTCCTGCGGCGCCGCAAACGCTACAAGCGCCATCAGCCGGACCCGTTCGCAGAGCTGTACGGTGCCGCCGCCGCCGGCCGGCTCGAACCCTACCGCGCCGCCGCGTTTATGATGCGCCAGCCGCCGCACCAGCTCCCGCACCAGCACCCTCACCCTCACCCTCACCCTCACTCTCACCCACACCCGCACCCTCACCCGCACCCTCACCTGCACATGCACCCGTACCTCGGGCCGCTGGCGTTCGGCGCGCTGCCGCCGATGCCGCTGATGCCGCCGGCCGTCATCAAGCCGGTGCCGATGGCGACGCCGCGGCCCTCCCGGCCTCCGGCGGCGCCCTTCAGCATCGAGGCGATCATGGCACGCGACGTGCAGCACTCCCCGCCGCCGCCG
This sequence comes from Semibalanus balanoides, assembly GCA_014673585.1. Lineage (NCBI taxonomy): Eukaryota > Metazoa > Arthropoda > Thecostraca > Balanomorpha > Balanidae > Semibalanus > Semibalanus balanoides. The sequence continues at coordinate 110,963 of VOPJ01011763.1, read as the reverse complement.
CTGCCGCCGCCGCCGATGGCCGCCCTGCCGTTCCGATTGGCGGCGCAGGAGCTGTACAGACTGCAATGCTCTATGGGCAGGTGAGATTTGGACTGGAGGGTGTGGCCCTGACTGCAGTGAGACTCGGAGCTGGTACCGCCCAGCGGCCCCGCTGTGCTGGCCGCGCTGGTGGCTGGTCAGGAGCCTGCCGTGGCCGGGGCAGACTGACAGAGGTGCCACTGCTGGGCACCTCACCGGCACACCACGCCGGTAGTGTCGGCCCGCTGAACACTGACGCGTGACGGCGGCCGCTGCAGAGAATATCTATCCCATTTTGTTGTTTAATTTAAATATGTTTTAGGCTGGGCGTTGTCGGTTGTGGTGCGACCTGTGGCTGAGTGTGTGCTGGGGCGGCGGTATCGGGTCACGTGACCGCCGGCCCCTGCGGCAGCCGAGCGGTCCAGCAGCGGCCGCTCAGTGCCGTTCTGTGGAGGGTCCCGCGGGTCCCGCCGCTGCTGGTGGGCCCCATGAAGGGTCCCGCGGGTCCCGCCGCTATGGAGGGTCCCGCTGCCGCTGGTCGGCGGTGACGCCTGTTGTTTCGAGTCGTTATGATCTCAGTGTGTGTGCGTGTGTCGCTGATTGAGCCTGCTTTCAAAGAATACATATTGGATGTGCTCTGAGTGGCCGAGTTTTGGTGTGAGTTTCGACGGAGAGAGCGGCCGCTGGGCTGGGCTGAGGCAGCGGCAGACAGCGGCCGCTGGGCTTGGCTGAGGCAGCGGCAGCGACAGCTCGCTTCAGCTCTCTGTATAGTGTAACAATACCGCTGGGCTGGGCTGAGGCAGCGGCAGCGGCAGCTCGCTTCAGCTTTCTGTATATTATAACAATACCGCTGGGCTGGGCTGCGCTGAGGCAGCTCGCTTCAGCTCTCTGTACAGTGTAGCAATTAACATCATCCGACGGCGGCAGCACGGTTAGATTGTATCTCCTTAGACTCTCAACTGGCAGCCGGCGACACACACGCACACACACACACACACACACACACATACACACACATAGTCGAGCGGGAGCCGACTGACTGCAGTGGACAGACTGCAGGCAGGACAGTGACACACCGTTCTGCAAATGTCACCTGTTTATCTGACATCTAGGGGCATCAGCTCAGCTGCAAAGGGTAGGTAATAGAACAGGTATAGGAGCAGCAACCCGAGGTGAGACACACCGTCCAATGGCCAGGCGGAGGTCATTTCATAATAATCTGATTATCCGCTTGTTTGATAATAAAACTGTTTTATTAAGCTTATTGGTAATATTATTAACAAACAAGAAAATGTATATAAAGCTTACAGTTACACTAGGATTGATTCAAGGCCTTTTCTAAGGAATTTGCACTGGGGGGATTTCCACTGACGGATCTAGGTTTCTAGTAAGGGGGTAAAAGTTGTTCTCAACTTTGTCAGCGGAAAGTCGTTAACCGGGGGGTGGCGTGGCGTCGGGCACTGCATCTAGCTTTTTGGGGGGACATCTTTTGGAATAAAATGTATCATCTTTTGTATCCGCGGATTACGTCCGGTCACCTTATCTTGGTAATTTGGGCTTATGTCTTTACTCGGAAAAACAAACTCGATAGTCCGTAACATATATAGATACCTACACTTATAAGTAATAATAACGTTTATATCATGCCAACTCGAAGAAGTGTCGCCGAGAATTTGGCAGTGTGGGTCGGCTGAAGACGAAAAATGTTCCCTGATTTTGTTGCATGTATTTAAGCCTTTAAAGCATTTGTAATATGAATGTCCATGTTATAGTACGTACTTAGTCATTTAGCGTCGCGAAGCGGCGCGAAATTTGTACGACTTTGCCTAATATAACCCATAAATATAGGCGGTGCGGCTGCGGGTGATTTTTGCCTTGCAGAGGAAAAGAGGCTAAAAAATACTGTTCATTCATTTTAGCGTTACGACGTACCGAAGACGATGGCTTTGATATGACGATGGCCACCGATGTGACATCGCGAAGCGGCGTGAAAATATTCGTTTTAGGTCGTGGAAAACGACATTTTCGTATTGGAACCAAACCGTGGTTGGTGTCAAGTTTTAGGAATATCATTGCGTCGCATTGTGTATGGTGCGGAGTATAGGAGGAGCTGTTCAGAAAAAGTTGGTGGGGCAAAATGCCATATTTATATATTGTTTTGTGTAGTAAAGATGAAAAATGGCAATTTTACGCCAGGAAATATTTAAACATGCATTGCATATGTCGTTTGTGCATAGTTTAAGGTGAAAAATTACTATTTTAACTCCAGGAAACCTTCAAATCTGACAAAAGTTGGTGGGGCCAAACTCAAAGTTGGTGGGGTCAAGTTCAAACTTGGTGGGGCAGTTGCCCCACCATTTGAATAGGAAACTCCACCCGTGTAGGTACTGCGAGTGCGGACCCATGCAAATGTTGTGCGTTTATAAGTGCGGTAATATATAATACCGCATGAGGCCGGTGTAAATAAATTGTCGAGACCGAGGTGCTTTCTTGATTTTTTGAACGAGGCCCGACGGCGCCGAGGTCAAGAATTTCAAGACACAGAGGTCGTTGACAAATTTATTCCGGCCCGGAGTGGGGTTAATAATTTTACAATAAGTCATCTCAAATGTGTGTTTCTTCACTATTTTTTCAACTCATGTCTTTTAAGTTTTAACTAGGTCCTTACCAGACAAGGAAATCATTTCTTTCATAGTTAAATATTGGACTTCGATAAAATGAGAAACGTTGGAAGCAAAGTCGACCAAAGCTTTCAGAATGTTATCACACACACTTTTTCACGCGCTCTGGTACAACAAATTTGCCCTAGGGCTTTTTTGTTTTACCAAGTTGTACCACACCTCTCCGGATAATGTATTTTGATATCCCCGGCATATGGTAAAAGGTGATAAAACGAAATTGTTTGCCCAATGATACAGGAAAGTAGCAACATAACAAATGAACGCGCTGAGAAGCCGCACGATTTTTTTACCCGTGTATTCTATAATTTGTAGTTAAATTGCGCCATGGAGCGGCGTGGAAATTTTGAGTTTTATTCCCTGCATAACTGCATTCTTATTGTTTAAAGGCCCGGGGTCCCTTCCGATCGCCTAGGGCCCCTTCCGACCCTTTCAACGCCCTTGCGACCCGTTCAGGGACTCGTCTGGGATCCGCGAGAAGACATACCTAATGCTGAGTGGGTGATATATCATAAAGATTAAATACAAAGAGGACTTACGCCACAAAAATATTAAAATCGGAGCTTTCGGGTCTATTGTAACACCCTTCGTGAGCGATTCAAAGGCATTCGGGAACAGGTCGTTGCTCGTCTCAAAGACGAGTAATGACCTGCTATTAGTTTCCATCGAAACTTGTATTTATGGCCCAGAGACAGTCATTATACATTATTACCGATCGCTTTTTCTTGTGAAGCTTAATCATTTGGAGGGGGCAAACAGGACACTTTATGCCCTGGATCTGCCAGTGGCGTTGGGTCGTCAACGCGAAGAAACATTGAGAAAACGCGTTTTTTTTTACTGTCTACTGCGCGGAATTTTTGCGTCCACTGGGGGAGATTTCAATGCACTGCAGTTAACATGTTAAAAAGGCCCTGGATTGATTATTTGTTTGACAACTTCCCTACAAATAAATAACGTATAAACTACAAGTCTTCAACCCGTAAAGCGACATACAGTAGGTAAAAGGTATGCCCCAGTCCCCAATATAGGTGCGGCTTTAGAACACGGCTTACCTAAACGGCTCTCGCTGACTGAAGCCCACAAAATACAATACTGTGGCAATGAACCGTGTGGCAAAAAGTGGCGGTCGCTCTTAAAGGAAATAATTCACCTGGGATTATTTTTTTCAAACACGATTTGACTATATTTTTTCATACAACTTCTTTTCAGAATGTCAAAAATAACCATACATCGCGCTGATTCAGGACAGAAGGACGTACATTATTAATTTTATCAAAACTATATGCGTACTCTCCGCAACGTCAAACGGTTGGCTCAGGCCAATCAGATATTCTGAAAGTAGTTGCGTTTAGATACTGTATAGGCTCTGCCCAGGTGTGTTGAGGCCCACATTTCTTGACATTCCTTTATTTATGGTCCCTCAATTCCTTGACAAAAGGTCAAATATATTCGGCTCGGAGAGCCCTTTTCCCAAAAGCGGCCCCCAAAGGGGCGAAGGGAAAAAAACTTTTGAAGCTATGGTGTTTTTCAAACACGGGCTTACAAAACTGCTATTCTCAGTTCAGAAACGCATGTTGAAGGTGAACTAGTTTCCTTGAGCCATATCTTTGGCACGATTGTAGCAAACTTCCGAACGTATCTATCCATGGAAACAGAAGCTTAACGGTTGTGCTATGTTTAACGTTTTGTTTTTCCAGAATGTCAAAATAATGTTTTAAGCCCCTATTACTTCGGGGGGCCGAATCAGGCCCCTTTGGAGGTTTTCGCGTACAGTTAATTCATAACTAAAACCCAGAAATCTGCAAAAACTTGCTGACTTTTCCTAACATTCCATTGCAGCATCGATATGGTGTACTATATTTCCCAATATAATTCTAATAGGAGGCCGCGTTATATATAGGGGGGCGATGATTTGGCGTTTTGAACACAAGCATCTTTGCATTTGTTATACAGAGATGGTTTATGCAGATGCCATGGATATATTCATATAAATCGATGATTTAACATGATCAATAACCATGGCCAATGTTTATTTATTTATTTATTTTTCAATACAAGGGCCTAAACAAAGAATCAAGCTTCGTTTTTCACAATCTTAGTAGAAATCTAAGAGAGAAAAAAAACTGTAAAACGACAGCTTGATTCTTTATTTAGACCTTTATTGAATAATAAATATAAACCATTGCCATGTTAATTGATCATTTGACACCATCATTTAAAAAAATTGCATGGCTAAGCATCGTGGAGAGTTGATGTGTTGAAGGGGGAGCGAGTTTAGAGAAAACATGTCATAGACAATGATTTTTTGCAGATGGCGCTCTCAAAAATTTGCAAAATTTGAATTTGAAAAATGCCGAAAATTTTGGAAAACTTTTTTTTTATTACAAAATGATTACAAGTTGTTTTTTATTTTCATAACGTTTTCAAAAAACCGGATACTATGTAAGAGAAAACTGCAATTAACATGTTTTGACAAGTTTTCAAGGTGATATCTAAATATTTGATGACCTGATGTCAGGTCAAATGCTAACCTTCCAATATAAATATATGGTGAAAAACGAAAAACCATGGTTTAACACATTATATCAATCCAATTATTTCAGTATCATGTCATCTTAGGCCGTTCTTGATGAACAGGATTATTTTTTTAGTCAGTGACCTTTTAAAAGGTCATTCAAGGTCACGAACACTTTTCTATCAATAACTCGTGACAGAAACACCATAGAGACTCGCAAGTGGTCTCAAAACGTTTTTCTCATCAATACGCATCTATTGATATGCAGTGTGACCGACTTATGTTACCTTGACCTTGACCTTGACCCGGGGTCAAATTTTCTATTTGACAAAATTGGTATGATTCGAACCGCAATGATGAGAGAAACACGATGGTATCAAAATAAGTGCTGTATATGTTTTAGATAAAAGTTATTAACGAACAAACTTTGGATGAAAAACAGGTTTTTTAACATTGTTTTACCTCTACAGCCCAAACCATTGACCTGAGGTCATTTCTGATGTCATGGTCACGAAAGACAATTAAAACTGCTTCACAATACTTTTTTCGGATTCCTCCTAGCTGCCATAGTTTCCGAGATAATGGCAAGGTTTCCTGAAAATATCATGCTTTGACAAATATGAATTTCGATGACGTCATTTGACCTTGAAGATAGTAACCCAAGGTCACCAAAATTTGACAAAATTGAGTTCATTGTCGACCCTAACCACATCCAAGTTTCATGTTTCTAGCTCTTATGACAGCTGAGATCTGAAGGGGGGCTGAATGAGCCCCCCCCCCGACAGATTCGTATACCTACTTGTCATCCCTCCAGGAATAGGGTTAAGGATACCTAAAAGGTAATAACCTTTTGATTGATTTTCTGCACTGTCTTATGCAGCATGTGTGGTTGTAAATTGTGTGAGTATCAATTCAGAAGTGAATTAACTTATCTTTCGAAAATTATATTTTTGAAAATTAAAAAAGCATGTATGTACATACATACCTACACAGACCACCGATGCTTATTTCGGTGTTAATGATCGGTATACCTAATGTTCTTCACATGTTGGCAGCGTGACATATCGAGCTTTTTTGTTTCGATTTATTTAGTATTTGAAAAGTGACTGACTTAGATCGTTTTGTTATGAAATGCCTACCATTTGTATGGGTCTGGGCGACCAAAGTGAAGAACAATTTTCGTACATTCCATAGTTAATATGAAATGATAAAAAGATGTTAAAGGGAAAAAGTGACATTTTAACTTTTTGCAACAATTTCTTATGCTACCGTTATGGTATAAATTGATGTGATATATTTCAGAAAAAATATAATATTCCCTTATTCAAAGTTGAAGGTTTGGAAAAAAAGCAGGTCATAAACTCTTTTGGAGTGGAGTTCATGATCGGTGTTTCCCCCCACTAGGTAGGCCTATTGGGCGCGCGACATCAAAATGTTGTTGACTTCGGATGACCTCAGCTGACCCTGTATGGGTCACTGAATAAAAAATTAAATAATATCACAAAACGAAATCATGAAGAATGGCTCGTGATAACACAATCCAGAAGGAATTGGACTAATATGCATATCCTCGGAAGGAACAAGGGCGGATCCAGGGGGGCCAAGGGGTCATGCCCCCCCCCAAACCACCCAAAATCGGCGCAAATTTGACACATTTCCTGAGTTTGTCGTAAAACTAAGCAACTTTTACTACGGAAAGTTTTGATTTAAAACAGTTATTGAATACATAAAGCAAGCAAAATCCGGATGAGTTTTCAGAATTTATGCGATAATTTTTGGGATTTGCCCCCCCCAAACTGTCAAAATCACACTTTCTGGATCCGCCTATGGGAAGGAATAGCAAACATTTGAATGTGTTCCCATTGATTTATAACGGAGAGGTCACGAAATTGACCCAACCTTAGGAACCGATATCAAAACTTCGAGATATACTAATTGTAGGTACCTACTTATTTCTCTTACTAATATCAGAATGTTCGTATGGATGGATGGATGGATGGATGGCTGTGCCAGCCGCCAGGTCCGACAAACTTGGCGGGCCACTGTTCGGCTGCGGCGAGAGCTGCGGTGACGATTTTTTGACACAAAAGTGTGGACCCACTGTCTGTGTTAAAGTTTGGAGTACGTGGGACGGCAGTTGCGCTCGTGACGGGCGCATCTTTGCGTTTTTAGGGCTGCGGCTGCTGACGTCAGAAAAAATAACGTGCCGACGACTCAGAAAACTCAGAAAACTGACTTAGCTTTTACCCGAAACTGGTCAACATTCGTTCGACGCGCAAGGTTCAATCTCGGTTTGAGTGCAAAGTTTAAGACTGCAGATTGTTGGATAATTGTGTTCTGTATTTTTGGCTTCGCGGGAAACATACCCTCTCATCTGTAAGTCATGCATGTCATGTAGCCTGAAGTGCATTATAATTTAGGTACTTAAAGATTTCAACACGGAATGAACATACAATATACCTACCTAAAGGAAAGGGGATAAATATCTCTCGGACCGATAAAAGGAGATGAAATGGATATTGGGTAGTCACCTGCAAGCGAAACGAGGACAGGAAGCATTGAACTCTTGTCTTTCGGACGTTTGCTGAAGTTAGGAGTGTGAATGGACCGCGTAAAGACACAAAGCAGGAACGGGTTGAACCTACATAAACGGGCACGAGAATGCAGGGTCGGTAGGTGAACCGAGTATGAACACGGGGTTCGGGAGCGGTTGCAGAATGGGTAGGTACGGTCCCTCGTTATGGAGTCAAGCAGAATGGATATCATGTGGGCATTGATGAGCATCAATACCTGGTATAACAAATCCAGTGAAACATTCCCAAATCCAAAGTGAATGTCATCCGAATTATTTGGAGAAAGCAAACTTTTTTGGAAAGACGATTATCTGCTTAAGCTGAAAATACTGGGGCATTCGCGTTTTTTGTATGAAGATTTAATAAACTTATTTAAATTGTATTTGGCACTGATTCAATGCAGTTGGGGTTGGTAGTTAAAAAGGCGTTTCTGACTTAAAAGTTTCCTTAATTATTTTAGCAAAGTGATTTTCGGAAAGCTAATAAGTGAATTAAATTGAATGTGTCGGGACATCATGGGTTTTCCAACGTCGATGTTTCATGGTTGGATATAACGTAGGACGGGGCTGGTGAGGTGGTGAGCTGATGATCCGGTGATCCGGTGATCCGGTGAGGTGGTGAGGTGGTGAGGTGGTGAGGTGGTGAGGTGGTGAGCTGGTGAGCTGGTGAGCTGGTGAGCTGGTGAGCTGGTGAGGAGACGCCCGGCCGGCCGCCGGTGCCCCTGAGGTGGTGAGCTGGTGAGGTGGTGAGCTGGTGAGCTGGTGAGCTGGTGAGCTGGTGAGCTGGTGAGGTGGTGAGGAGACGGCCGGCCGGCCGCCGGTGCCCCTCAGCTGGCAGCCGTTCCCGCCGCCGGCCCTGTCCCCGGGTCGGGCCGGGCCGAGTCGCCGGAAGTGCCGGCACGTCACTGCTAACAAGCCGGAACCGTTTGAAGCGCGTCTGTGTGCCGCCGCGCCGACAAAGCGGCGCTGTTGGCGCTCTGCGCGCCGCGCGCCGCACCGCCGCTGTTTACGCCGCGTAATGGGCGCGGCAGCGCGGCGCGGCGCGGCTTACCTTTGCTGCGGCGCGCGCTGCACTAACGTTTGGTGGAAACGGTAAACGGAGGCGCGAGATCAAAGCGGACAGCGCCTCATAACGTGTCGGCGCCGACAGCGCGCCGCGCACCTAGCGTCCGTCTGCTGCAGTCGGAGGCCGGGGCTGCACCGTCACAGGTGGGCTCATCATCGACAGCGGCGCCATCGCGGCCGGCGACTCACAGCGCCTGCGCCGGAGACTGTCGATGCGCCTTCGTCTTCTTCAAACAGCTACCCCACCGGAACATAAGATTTGAATTAAAGTGCCTCCAATGGCTTAAAAAGAGTAAAGCCGGCCGCACACTGCGCCATTCGGCCGCGATATCGCCGCGATTCTTTCGCGGACACATCCCAGGGATTGGAATGCTACTCAAACTTTGCTCGTCGTAGTTGTTGCATGAAATTTGTGTTGCCTCGTTTCGTTTTTAATGCACCACAATCTGGCGCTCATAATAAGAAATAAATAAATAAAAACATGCTCACTACTCGCAACATCGCATTGCGTTTGGGTGCCTTATACTTGTCATATCAGCCGCAAGCATAAGCGTGCGTAGGCAAGAAAACAAACTACCTAGTACAGTAGACGCCGCTTGTTAAGCCCACCTTGGGACCGAGCATTTCTGGGGTTAATAACCGATGGACGCATTATCCGAAGTTCCTTATATGGTCACATAAACAACCAAAAAGACAAATGATTATCACCAGCGCAGTGGTCCGGCCCCTCCTTCGCGACCGTGAACCGTCGCGTGGGAACTGCCGTCCAGCGCCGGTGGTAAATCACGAGACACTTCCGGGTCGATGTGCACATGCATGCTCCAAAAACCGCGGTACCGCGTCCGCTTGTACTCGTGTAGAGCCGGCAGGAGTGGGCGACATGATGACTTAGCGCGTGCTGAACTGGGCTTTATAACCGAAGTGTGGGCGTTATAAGCGAAGTTCTGCCTATACTTTTGTACAGGAAATTCCGTACCGGGCCAACTTGGGCGTAATAAGCGGCTGGGCATATTAACCGTGGGCTTAATAAGCGGCGTCTACTGTACCTTTAACGAAATATGTATATGCCAACGAGTTTATTCCTATATCACGTGAGGTCGCCGTTAGTCCGTTATACTAGTAACAATGAAGTATCTGTCTAGTTAAAGGATTCTATAAATGTTCCACAATGGACCTGTTGTCAGACATATGCTTATACTCTCGTGGCAAAGCGTAATCATTATCGCTTTGATATATCAATATTAAATATGTAGGTAACTAGAAGATGGCTGACCCGTTCATCCGTTGACCGTTTACCCGTTAACCTTAGCAGGTTAACACAGTCACATTTTTTTAGGTAGCTTGACCGGCTAATCCAGTAATCTAACATAACCTATAGTGCACGTTATGCCCGCATAATGCACGCTTTATTCCCGCTCAAATCATTCAGCATGTCGTGCCGCAAGAGCTTGAAAAATGGTTGCCAGCTTACAGTCTATGTAATGGACAGGCCTTCTCTGGATCCAGTCTTGGTGTCAGCCATCGGTCCAGACACGGGCCGCGCGGCGCCCATCCAGTCTGGCCGGTCACTTGACAGGTCAGCCGGGCTGCGAGTTGGACCAAATGTCACCGGTGACCAACATGTTAAATGTTGTCCAGGTAGTGTTGCGTGCATGTGGCTGGATAGCTCAGTTGGATAGCGTTCCTGTTCCGGTTTTAGCATTCGCTTTTCATTAAAGGAGTACGATCTTTTAAGAATGGCATTGCATGCGATTTTATAAATGTGCCGTCGTCTATAAATGACTAATCACGTCGGTAATTATGTTCAATAAACAATCAAATAAACATTTAGGCGTACACTTTCTCTTGACAGTCAAGGTGTTGGCACTTGGCGCACAAAACAGCACATGGCCGTCTGGATTGGTGTTATGTTTATAACAACTAACCATTGTTAGTTGTTAGCCCCGTCGCCACGGTAGCCTCCCTGCCCTGTCAGCCGCCTCGGACGGACCAGTGCGCATTGCTGCCGCGCGATCCACCGAACAACGGCGCCATTCTGCGGCGGCCGAGCTGCGCTGCCAGGCCGCCGCCAGCCATTAGCCACTGAGGTGACACCGTCACCAGGGGCTGATAAGAGTGGCAGAAATGCGCCACCGGTCACGCTCCACCGAGTGGCCGGTAAATATTTAGCGTCGCTGGCAGCGGCCAGTGCGGTGCCAGCGTCTGGCTCCCGACTCCTCCTGGCTCCTCTCAGCTCCTCCTGACTCCTCCCAGCTCCTCCCGGCTCCTCCCGGATCCTCCCGGCTCCTCCCGGCTCCTCCCGGATCCTCCCGGCTTCCTCCCGGATCCTCCTGGTCCTCTCCGAGCTCCTCCGGCTCCCCACGGCTCCACGGCTCCCCCACGGCCTCCCCATGGCATCCTCCGACCTCCTCTCGGCTCCCCACAAGCTCCCACGGCTCCTCCCGGCTCCTCCCGGCTCCTCCCGGCTCCTCCCGGCTCCTCCTGGCTCCTGGATCCTCCCAGCTCCTCCCGACTCCTCCCGACTCCACATGGCTCCCCCCGGCTCCCAACGACTCCTCCCGGCTCCACGTAGCTCCCTCAGCTATACGCTGCTCCCTACGGCTCCCTGTCGGCGGGGGACGCACGGCCGGTGTACCTTGGCACGGCACGGCGCGGCTTCAGCGCTGCCGGAGCCGAGCCGCCGGCCGGGCAGCCATTTTGGCGTCCGGCTGCTGCCGGCTGTCTGGGTCCGTGACCCGCTACACCGCAGCTCCGTGGCCACACCCACGGCCGCCGGTCGCCGCCACAGTCAGCTGTGACGCTCTGTCTACAGTGGCCCGTCAGTCGGGGAGAGAAGTCTCATCTGGACAGTCGGGCTCAACAACGCTAACCGAACTGGGACCGTTGACGTTGAGATGTTTAGAGACATCTCAAGACTGCAATTTGTTATCAGGGTAAAAGTTTCCGTTATTTGTAGACCTTATCTGATGGCTCTGATGGCTGAAAACTCCCTTTTATATTGAATCGTCCATTTCCCCTGCTGGCCTGGATTTCGCTTTGTCGTGTACTCATCCATGCTGGTTATTGAGATTTCAGGAAGCACCTTGTATGGGAACATGAAAGCTTCTGAGTCCACCCTAGGCGAAGCGTCCTCACATCTCGAGGCGGCACGCGCCCGGCCAGCAGCTGCTCCCGGCCCATCATCTCGGAGCTATCCAAATAATTAGCGTCTTTGGGGTGGGCGGCGGCGCGTGAAGTTCGTCGGTCGGCGGCCATGTGATCCGCCGCTCCGGATGTGGCCCTGTCCGGCGCGGCCTTCCGCCGCGCTGCCCGGCACAAAACTATCGGCCCATCGCTACAGGCGACTTTGTGTAAGAGATTAGTTAATGACATGATGGCCGACGGACGGACGGGAGGGCAGCTCAGACTGGACGCAGTGAGGCGGCGACTCAGGCTCTGTCGGCCCGCGCCGGCCCGACCGACACCTGGCTGGCCGGCCGCTCTAATGGTGGGCCGGCCGACGGCAGAATTAGCCGGTCCGCTAATACGGCGAGTCAGGGGATCAGAGCCGGCCGCCGCCGTCCGACGGAGCCACCGGCTCTGTTTTGGCTAACCATGCTCGGCTGGACGCGGCCTAAACAGGCCGACTGCCGGCGGCTGTCTGTCGTCACCACCGGCCGCCGCCCGCCGCCGCCGCCAGCTGGAATAAACAGCTGCCGCCTGAAGTATGAAATCATGCTGCGCCGCCGGACACCAGTGCCCGGCGGAACAGTCTGCCGCCAGTCAGATAACGGAGCGAGCCGGCGACTGGGAACAAACCGGCCTTGATGGGATGCAGTTACGGCCGGATGAACGCGGAGGCGTCCCCTGTCATTGTCACTGCTCGATCTAGCCCTCGGAGGATGCTGCAGACCATTCGGCTATTTATCTCCAGCTACCTGCTGGAATTTTAGCTGCTCCCAAGACATATTGAAAACCGTTCAGGAACACTTAAAGCCATCGATAGTGCGAATTAAATACATATACCTACCTACACGGAGCAGATTTTACAAATGCTGCAGAAGAGTCAAAGTGATATTAGTGTATGCAAAGACTCCGTGACCTACCAAAAGTTTAAGGTCATGTCTTCCCTCAGACAGAGTCCGTGGCTGCACAGTGCACGGTATTTGTGACACCTTCTTAGTTCTTAATGTATAACTTAATGTATAACCTATATATTATAATATTATCATAAGACATAATAAGTATAATAACTGTAACTATATTCAAATATATAAGCGTTTGTATCAGGTTCCTCTCTAAGCTGACACTGTCAGTGTACAGCGCGTCTGTTGATCTCCCGTTCTCACAGCGATCATCAGTGAGCCTGGCTGCCGCAGAAGCTCTCCGACCCATGGCCTGGTTTCCTGCGGTTTGTTTCACACATTGGCAGAGATGATACATACACTGAGGGGCGCTCAGCCCGCCCTTCTCACACTCCACATGGCGGGCCCAGATTAACATGACACTTTGTTTACCGACCGAGTGAAAAAACAGCAGTTACTAACTGTCTTAGAAAACGTGAAATCCTTTTGCTTAGCAAGGTGATGACGTATTTTATATATTATTTTGTATGTAATAGTTAAATAGTTATTTGTATAATATATATATATCCATATATTTATTATACATAATATATATATTATGGTATTAATAATTAAATAAATAATTATTAAAATAAACTTACAGTGGGAATTTAACATGAATTGTTGTTTATTTTACGTATTTTTTCGTTCATTCAAAGAACCTGAAGCTCCTTTACTTGTGCGCAAACGTTACATTTGACAAACAGCGCTCACACCTTGTTAAATGTCACGCATGTAGGGCTAGGATAGGTCAGATATGGGAACGAAAGAGGAAAAGAAAGGCAGCAAAATGTGTTAATGACATAATCGACGACAAAACGGACACAGTCCATTTGCGGTAGTGTAGGAAAACGGTGACAGGAGAAATGCGCTGCTAGGCAGCATAAGGATATCTAACCAAAAACACTGTCAAGATGGAACTGCTATTTACAATGTGCATATACTGAGCGTATATACTTCGCACCTATTGCCTTAGAGAGTAGAGACTAAAGTTATTTCATCAGAACTATTTGAGAAAAGCGTAGAGAGAGTGAAAGTGCCAGGGTGGATACAGGGGGGGGGGGGGCGTAATCCAAATTCAAATGCAGGCTTAGGACGGAAGTGAAATTTTGAAGAAATGTCGTTTATTGACGATATAAAAACCCTGGATGGTGCTACCATCTATAACGCTACCCAAAAACGCTACCACCAGCAGCTTTACACTGGATTGTGCTCCCCGAACACTGCCACCGCCAGCGGAGTTGCTCTGGAGAGAGAGAGAGAGAGAGAGAGAGAGAGAGAGAGAGAGAGAGAGAGAGAGAGAGAGAAGAGAGAGAGAGATAGAGAGAGGAGAGAGAGAGCGGAGAGCAAGAGCGAAAGAGGCGAGAGCGAGGCGAGAGCGAGAGCGAGAGCGAGAGCGAGAGCGAGAGCGAGAAGCGAGAAGCGAGAAGCGAGAAGCGAGAAGCGAGAAGCGAGAAGCGAGAGCGAGAGCGAGAGCAAGAGCGAGAGCGAGAGCGAGAGCGAGAGCGAGAGCGAGAGCGAGAGCGAGATGCCCCCGCTCTATATCGTGCCAGCCAAAGGAGCTGCTCTGGAGGGTGAGAAGCACGGGACACTCTCGCTCCATCTCGCTCCAGCCAGCAGCTATTGTAGCCGACTGTTTGTCAAGGAAACAGCGAATCGCACTTGAATCCATTGATTGTCGGTGTCAGGTGCGGCCGTTCCCAGCTCTCGGGTCACAACTGACTGGCGCGCAAACAGTTATGGCGCGCCGCGCCCCCGGCCGGGATCCCAAAATCAAACAGTGCCGTGTTATGGGGTGCAGTGCCGACTGATTGCCATACACAGAGGGAGCGCGGCGACTAATTGTCGAGAGGTGGCCGGATGATAAAGGAAACACTCCACTAACGATTTACCAGCGACAGCTGCAGCCAGCTCATGTCAGGGGAAGCATCTGACTGGGAAATCGTCTTAATCAGCTCGTAGATTATGCGGAGGTGTTTAAAAAACGTCGCATATATGTGAAATAGCACGCTATCGCACCATCATAATACAAATTATCATCTATAAAATACGAGGATGCGTGAAAATGTCTGACATATGTTTTTTAATGGGCTTTTAAGTTTTAATATTAGAACGGATCGAGTTCAGCTCTTAGAACTTCGCTATATACCCATGCAACTACCAATAAAAACACTAACCGTTTTCACGATGAATTATTTTGCGCAAAATGTTTTAAGACATTTGAAAATGTTTTAAAATGTTGTAGTAGTATCCGCTTTCACGATGGACTAATTTGCAAAAAAAAATGTTTTAACCCTCGCCTTACGGGACCGTAGGGCGAGGGTTAAAACACTTCTCGCAAATTAGTCTATCGTGAAAACGGCTACTAGTTACTACTAAAACAATTAAAAACATTATAAAATGTTTTAAAACATTTCGCGCAATTTAAGCCATCGTGAAAACGGCTAATATCACTAATATGTATGTTACACACACATACATCATCTCATACACCATTGCACAATGAGCTCTAAAACGATGAAGCTATTGTGTAAACTGTAAAATGCCACATCGAGCAAAATAATTGCTCGCTTGTTGCGAAATAGCGACATCCCCTTCATAAACACTGGCTCCACCCCTTCATAAACACTCGCACAGTATATAACCAGCATTAATTGCTAGCTGCACCACAGCTGCTGTCTGACAAACAAATTAATTGCTTTCTTCTCAGTTGGCGGTTATTACAGTGCCTTACGCACCCTGCGGTCTGCACGTCATTTTCTCAGAATCAACGAAGCCGACGTGATGCACTTTTTTGTTTGACGCGCGTTGCGTCAGCGTGAGACGTGATGATTGTCATATCTTTGCAGCAAATTTATCATCCTCCCTCACAGGCTCAAAAACGTATTTTCCTTTCGCATCAATAACACTTCTGGTTTCTTTCTTGTCGCTTCTGTCAGCGGTGTCAATGTATGAAAATGATTGGGGCCCTAATGCTAACTTTATAGATTTTAACTCCATTCTTACCTTGCAACGCCATAGGCCTCATGTAAAATTTGAAATATTTGGGCCGCCACCCCCCCCAATAGTATACAAGTCGACACCGGTGGTTTCTGTCATAATGCAACTCGAGCCAGTATGGGCGGTAAATTCGCCTGGCTACCGCTACCAAGCAGCCTGGTAACCGCTGCCAGCCGCTGGCTACCGCTGCCCAGCCCAAGCCTGGCTACCT
The DNA here is from genome assembly GCA_014673585.1 of Semibalanus balanoides. Lineage (NCBI taxonomy): Eukaryota > Metazoa > Arthropoda > Thecostraca > Balanomorpha > Balanidae > Semibalanus > Semibalanus balanoides. The sequence continues at coordinate 94,801 of VOPJ01011763.1, read as the reverse complement.
GCTGCAAGCCGGCCTGGCTACCCGCTGGCCAGCCGGCCTGGCTACCGCTGCCATGCCAAGCTGGCTACCGCTGCCAGCCGGTCCTGGCTACCCACAGCTGCCAGCGCCTGGCTACCGCTGCCAGCCGGCCCTGGCTTACCGCTGCCCAGCTGCAGGGCCGTGCTGCTCAGTCCGCATCTGTTGTCTGTTTGTCGTTGTCTGTTGTCTGTTGTCTGTTTGTCTGTTTGTCTGTTGTTCTGTTGTCTGTTGTCTGTTGTCTGTTGTCTGTTGTCTTGTGTCTGTTTTGTTGTCTGTTGTCCTGTTTGTCTGTTGTCTGTTGTCTGCTGTCCTTGTCTGTTGTCTGTTTGTCTGTTGTCAGTTGTCTGTTGTCTGTTGTCCTGTTGTCTGTTGTCTGTTGTTCTGTGTCTGTTGTCTGTTGTTCTGTTGTCTGTTGTATGTTGTCTGTTGGTCTGTTGTCTGTTGTCTGTTGTCTGTTGTCTGTTGTCTGTTGTCTGTTGTCTGTTTGTCTGTTGTCTGTTTGTCTGTTGTCTGTTGTCTGTTGTCTGTTGTTCTGTTTGTCTGTTGTCCTGTTTGTCTGTTGTCTGTTGTCTGTTGTCTGTTGTCTGTTGTCTGTTGTCTGTTGTCTGTTGTCTGTTGTCTGTTGTCTGTTGTCTGCTGTCTATCTGCTGTTCGGTGTTTGCACTTGTCACCACCGGGCCACTGGAGGCGGCTTTCCTAATCCAGCGGCAAACTCATCTCGTCTGTCGACTCATTGGTGCAGAACTCGCCGGCAACACATGCTTTGTTGTCACCAGCCCGAGTGCGTTCCTCCATTGCATATTAAACGTCGCCTGGGATTTTTGCGAGTGGCCACTTTTACCGGGTTCACTGGACGGGGGAGGAGAGATCTGAAATACTGTGACTCTAGGGGACGGACCTGGAGGGAGATGAAATGGTCTTACTATCCTGAATGGAGAGAGCAGCTATGTAAAGCTCTTGTCTCAGAGCATTGCAATACCGCCCTTGTCTATCTCAGAGCAGTGTAGCACGGAGTACCGCCGCTGTCTCGGGGCGGTGCTGTACCACCCCTGTCTCACAGCACCGCTGTACCGATGCCCTGTCTCTGGGCGGTGCGGTGCGGCGCCTGTCTCGGTCGTCACCGGCCGCGGCTGACGGAGCTCGGTCACAGACCCGACTCTCCGACAGCCAGCCGTGTCACCGGCACCGCGTCTCATCAATAACCGCCGCCGCTGCTGCCGTGACGTCCGGCGGTGCCATGAAGGGGTGAGCCGCCGCCGCCCCCGCCCGGCGCCACTCGGTCTGCCGGCCCGGCTCCCCCGCTCCCCCCGCTCCCGGCTCCCCGCTCCCCATCCCGCTCCCCTGCCGGCACCCCGGCGGTCTCCGGAAACACGCCTGCCGCCCCGCCGCCGCCTGGGTATGACCCGCCGGTGACCCGGTGCAGCTACGGCAACACAGGCGGCTGCCGGACCGTCAGCCGCCGCTCTGATACCTACCACCGTCCCGTCCCTCATGGCTGAGGAGTCGTCCGCCTCTGTCACGGCCGTACCTCTCTCTCTCTGTACCTCTCTCTACAGAGCCGTCTCTTCACCTCAGTGGTCATACGCTTAACCATAGCTGTTTCCAGATGGTGCTGCAAACTGCTGTGCTTCGACAGCCGACACTGATCGTGGGGTTCGTCCTCCGACAGGGACGGTCTGTCGGTTCTGTATGCCGGTATCTAATCTTGACAGTGTCCTAGTTAGCCGTCTGCCGGATGTGGAGGCAGGTCGGCGGTGTCGCGTACCGTGCTGGTCTGGCCGGGGGTGCGGGCAGGTCTGACAGTGTCCAGTAAGCCGCGTCTGTGGGTTTGGGGCAAGGTCTGACAGTGTCGGCAGTAGCGCGGTCTGTCGGGGTGCGGGCAGGTCTGACGGTGTCCAGTACGCGTCTGCCGGGTCGGGGCAGGTCTGCCGGTGTCAGTAGCGCGTCTGTGGGTTTGCGGGCAGGTCTGACATGTGTCGCAGTACGGTCTGTCGGGGGTGGCGGGGCAAGGTCTGAAACGGTGTCCAGTACCGTCTGGGCCTGGGTGCGGGCAGGTCTGACGGTGTCCAGTACCGTCTGCCGGGGTGCGGGCAGAGTGCTGACGGTGGCCCAGTAGCGCGGTCTGTCGGGGTGCGCGGCAGGTCTGACGGTGTGCCAGTACGCGTCTGTGGGTTGCGGGCAGGTCTGAGCAGTGTCCAGTACCCGTCTGTCGGGGTGGGGGCAGGTCTGGAGTGTCCAGTACGCGTCTGGCCGGGGTGCGGGCAGGTCTGGGGCGCGGTGTCGCAGTAGCCGTCTGTCGGGGTGCGGGCCGGTCTGACGGTGTCCAGTACGCGTCGTCCAGGGTTCAGGTAGGTGCTGTCGGTGTCCAGTATCGTCTGCCGGATTTTTTTTTGTGTAGGCAGTGTCTGACGCGTGTCCAGTAGCCCGTCTGGGGCCGGGGTGTAGGCAGGTCTGACGGTGCCCAGTTAGCAGGCTGCCGGGTGCGATGCAGGTCTGACGGTACCCAGTAGCGGCTGCCGGAGTGCTCAGAGTGCCGACATGGCCAGCTGCCGGGAGTGCCAGGAGTGCCTGCACTGTCTGCCGACACGGCCGGCTACCAGCGGCAGCCGAATGTAAACAAGCACTGTGTTTAGTGTCGGTATTTTCGGCGGCGCGGAATGCCGCCAGTTTCCTGCCGCCGGCCAGAGTGCGCGCATTCTTAACGCCTTTTTGCCGTCGGTAATTTGTCAGCTACAGATTGCCTTCCGTCGCCGTCAGCCGGCCTCTCTCTGGCGTTCCGCACACCGGGCACGGCCGCAGCCGGCGGCGGTGGCGGCGACGGCGGCGACGAAAAACACACACGACACACAGCCAGACTGGTAAACAAGACAGTCGACGATGTGCTAAGCAATGTTGAGAACTTTGTCAGGANAACACGTTAAATTCATTTGAAAACAAATTAAATTTAAATTAAAACGAGTGAAGTTTGAATTTAAAACATTTTAAAAACGATAGAATCAATACAAATCAGAAGCTTGCTTATTCGTGAAAACGTGGTGAAAGCTTAATGGAAGGAGAATATTGGAAAACGGCATTGATTGGTATGTTTTGGACAAAGGGTGGGACGTGCATTTGTCGGGATTGAAACTGCAAAGGAGGAAGACAAATATTGAATGTATCATTTAATTAGCATATTTCAGGAATAGGCTCCCAAACACAAGCCTATGCAACTAAAAGAAAAACAAACTTAGCATCAGCTCGGGAAGCCACATGAAACAGAACGGGAGACTCTGATTCAACATAACAGTGAACCATCACACAGTGACACACTCACTGCCCCACAAGCAGGTCTTCGAGCACCAGGCACCCCGAGAAGTGCTTTAGGATATGGTTACATGACCGCAAACACGTTTGAGGGGTGACTGCGGCCGTCGCTGGATCGATCTTGCTCTCGAGGTAGTGGAGCCGGTGTTCGGTCTGTGACAGCCCTGGTGCAGTCCGCAGAATCTCTTCTGAGGTCGCAGGCATCTCCTGCTTTTCCGTCTCCATCATTCGCTCCGTCTCCTTGTCCGTCTCCCGCGCCGTCCTTGTCCGTCAATTGTGTATTTGTTTTCAATTGAATTTTACATGTTTTAAATTCGAGCTTAACTTGTTTAATTTGAACACAAGTTTGTTTTTAAATTATGTGTACGTGTTTTAAATTTTGAACTTAAGCTGTTTTAACCCTCGCCCTACGGGAGCGTTTTTCACCTTCGCCCTACAGGGCGGCCTGACAGCCCCCCGCTAACTTCCAAACCAAGCAGCATCATAATCATCAACACGTTTATTAGCTTCATGTTAAAGGGACACTGCCACCTTAACATTATATTTGAGTTGAAATAACATTTTGCGGTGCTTGCATAGAAATTACATGTATGGTACAAGTTAAAACAACCACTGAGGTCGAGATCACAGCAGATAATCTATTTTGATTTTGAACCATCTGGGTGCATTCCCACGACATTTCGACTATTCGAAAACACCCTCCTCTCTCTCACTTTTTGGTTCAAAATCTAATGTATATGGTTATCTTGTGGTCCTGAATTCAACTGTGGAAATATTAGCTGATATGATTCCTCAAGGTTATCGAGTTATACGCCTCGGGCCTTTTGCAGGTCAACGGTTGCAGAGGTGTTTTTTCGGAGCCGAAAGACTGCATTTGATTTAAACAAATATTAAAATACTTGGTTATGGCTTGGAGTTCACCACATCAATGATTTTTTTTTTTGCGTGACCTTGAATGACCTTGACCCGATGACCTTTGTGACTTTTTTGTGACCTCGTGTGACCTCGGTACACCTGATTTCAATTTTTCACCCTCTCAAAATCTTGTCAATGGTCTTGTCAAACAATGCAACAAATAAAAAAGGTGGCGTTTTTCCTCTAATTTGCATATTTTTCCCATCTACATACGTGCGTGTTTTTCGAATGACCCCAAGGGGGAGGAATAACGGGCAATATCTGCCAACTATGTGACCGACTTGGACGAGAGTTCTTCACCATTTGATCTGGCGTGGTCTAAGACGGGGTGCCGATATATATTGTATACACTTTGGTCTAATCTGAGTCCAGCAAATTGGACCAAAACCACCCAAACCACCAACAATTGTTGCAGAAAACATCATGCTTCGAACCTATAGGACCGATTTGGGCGAAATTTTCACCATTCGATCAGACGTGGTTCAAAACGTTGTGGTAGAGAGTTTTATCTACTTTGGTTCATTCTTAGTGGACCAAATTAGACCAAAAACGTTAAAAATCGTTGTAGATGACGTCATGCTTCGAACTATGGGACCGATTTGGCCACTATCTTCACCATTTCATCTGGCTTGGTCCAGAGCAGGGCTGTATTAAGTTTAATCATTTTTGATCAAATTTAAGTGGACCAAATCGGACCAAAACACCTGTTTTGTTGGTTTCGGTCCAATTTGGTTCCACTTCAATTGAACCAAACTCGGTCAAACTCAACACGGCACTGTTTTGGATCAAGCCGGATCGAATGGTGAATATATTGTCCAAATCAGTTTGATAGGTTCTGAGAATGGCGTCGTCTGCAACGATTTTTTTGACTTTTTTGGTCTAACTTTGTCCACTTAGATTAAACCAAAGTGGATAAAACTCTGATCCACAACGTTTTGAACCACGCTGGATCGAATGGTTAAGATGCTGTCCAAATCGGTCTCATAGGTTTGAAGCATGATGTCGTCTGCAACGATTTTTGGTGGTTTGGGTGATTTTGGTCCAATTTGGTCTACTCAGATTAGACCAAAGTGTATACAATTAAATACGGCACCGTCTTAGACCACGCCAGATCAAATGGTGAAGACCCCGTCCAAACCGGTCCCATAGCTTGGCAGATATGTGACCGTTACCCCTCCCCCTTGGGGGTAATTCGAAAACACTAACGTATGTAGATGGAAAATATGCATATTAAGAACGGAAAACGCACCTTTTTTTTATTCGTTTACTTGTTAGACAAGGCATTGAAGTAGTTTTTAAGGAGATATAAAACTAAAATTCAGGAGGTGTACCGGAGGTCACACGAGGTATCGAAAAAAAAGGTCACCAAGGTCACGTGCGTTCATGGTCCATCGCAATGGTCATGCAAAAACATCAGAAAAAAATACTTTGTTTCATTGTGAACTCAGCCATACAAAGTATTTCTTAATATTTGGTTAAGTTAACTGCAGTCTTTCGGCCTACCGAAAACACCTCTGCAACGTTGACCCTGCAAAATGCTCCGAGGCTATAACTCAATAACCTGGAGGTCAGATCGAGCTAATATTTTCACAGCTGAATTCAGGACCCAAGATAACCTTTCACACCAATTTTTAACAAAGTGAGAGATGAGGGTGTAATTTGGGATAAACAATGCTCGAAATGTCGTGGAATGCCCCATCTGTAACACTCCCAGTCTGCAATGTATTTGAATGGGGACCCTGATCCGATGTCGTCTCTCTTTACTAAATGTTTATAACAGTCGACTTGTTTTACCTTTGGCAATACATTAGTCATACACTAGTCATATTTATGCAGCGTGAAAGGTTTCTTTATTCCAAAAATTCCTTCATAGACCGTCCATCAGCCCCAAATATTAACACGTAACTTTTTAATTAAAATTGAGGCAATGTTTGTGATAAATAAAATGTTCATAATCTGTGTACGGCAAGCAATTAACTTCATATTAAATGCCCACAAAGCGGCGTAATTACATTTGAGAAACTTTTGGGAAGGTGGAGGTGTCCCTTTAAAGGGAATAGTTCACTTGAAAAAAAAAAACGAGAAAGCTCAGGAAATGATGAAGAGAAGCCAAACAATTAAGTCTATATTACTAGTAAAGTCAAGAACCTATGATTTACGGCTGGAAAATAGCAATTAAAATGTCAATTATTGGTGATAATTCATATTTTCCCCCTCAAAGTAAGCGAAATCACTGGCTGAAAAGCACGCAACGTCATCGTTTCAGTGGGGTCGTATCGTTACATGGGGTACTTGCCCAAGTACTTGTTGAAGATGCTGGAAAATACAACGCTTTGAAACCATCAACAGTAACTTGCTTTAAGTAGGCATTCGTCACTATTATATTTCACTTGAAAGTGTAGTTCCGCACCGTGCGCTCACTGCCGTGCTCCTGGGGCGTCGTCTGGATTTGTGTCACAAGGTCTATGCACGGTCTACACGTCACTGGCGTCCGGTCTCAGCACCCGGTCGGCTCCTATCACTCAGCGGGCGCGCGCCGCGCGGCGGCCAATCAAACAGCGGCACGCGCGTAGCTGGTACGAGGTGGGTTCGGTGAGTGGGACAGATCAACAATTTTGTACGCGGAGCCTGGAACGTCAGGGCCAGCGCTGAACGCTCCGCATACGCTACAGAACGTGTTTTAGAAAAATATTTATAAGAAGGATTTAACACATCAAAATCACTATGCATAGCATTACCTGACGAAGTCATTCTTGCAATACAAAGAATGAGGTACTGAAACAGTATCGGTATTGCAGCACTTACACTTTCCCGCAAGTCTTACGCTCATCTGTGAGTCATAATCATACGTCAACTAGCAAAATCAGCCAAATCAGCGATTGGAGTTGCCGGGTATACCGGTCCGCGACTTTTAGGATTCTCTGAATAATAAATAATTAAGAGGTTTCTTGGAAAATGTGAAAGCGTCAAGTCATTTTCGAGCATGCGCCACAACTTGGCTATCTTAACTCAAAACCCTATGTTAAAGGTGAACTATTCCCTTTAAGAACACCAGGAAACGTATAGCAGATCAAGCACAAAAGCACAGATGTGCTTGATTCTTAGCGCTGGTTCTGATAGCGCATAGAGCAACCCGGAAAAAGCAGCATGTTGCTTGTCATGTGAGGAATCTGATGGTTTATCATTGCTTGGTTTCAGGTCAACGGGTGACCTTCCAGGTCAAGTGAAAGACATAAAATCGACCAAGTCCAAAAATTGCAATTTTGCTCAGACCGTCGTAATTACAAAGTTATGAAAATAAAGTGAGTTGGTTAGCGTTAAGTTGTTGGTCTTTGAATTAGATGTCTGACCATATATCGATTTTTTTGTCTAGGTTAGTTAATGACCTCTTAGGTCATGGAAATCGTCACCATAGATGATTATTGCTATGGGCGATTAACATTAGCAGTCTCGGCTCGATCACATCCAGAATAGCAGTCAGAAAACCTCAAAATTAGAAAATGATAAATGCAAATAAAAAGGCATGTGCCTAGACCAGTTTTGGATCCTTAATGCAGAAAATGCATTTATTTGTTCGTATCCGGTCAACAAAAGTCAAATAGGTAATTAAAAATGACGTCATTGCTATTGCTTTGAAATTTAGTTTGGGTATTGTTTATAATCAGTACCCTCGCATGTAATCCGGTTTTAAATTATCTTTGGAGGTTTTTATTTTGAGGGATTTTTTTTTTTTAACCTTTTTTGGGGTCAAATGCCTCAAATTTTAAAGTCCGAAACCACCATGTTAAGAGAAATGTCATTTTACGTCCTTTCAGATATCCGTTTGCCGATTTACTGCAAAATTATATTTTCTATTATTTTTCCGAAAACATTTAGGCGTGTTTTTAACAAACATTGACGTCAATCAAAACGTCATTATTTCCGAAACTACTCCACCAATTTCAACGATATTTGAACAGGATATGCCTAATTGTTAACTCAGCTACTGAAAATTTCAGAAAGATTCGCAGTATTTATAAAAAGTTATTCAAGAAAAACCTCTGGGGGGGCCTGTCAGGCCCCCGTAGGGCGAGGGTTAAATTAAATTGCATTTATTTTGATTTAGACGAAAAAAGGTGCAGTTCAATTTTTGATATGTTGCATTTTCCTCGGTGCTTTCTTAGTGTGCGTTTTTGCAGTCTAGCATTTTTGGTGCTACCATTGTGTGTGCAGCTGCAGTCTCCAGTCTTAGGTGTTAGTGTAGGTACTTTGTGCACTATAGCAATGCAACGTTTGGTGGTACTGCTATGTGCGCTATTGCAGTCTTCAGTACTGATGTGACTGCAGTGTACAGTATAGTGCAAATGTTCTGTCCATGCAAAAGTTATGTCCGCTGTCTCTGCCTCTGTCTGTCGGTGCTGCACGCAGTGGAATCAAATGCAATTGCTATAGCCCTTTCCCCTGGTATCAGGGGCGAGGGCAAGAATAGTTTCAATAGATTTCACTCAGTGTTGCACCGTCAGACAGTACCGATGGACAAAGTTGACATTGAACTAAACGGGTGCGCTTAACCAAAGCTTTTCAAGAATACTTTCTACGCTGAAGCTTCGTCAGACGCAAAAAAACATCACCCAAGGTGAAACTGGCGGATCCAGAAAGTGTGATTTGACGTTTGGGGCCCAATCCCAAAAATTTCGCATAATTCTCTGAAAAACTCATTCGATTTCGCTTGCTTATGTATCAATAACTGATTTAAAACAAACTTTCACTAGTAAAAGTTGCTTAGTTTTACGACAAACTCAGAAAATGTGTCAAATTTCGCCGATTTTGGGTGGTTTGGGGGGGGGGCATGGCCCCTTTGCCCCCCCCCTGGATCCGCCCTTGCCCCAGGGAAACGGTGAGTTTATTCGAATAGAGCACTGAAAGGACTGCTGCTAGCCATTTTCACGAAGGATTTATTTGCCGGGAACATTGTCATCGGGTGGTGTCGATGAAGTGGACAGAACATTTGCACCAGGGCCTCGGCTAAGGAATTCCTCACTGGGGGGGGGGGGGGGGTAGTTCGAAATAAGAAATACTGCCCAGGTATATACCTGGGTGCAGCGCACGTGGCCAGGATTTTTTTCAGGGGGTCACTTCAGTGGTAGAATCATATTTTGCTCCTCAGTCAAATGGTGTTGACCGGTGGGGAGTGGGGTGGGGTTGTCAACAGAATCGCATTGTATCTATAGTGTAAATCGGTCTGCTCAGTTGGGGGGTGGCCCCTGTGCCTCCCCTTAGTTACGTCCTTGATACACCTTTACATGCATAAGTACGAATATATTTTAAGTGTGATGACAAACATTAGCGTAAAACAGAAATACAATAGTAGAAGAATACAATAGTGAAGCTGAATAAAAATGCTAAAATTAAACACTCCTTCATCAAAAGTCCACATCTGTGATGTCAATTCATGAAAACGATTGGGACCGAACAGGAACAGAGCAAAGGGATCCACTGACGCCACAGCTTTACCAATTCGACTTAATCAGTCGAACATTAACACATTTCCTGACGGAAGAGATCTAAGCATTTTGAAACCATTTTAACCCAGGCCCTGCCGGTGCTCGGCGACAGCTTAGTCGTGCCAGGGGAGGCATCTGACGCCCCCCACAAGAAATCGACTCCAATGGAGATAAGGCAAAATCAACAAATGGCATTACATAGCTCGTCTAAATTCATGTCGAATTTGTCACATTGCTCAATACAAACTTTACGAAGAAGAGAAACATTGCTTCTCCGATATTCCCCCGGTTTCGTCGTGTGATGTGATGAATGTGGCTTTGGGTAAGGTATGTTCCTAAAACCAACGTTTTTTTTTTAAAGAAACTTGGTCTTCCACGGATAACCGTGGCTAAAACCATGGTAGATGTATGCGTCAGATGCCTGATCTAAGGCTAGAAACGAGGGAGAACCCAGAACTGCAAAACAATGTTTTTGCGGTGAAATCCCAAAAAATATCTAACAATAAAGCAAATCCATTATGTTTTTTTTCTTTATGAATACATGGGTGAAATACCTAATTAACTTTCTTTCGTAAACGTTTCTTGTCTTTTTTATTATAGCTTACGTCAATTGTTTGCTGATTATAGGCAGTTTTGAGCATTGGCCTTTAACTTCCTTAGATCCGCCATTAGTCAGAAGACATTGAGAGATCCGAAAGCATCTTTTGGGGACCAGACTCAACATATGGAGGTGCTAAGAGCCACCCCGAACGTATATAAATTGACACTTGTGTTCCGCTTCAATTTTGAACCGACGCAACGAGGTGCCGTCCTTAAGATCAGTCTGTCCTCGGTCCTCTGTCCTCAAGATCTCAAAGCTACGCTCGGTGCTGTAAACGGCGTATTATTGGTTTTAAGTTGAAAGCATGCTTCAGTGATGCTTTTATCTATTTTACATACTGAACAATCGTATATCACCTACGAATTTGTATCTCATTAGGGGGATTTGGTCACTGGGGAGGGAGCCAGAATTCTCTGTTGGAGGAATTCACCCTCGCAAATTAACATGCTATCCGCGGTTATGCAGTACCTATAACAGTAAAAAAGCGTCTGTTTACTGAAATAATTTTATTAAAGGCAAGTGATGCATCATCTATAGTATTCTAGTTCCCGCTTGTGACGAATTAACTCAGTTTCACTAAGGAGGCAACACTCAGTTCTAATTGTAGCGATCCTAACTCTACTGGGAGGCCATGCCCCCCCCCCCCCAGCTAACATGTTATCAGAGGCCTTAATTTGCACTACACTGGTACAGTGTAGTGCAAATTTTCTGCCCACTTAATCGACACCACCCGATGTCGATGCGCCCGGCGAATAAATCCTTCGTGAAGACGGCTAGTAGCAGTCCAATCAGTGCACTGTTTGAATAAACCCTACATTTATCTGGGGCGATGTTTGCTTTCGTCTGCCGGAGCCTAGCTTTCAAAGTATTCTGAAAAAGCCTTGCTTAAGCGCACCCGTTTAATTCAATGTCAACATTGTCCATCGGTGCTGTCTGTCGGTGCTGCACGCAGTGAAATTCAATGAAACTATGTATGCCCTCGCCACCGATAGGTACCGGGGGCGAGGGCTACAGTAATTGCATTGTATTTCACCGCGTTCAGCACCGACAGACAGACAGGTGGTGTCGATGAAGTAGATAGAACATTTGCACTTCACTGTACGTGTACGTACCTACACTGCTGCAGTCTCCAGTACTTGGTGTTATTGTTGTGTGCGATACTGCAGTCTCCAATGCTTGGTATTATTGGTGTGTAGTGTGTACATTGCTGCAGTTTCCAGGGTTTGGTACTACTGTTGTGTACGCTACTGCAGCCTCCAGTACTTGGTGTTACTGATGTGTACATACACTGCTGCAGTCTCCAGCATTTGGTGCTATCGTAGTGTGATATATGTTAATAGAGTGAAAGGAAGGCCGTATATTAATCTAATAATTCATGTTTTGAAACTTATTTTAAACTAAAAAACGAATAAATACCCGACGTTTCGCTTTTATTGCTTATTCACTGGGCAAGTACAAGATATATACGATTTCGGCGACATAGTACATTAAAGAACATCATAAATTGTTACACAGTTTAACAAAAACATGTGCTGAAACAAAAAAAAAAGTGCAGCACTACAATCAAACAAAAACATCATGAATAATCTGATAAACTTGCAATCAATCGATAGCGTTTACTTTTAATGTGTTCGATGGTAGTTTTTGTCATGATGAATGAGAATATATACAAAGGAATGATCAATAACATAGCAGTGATGTTTATTTAAATGGAAAAGTCGAGATAAAAAGGTTTTGAATCTGATGATGCCGTAACGGTGAAAGCTCTTTCCCTTTTATCTCGACTTTTCCATTTAAATAAACATCACTGCCATGTTATTGATCATTCCTTTTTATAGATAGCGTTTACATCGATTTTCGATCGATTAGCGATCGATTGATCGATAGCGTGATCGATCGATCGATAGAGCTTCTTTAGTTTCATCTTCGGTTCTCCTTCTTTATTCGTTCAGCTATGCTGCTGTGTATCTTAAAAAATCCTGGCGATACATTTGTCACTTTCTCCGTCCGGATGTATCCGGCTTCAACTAACCATCGTTGCATTTTTGTTAAGTTGGTGTGCAGTGCTTAGGCTTCGCTCCATGTATGTAGGTGTTCCTCTCGATCGGCATGAAGCACAATGGCTTTTGTTGTTCTGTGATTACGTAAGTCGTTCATTTTTTTTAGTTTAAAATAAGTTTCAAAACATGAATTATTATATTAATATAAGGTCTTCCTTTCACTCGATTAACATTTGTCACATAAATATGCTTAACATGTGTAGTGTGAGATTGCTTTTTTTACCAGCTCGATCCACCGGCAATGCTTTAAAATTTCTGTCATACGGAATTAACATAAATAAAATGACTGAGCACGTGCCGTTTATCAAATCCAACCAAGTTGCATGTAAAATAAGTAGTTGTGTTAAGGGAGTTTCACTTTTTGAAAGTTGTCAAATATGGCTGTAGCAAAAAATATGAACTAAGTGCTTCTGTAAACTATTGTGATATTTGTTTCTCGAAAAGTCACTTAACTTTATATTTTTGGGAGCACAATGAAATTATTGAGCTACAGAGCTATAGAGATATGACACGATCTTTGTAGACAAATATGGCGACTTGAATATAAACAATCACTTTTGTTATCGTACTTGCAAGAAATCTAGCCAAGGTTCGACAAATAAGTCGTTTTTCTCCCAGGAACAACAATCTTTAAATAGCTGTCGGCCAATCAGCGGCGGCACTTGCATAGACCCCCTTTTTTAAATACAAAATTGAATTGCTTAAAAACGGTTAAGTTCTGTGATTAAAATATATATTTATCAATAACGGTCAAGATAATAACTAATTCAAAACCATTACAAAGGTAAAACATTGCCTTTAACCCGTGCACCGACGGGGGTCCACCCTAACCTCAAGCCGACTGGGGGCGGACCCCCATGATCTCGAAAATCACGCAACGTAGCAAACAGCTGAAAACGGTTAGATTGGTCGTGACGAGCTTTATCGAAAATATCAGTCATTTTAAGGTCAGGCCAATATTGAGGTCACCAGAAGTCACCAAAGGTCAAATTTTGGCCATACATGAGTGATCCTTACAAAACCGTCCGTATATCAAGAATTAAATGAGCTAGCGATGCATAGAAACGCATTCGAAATATAATTGAATGTTATCTTTGCGAGGTTCATTCAGGTTCGACTTTAGGTTAATATTCTACTTAAGTCAAATTCACAAATTGACCTGACTTGAGGCCATGAAAAATTCCGATCAATGTCGAATGTCGCATCAATCGACGGATCTCGACGAGCAAAACAATTATGATGGTTAAAATAAATTTCTTTGAATACAGCTTCACGCGACCTCTCGGGATCACCAGAGTTGACCTCTACTTTGCAGAGGTCACAGGACAAAACATGTCACATGGAGCTTTTGATTCGGCATAAGAATGAAAGCTTTTGTGAGAATATGTTAAGCCTTTTTTTATTTATATATGACTATTTTTATTTTTTGCCTTTTGATTTACGCATAATGGGGAGGTCATGAAATTGATCTGACCTGAAGTCACCTATATCAAAATCTGGATAGCCTAATTATAGGCACTTTGACCTTATTCAATCATGAGATTGAAACCGATCGGTCAGTGTGACTGTGACGCGACTTCAGCACTTTTTAAGTAATTTTTCACTTTTTTACTATCACAAATAATCATAAATATGTTTTAAGTAAGGTCACTTTGGGTGCAAATTGACCAAAGGTATCGGCGCGCCCTGAAATCCCAATAAACAAACAATAAGTAAGGTCACTTGACGTGACTGAGTAACGTGACCTGAGTTGACCTGGAATTAAAAGTTGCACAGGAAGCCATTACTATGCATCGACTAGAGAATACCAAATTCGTTATCTTTATTGCATTAGACACCGGTGTAATAATCATGTAAGTTCTCAGCCTGTAGGAAAAATGAGGAACCACTGAAACCCTCGTGCATACATTGTTGTATATGGTCAGTAAGTGCAGATTTGTACCTTGCTGGTTGGCATATTTCAACACTAATAAGTCGTCCGCAATGTCTAGTAATCACAGCCGCCTGAACCGGCCGGTCCTGACCGCCGGAGTCTATCTCCCATTTTCCGCACACTTGCGTCATCTTAGCGATGTCGACGGAAGAAAGTGGGAACGGGATTTGGGAAGTTGTGTTCGTCTGCAGGTGTCTAGTTGCAAGGCCATCCATGTCACGCAGCGGTGACCGGGGCCCGGCCGGGCAGGACGGGAACGCTCTCCCGCCCCGCGCTGGCCACCGCTATTAGAAGACGGAACCGGCCAGACGGACCCACATCAGTTTCAGCAAGCAAGCAGCAGCAAGCCGACAGCCGAACAGCAGATCAAGGGTGTGGTTCGAGAGCGCGTGTCTGCAGCCGACCAGTTGAGCTGCATTAGGGGTGATGTGGACCGGGCTGGTCCTGTTGGTCCGGCCGTGGTCTCGACACAGCGCTCACTTCTGAGCTGCACCGCCTGGCAGCCGCCGACATGCAGCGGCAGAGGTGTCGGATCCTCCTACCGACTGCCAATAAACACCGAGCGGGTACAAACATGTCAGACATATTCGTGTTTTGATAAAGATCAGAGTGCTTCGCGCCACGGTTTGACAGTGAGTGGCCGCATAACGAGCTTGGCCGACTCACCAGTGACCTGTGACCGGCCCGACTCACCAGTGACTGGCCCGACACACCAGTGACTGGCCCGACTCACCAGTGACTGGCCCGACTCACCAGTGACTGGCCCGACTCACCAGTGACTGGCCCGACTCACCAGTGACTGGCCGACTCACCAGTGACTGGCCGACTCACCAGTGACCAGCCGACTCACCAGTGACCGGTGACCGGCCCGACTCACCAGTGACCGGTCCGACTCACCAGTAACCTGTGACCGGCCCGAGTGACCTGTGACCGTTTCTCCGTTTCAGATGAGACTGCTTCTCCCCGTAGCCGTGGTGGCGCTGGCCGGCGTGGCCATCGCCTCCTACGCTCCTCCTGTGCCGCACTCCAGCTCCTATGGCGGAGGAGGCGGAGGCGGAGGAGGCAGAGGCCATGTTATTGGAGGTGGAGGCCATGTCGTTGGAGGCGGAGGCGGAGGCCATGCCATTGGAGGAGGATATGGTCAGTGAGACGACCCGTCGCGTTGGCGATATTTATAATTTATATCGTAACTGGCTGGACGGGGCTCATGCTATTTCTGATAAAATTCGCATGATACCATTAAAAGGGTGGGCATGCATATCACATTCATTTCAAATATTTGCATCGAACTCAACATTGACTTTCAGATAAGTGTAGCGCGTGCAATACCCAGCGAGAGAGGGCAGGGTTCGGTGTGACATTCGCATTGATCGAGACTGGCTCTGCTGAGTGTATCCTGTACTGAGCGGCGCGCACCAACACTGTACGACACCAGTGTACTAACGACTGTGACGTTTCGCTCGCGCAGGCGGCCTGTTCCTGTCGTTCCTGAGCCCGGAGACGCGCCACTACGAGTACACCTGGAAGGAGGCGGCCTACCAGTGCGCCAGCCGTGGCCTCGTGCTCGTCTCCATCGAAAACTATGAGAAGGACCACTATATTTCGGACCTGCTCCACAGATACAGTGAGTTATCATGGCGGGAGACGGGTATGTCTGTCGCGTCTGATGAAACTATGCCACGGTGCATATTGTCATGCTGCTGTCGAACAGACTGGACAATGCGACTCTTGCCGGTAATGGAAAAAGTAGCATATTTAAGCTCTATGGATCAACAGGTGATCAATATTTGCATGTATAAACACGGTTACAGCTGACAATATGTCATGCTGCTCGTACTCTGGATTGCCTCGCAGTGTGGCGCCTCTAACGTGGGTCTAGCACGTCCCGCCTGCAGATCGTGCGCTTCATCTGGACGTCCGGCACGAAGCAGGGCTACTCCTTCCGCTGGGTGAACGGCAAGCAGATCGGACCCTACTCGTACTCAAACTGGTCGCGCACCGGCGGCCGCGGCTACCCGCAGCCGGACAACAACGAGGGCCACGAGTACTGCCTGGCGGTGCTGAACAACTTCTATCACGATGGCATCGTCTGGCACGATATCGCCTGTCACCACAAGAAGGCGTTCATTTGCGAGCCGCCCGCGTACCATTAGCCGGAGATGCAGAGCGGTCTGCACACCGTGCAGGGCCCGGTGCTTTGTTTACATGTGGCGTCTGAGCGAGGCGTTGTTACCAGGTCGCGCTACGCTCAAAAGTAAGCTTGTGTTACGCCCTAAGGCAAAAGCATAGGAACACGCCGACACATTTGTTTGTCTTGTTTGCTGTTTGGCCGGTAACGTATGTGACCAAATTAAATTTAAGCGATCCAATATGACTAGCGTTGTAACTTGTGTTATTGTTTGGTTTAAATGCAAGACAGACGGCAATTAAAATCGTGATTCTATACGTGTTCTGTAAAGTGGGTTCTCTCGATACAAAAATAATGGCTGTTGATGTGCAACGCTCGTAACATATATTTATTCGGTCCTATCAAAATCCTCGAGCATCATTAAATCCTGATATAGCACTGCATAGGTACACTCTAGGTGTATACGTCGTTGCTTTCCGAATGTCAATGTCAGTGAGTTATGTGTGATGTTGTGCCAATGTTTGATGTTGTGCCATCAACTGTACCTTCATTGTTTCTGTGAAGTACTTCGATATACAAATATATGTACTTGTAAAGTTAAAGAAGACTATTTTTGAAACTCCAGTATAAACATTATATCGATATTGTTAAATTGATCAAGTAGCACTCTTCAAATTCAAAATGGATTCCCACATTGATATCAATGCAGGTATGTAGAAACGTCTAAAAAAGATAGAAATGTAACAGAAGTCAAAAAGGGCGCTTTGCCCCGGCACCGGGGCAAAGCGCCCTACGGTGCGGGGCAAAGAGCCATGCACATGGGGCAAAGCGCATCATGGATAATCGAGCAAAAAAGAGGTTCTATTGTGATCCTGACCTTACCGTTTTGCAACCATAAGAAATAAGCATTTTCGGAATCACAAACAGTCTACATGAGCCGATAATGTCAACTGTCAAGACCGGTTGATACACTGAAGGGCGCTTTGCCCCGGTTACTCTCTGCCTCATTAACCCCATGTCTGCATATTTTTGCTACGTTACCTGGCGCACCACACTGCAATTATCGTGGTCTTTTTTAGGTTAACAGTGAATAAAATGAGTAGCGAAAATGCTTGAACGAAACAAAAATGGAGCACACTGGTTATAATGATTATTTACAGCCTCTAAGAAGCCTACATATTACACAATGCGAAAAACATATCTTACCGCGTAGCGACGTTACTTTAGGGGCGATCCACTCAAAAATGGGGTGCTGCAGAATTTTCGCGCGCGCTTTACGATGAAGATCTTGATTTTTGCTCGAGGACTCTATAAATGAGAAATATTGACATGGGGCGCATTTTTCAATATACCCTGGGGCGCATTAACCCGGGGGTGCGCTTTGCCCCGGTCTACCCTACCCGCGGATTCACCTCACGTGAGGGGTCAGCATGGCGCGTGGCGTGACACGTGCCGCGTCAGGGGTGTCAGAAAACGTTATCCTGCTATACCCGAGATACGGCTGGATCTATTAACCGGAAATTTGGTGGGTGTGGTTTGATACCACACTACTGGCAATGTTGCGCAGGTCAAACTCTGGGGTCACACTGCACGTGTGCACGTGCACCCCTATTCCATCCACGAAATAACCTACAAAATATCGTTGCAATATCGGACCTATATCTCAGCAACCAAAAGTCGCAGGGACACGGATTGAAGTCAGATGTGTAGAGAAACGATCTGCCCGGCGTATGTACCTACTGTGTGTTGGTCAACGGTGCGTGGCACGTGCAAAGTTACTGGCTATACAAGCGCAAATTAATGGTTTATGACGTGTCACGATTTAAATCAGTTCTCGGCACCTATCGGTGCGTTCCCTGTTTTTTACCTGACATTTGACCTGGAAGGTCATGACCTTTAAACTTGAGTCTAGCTGACGCTAGATTTTGGGCTAAGAAATCGTTTGAGACCATTTTAAAGCAAATATGACGGTAACTATAGGCTCCATCGCGTTCCCCGTCCTTTGACCTAAAATTTGACCTGGTAAGTCATGACCTTGAAACCTGAACGTCTCGCTGACGTTAGCTTTTGGCCCAAGGAATCGTTTGATCCCATTTTAAAGCAAATCTGGCGGTAACTTAAAGCTTCAGCGAATTCCCCGTCCCTTGACCTGACATTTGCCCTGGAAAGTCATTACTGGCAGATCCATCATCCAGAACGTGGGCATGGGGGGGGAAATTTAAAAGATTTTCACCAAATTCGAAAAACTCGTCGGATTTGGCTTATTTGTACCTTACTGAACGGTTCAAAACAAATATGCCTTTGTAAAAGTTTATTAGATTTCCCTCTACAGTGGAAAATATGTCAAATTTCGCCGATTTCAGGCGATATGGGGGGCTAAAGCCCCTGCCGCCCCCCTCTGGATCTGCTAGTAAAGGTCATGATCTTGAAACCTCAAAGTCTGGCTGACACTATATTTTTTATCCCAAGGAAACGTTTGAGAACACTCCATCGCGTTCACTCCATCGCGTCCAGCAAATCAAGCTGTAACTTTAGGCTCCGCCGCTCCAGTGCGCTCCCCTTATTTGACCTGAAATTTGACCTGGAAGGTCATGACCTTGAAACCTGAAAATATCGCTTCCCATGTGGAAAAACCCTGTAAGATTATCCTGTACAAATGTACAAGATTTTCTATGTGAGAATTTGGCCGATTTTTTTTGCAAGATTTGCAAGATTCTTGTACAAGAATCTTGCATATATTGTACAATAATCTGGCATATATTGTACAAGAATCTTGCATATCTTGTATAAGAATCTTGCATATCTTGTAAAGTATCTTGCAAATCTTGTGCAAGAATCTTGCATATCTTGTACAATAATCTTGCATATATTGTAAGATATTATTGTACAAGAATCACACAAGATCTTGCTAGATAGAGAAAAATGCAGCGGCGGTACCATCCGGGTTCGAAACCGGTGACCTACGTTTAGAAGTCCGAATATCATCCGCTGCGCCACAACAGTTATCCCTATTCCCTGCGCGGGGGCAGATTCTGCCTCCCCCCCCCCAGTAGTCATTTTCGCCCGCCGCTTCTGAACCGTTTACGTCTATGTCTTGAAACTTTGAACTTTTCTAAATATGAATGACGACGTGTTCTGTGAAATTTGAAAAAAAATCGGCAGCAGCAGAGGCGGCTCCAGGGTCATGTTTTATGGGAGGTCGTTTCGAATGCGGGTGTTGGCGCATTTTTCCTTCGTAGTTTGCTGGGTGGACATACAGCGTCAGAAACTAAGTCATGCTGTTGTAACATCATACAATAATTGGATTATACATATTTTCGGGGCAGGAAGGCGAACTCAGGTACATAAAATGGGAGGCGATATTCTCCGTCAATTTAAGGCCCAACTTCAATAAAGCAAGATGAATGAAAGGCGTTCCGCACATTGGTGCCCCCCACGTTGTTTACCTGATAACCTATGCACAATTTTGTTACATGGGTTACAAACTACAGCAACAAAGCCCACATGTGACGTTCCCACGTCCCAAACACTAGCGAAAATGCACATATTTTTATCAAAAAAAAATCTCCTCATTTCTTATACCTGAGTACGCCTATATTTTCATTTTTGTACTTGTCCCTTTCACACATTGAAGAGCATGACATTGGAAGCTCAACAACGTTTTTTGCATGAAAATCGGTCGAATCACATGGCCACAATGATCTTTCAAAAAACACCCAAAATTTTCGTATTTTTTGCCCCCTGCCCCCCCATTTTTGAACTAAAGAGCAATTTCGGGGTTCAAAAAGAAATATTTCGTCACGACGAATCGAATGGCGTTTGTCCCATCGAAATCGGCCGAGCGGTTCTCGAGATCTCTGGGGGTCAGAATCTGCCCCCCACGCAGGTTAACGTAATTCTGGCCGCCCGCAGGGAATAGGGTTATGAATAAGAAGACAAATAGGGTGATGGCAATCTTGCGCATTGCGTATGCATCTTATTTTTGACCAAATTAATGTTGCGTATGTATGAAATCAATGTGGCTGCACTTGTAGCTGTCTTGTATAAAAGCTACGGAAACAATGGAGCAGCAATAGCGCAAGAGTAAGTACAGAAGCTACGGAAACAATGGAGCAGCAATAGCGCAGGAGTAAGTACAGAAGATCAGTGAGATAGCGTGCAATAGAACCGACGAATGTTTAAAGAAACATGAATAAGCCAAGACAATAACAAACTGTGTTATATCTACCTACTGAAGAGTGAAGACGGTCTGAAAAGACAATGTATCTGAGTGATGGACACCGGTGTCGATATGATTAGGTACTTTTGGGGGTCCCGGACCCCCAATAATTTCACATTATAACATTAGGCCTATGGCGTTGCATGGTAAGAATGGAATTCGAATATATAAATTTAATATTTGGGCAAAAAATGATTTTTTGATTTGTCATTTTTCAAAAATGATTTATAATTTTTTTCAAAAAATGACACAGCTGGTGATGGAGTCGACCATGTAATATTGTAATAATGTGGAAATATGAAATCGGTATAATCTTTAGTCGTGTATCACTGGCGGATTCAGGGGGGGGGGGCGTCAGAGGAAAACACCCCCAAACCGCCTGAAATCGGCGCAAATTTACACATGTCCTGATGTAGAAGGACATCTACGAATCTACAGTTGTACAGTTGTAGAAGGACATCAATCTACAGTTACCTGCTATCCGCACAGAGGCCGGGCGGCGCCGATTTGTGTACAGGGTCCCGCAGCGGTTGAACGAGTTGCCGGCTGACATTCGGTGTTTGAAGGGAGCGCACTTCAGNTCGTTCGCTTCAGCCTCGGGTGTCGTCGCTCAGCCTCCGGGTGTCGGTCGCTAGCCTCGGGTGTCGGTCGCTCAGCCTCGGGTGTCGGTCGCATCAGCCTCGGGTGTCGGTCACTCGCCTCGGGTAGCCGGTCACTCAGCCTCGGGTGTCGGTCGCTCAGCCTCGGGTGTCGGTCGCTCAGCCTCGGGTGTCGGTCGCTCAGCCTCGGGTGTCGGTCGCTCAGCCTCGGACTCTTGTAAGCTGACGGCGGACGCGGCCCCGATTTCTGGACTCAGCTGCTGGCCGTCCTGACCGCCGCCTCGCCGCTCGTCGTGTGTTAACTGAGTGATGGCTGGCCGGATGACTCCATAGCGATTGGGCGTGGCGGGACTGGCGGTGGTGCTGGCCAAACGGGGCGAACTCTTACCTCGCCCTACCGTTTGGACAATTGTGTCGCTCGCAAATGAGTAGAGTATGCCTGTCCTGTTCAGTAGACCATTTTACATAGTTTTCACATAGTTCACATAGCTAGACTGTGTAGTGCATAAGCCAGTGTCACCGAATACGTTATAGGAATGGAAACAACAAAATACACTGTACAATGTATTTGCTGATTCGTTCTTCCTCGTACGCACTTCTTAATTCTAATTAAAAAACATGATAACAATCAATAATCATTGCCGTGTTATATAATATGATTGCTAACAACGTGTGACTTATACTGCACCAACAACGTCAATCCATGCGATTCAGAGGAACAACAACACAAACTTACCGGATCAATTATTACAGAAAAGCCGTGATATAGTTATGTCATTGCTTGCAAAAACCATTCAGCTGTTGAAAATGGACCGAAGCATGGGAGGATACTTAAGTCACGCTTTGCATCACTGAGCACTGAGCAGTGAGCACGCTTTATGTGATAATAACGATAACTACCCATCAGACTTGTGCCTGGATCCCTAAGTGGGATCTGGGGTCGATATCTCGGTATAAAATGCATCAAGATCTAGGATCCTATTGGAACCCTTTGCGAAAAATGCATGACGATCAGGGATCCTCCTGGATCCCTCGACGTAAAATGCTTCAGGATCTGGGATCTTCCATTGGATGTCTAATTAAAACGAGCCACAGATCATGAACAAGGGCGGATCCAGCCGGCCGCTTGGGGGGCAGACCATTTTTAGCAGACCTTAACCTACCCCCAAATTTCGAATTTCTTCACCGGATTTGGTCCAACTTTATTTTGCAAAATAATGGATTTTTTATATTTATTTCGCTTTTTTTCGGCCTTCTTTGGGATATTGAAAAAGGAAAGATGTCAGCTTGCAGTTTGTATTGTTCCGTTCCGACATTGCCTTACAGTACCAGAGCAAAGTTACTTTCAAGTTGTCAACTGTACCCAAGAGGTGTCACCGATAATTTTTTAGTGGGGGATGGGCTGAAATGACGCAAAAATTTAACCCATTTTATGCGTGTATGTAAGCCTTTGCAGCAACTGTGTAATGTGGACTTGCATATTATAAATAGGTAGTTGTTATTTAGCGCCGCGAAGCGGCGCGAAAATTTTAACAAGGTTTGCTATGATAGAAACCCAGAAACATAGGCGTTGGACCTTGTAGAGAACAAGAAGCTTAACATGCTATTCATTCAGTTCACCGTTTCAACGAACCAAAGACGATGGCGATGGCTTCGTTATGACGATGACTACCAATGTGACTCCGCGAAGCGGCGTGACAGTTTTGATTCTAGGTCGAGGAAAACGGCATTTTATCATTGGAACCAGACTCAAATAACCCCTATTCATGGTCACATATCTCGGTATGATTAAAAACAAAACAAAATTAAGGTGCACCTGATCAGCTGCTCGACTATGCTCACAGCGAAGGCTCCCTCTTCGCGGTTGTCCGAGGCCAGCAGCGTCAGGAACAGCAACTCCAGATCGGCGAAGTAGGCTCTGATGTAGGGCCGGATGATTGTCTGGACTTCGGGCCGGCAGAACTCGGCAACAAACTGGACCTGTAAGCCAAGAGCATCATTTGCGCTAGCTCTACACTGTCTACAGTCTACATTGCACTGACACTGATCGGAGGTATTTGCGTACACTCCAGCGGCAGCGGTGTACCTAATTGTTTTTGGTCGGTGAAATGGGCTTGAAGTTCCCAAAGCTCCAAAAAACATTGTCCAAACCACATAATCAGCTCCGAGCTCGACACCTATTAATCAGGGAACGTCTCATTGTACAACAGTTTGATCATATTTATTTATTTATATATTTATCTCACATCACGTCTCATCCACTATCGTGGCTTTTCATGAGAACAAGTCACACGATAAGACTGCACACATGGGTAAGAATAACAACGCACATCACACTAAACCAAGCATTCCACAGACACACAAGACGGCCAAGTCGATCTAACGTCCCTGTAAACTTGTCAGGTGGTCCTTCAGCGGTCGCTTTTGAACCCTTCCCGCACAGCCGGGCAGTGCATGTATGCAGTGGCGGCTCTGTACTGAACTGTGCCTAACGTTTCAGTTTTGATTGTCGCAGTCGTAACAGCTGCCGCTCACTCGCTTCGTTTTACTCCTGTCATGGACCTGCTTGGTGGTCGTAATCAAACTGGGCGATTGTGAACTGGTTCGCCAGTGCCCAGTGCTTGACACAGCAGAAACAGAAGCAGAGATACGTACACAAAGTTGTGAAGCGGAGAGCCATCCCAACTGCGAAGCACGTCAACTGATGTGGTCATATTTGACGGCCAGATATCACACGAGCACAGAAGTTAGGCACCTTTCTGAATGCGGTGCATGGACTGTTTAGAAGCACTGGTAACGGCAAAGCAAATATCGTATGATTGGAGAACTAATCCATTGATGACAGTGGGCATGACATCGTTCGGCAGGCTGTGCTTTGCGTGATACAAACCAATTAACAGGCCGGTGCAACGATGGACAATCTCGTCAACATGCGGCTCAAACGAGAGGTGTCTGTCGAAAAGTACGCCCAGGT
Organism: Semibalanus balanoides; assembly: GCA_014673585.1. NCBI lineage: Eukaryota > Metazoa > Arthropoda > Thecostraca > Balanomorpha > Balanidae > Semibalanus > Semibalanus balanoides. The sequence goes on along the minus strand of VOPJ01011763.1, from coordinate 70,568 downwards.
TTTTGGCTGTCTCAGACTCAACAATGCGCGCGTCGCCAACGTGGAGCGTGACGCGGGGCAGACCCCGAAGCATTTGACGGGCGCCAATCACGAGCAGTTTTATTTTGTCAGCATTAATTTGCATGAGGTTTTGGCTAAACCAACCGAACAGGTCTCTTAGGGTGCTCTCCATGCGGCTGACAAGTTGATCCAGATCTGCTTTGCGACCGGTCACCACCACCTGAGCGTCGTCTGCGTACTGAGTTATCAGGACGTCACTCCCAGTGTACAGGCACATGTCGTTTGCGAAAATTGTGAACATTAATGGTCCTAGGGCAGTACCCTGATACACCCCGATCGGATTTTGCTGTTTTTCGGAGAGCTGTGGGCCATTCTCTAGCGTATTGAGGCGAACTTGCTGATGATGGTCTCGAAAATAACTTACAACCCAGTCATCACCGTACAGAGCAAGCTTTTCTATTAGTTTTTCGTGGCTGACGACATCAAAGCCTTTACTTACGTCAAGCAGGATTAACAGCGCTATTTTACCGGCATCCATGGCGCTCAGGATGTGATCGGTCACATTGAGCAGTGCGGTCTCTGTCGAATGCCGTCGGCGGAACCCATGCTGAGAATCACTGAACAGGTGATTGGTGGAAAAGTACGAGAAAAGCTGCTGGTGTACGACACGTTAGACAATCTTAGCAGGACATGGAACAATTTAAATTGTTCTAAAACTAGACGGATCGTTGAGTGCGCCGGAAGATTTGTAAATGGGATGGATGATCGACAATTTCCATGACACAGGCACAATCCCCGTAACCAAGGCTCGTATTCACGATGGACAGAATCGCATGGCCAGCCGCGGCAAAACACTGCTTCACAAAACGCATGGAAAGTCCACCGGTTCCACATGCACTACTGCCGTTCATATCACTCAGTATTGTGTATTGTGTATTGATTCAATCGTCTACAGGCTCATTACCCAGTTACAGACGAAGTCAGAAAATAAAAACAATAAATAAACGAAACAAAAATTAGCCACTAAAACACACAAACACAATCACTCAAGTCAGCTTTTACAAATAAGGTTACCTCGTGCAGCGTCCTTGTGTAGCTTACGACGACGAGATTTACAGGAGGAATACAGTAGGATATGATAGAAATCCACTAGTGTCAGAGTTAAAAACGAGTTACATAGGATGGCGTTCGGATGAAAAACCGCTGGTACCGTGTTCACGGCCTTCCAACGAGGGAACACTCCACCAGGGCAAGGATACGTGTTAAGCGCCGCCGGTACATATAAACCAATGCTGACCAGCAAGAATAGAACTGTCCAATTCGCGCATGAATGAAATATGAATAATAAAAACATGAGGTCGATTGTGCTAATGGGATTTGACTAGAAACGCGCACGTTACAATGTGAAATAACAGAACAGTAGTCAGCAAATGTCAGTGTGTTTGCCGAGTTTATGAGCCAGCCAATGTTAAAAACCTGTGTTGCACTCTCTCCAGTCGCCTCAAGTGAGTGACAGCCGCGCCAGCCCAGACTACACAGCTATACACGAGGACAAGGGCGGATCCAGGGGGGGCAAAGAGCCCCCAAACCACCCAAAATCGGCGCAAATTTGACACATTTCCTGAGTTTGTCGTAAAACTAAGCAACTTTTACTAGAAAGTTTTGTTTTTAAATCATTATTGATACATAAGCAAGCGAAATCCGCTGAGTTTATTCAGAATTATGCGATATTTTTTGGGATTGACGCCCAAAACTGTAAATCACACTTTCTGGATCCGCCCAAGTGCTTTAGGATGGAACGGACATGAGCGTAATAAGTAGACAACATTGCCTTGTGATCAAATCTAGCTCTGTTATGTCGACGGGACACTGCATGCTGGCGAAAATACCAGCCCAAGCATACTTTCGGATTTGACTTCGCTATAGTCTGGTCCATGTGAAAAGGAGGCAAACGTGAGCTTAGCGTCTAGTAAAACACCCAGATTCGCGAGTTTCGGTGCGGCGCTGTAAGGGTGGTGCCGTTCAAAGTGTGTATGGTGGCTATGATGGGGGGATCTTCCGTAAGGAACGAATGATATTAACATGAACATTTGGAAGGATTAAGGTTCAGAGCGCCATGTAACGAGCCAGTTAGGAAGGGCGATCGAGGTCAGCCTGAAGGGCGTCGGAATCACAGGAGGATTTTATGCAATGATATAATTTTATGACGTCCGCGTACACGATACAGTTGGTCTGGATAAGGACAGGGAGGTCAGCAGTGAAACAAATAAAGAGGAGTGGGACACATACACTGCCCTCGGGCACACCGGATTTGACTGGGATCCAGTCCGAGCACCGACCTTCATCACACCCTCTGCAGGCGGTGGTTAGGTACGACTTAATCCAGGAGAGCGCACGTCAGTGATATTAAAGGATGTTTTTGAGTTTTGTGGAATCAGCAAGTGTGAATTGCACACTGGTAAAGCGATGAATAATCCGTATAAATAGAGTCGGTCTGTGCGCCATCCTGGATCGAATCCCAGCTGTATCTGAGGAAATGTGCTAATATTGGATACGCACATGATCTGTTAGGTAGGAATCCGTGCTGACTGGGAAGGTAAGGGACTTAAAACAATGCGCCAGTAAGGGCGTCGCAAACTACCTTTCTCAAGAACCTTGGAGCAGAGGGGGAGAAGGGAGATGCCACGGTAGTTGCCTCGGATTCCTTTTTGTCGCCTTTTTTGTGAACTGTGGAAATAAATATTGGCATCTTCCAAAATTTTGGGATACTATCTAGACTGGTCACAATAGCTTTACAAAGGATTTTAGGGAATAGCCAGCTATGCTGCGCACTCGTGAAAGAATACGGGCGCTTAAAACCCGTCAGGGCCGCATGCCTTATGCTTGCCAAATGCTAGACAGCAGTGTTTGAAATTTTTCCTAGTGGAACGGAAAAATGGTTCAGGGTAGATGGAGAGAAAGACGGGCGGCGTCAGGCAGTGAACCAAACGTGTGGGTCCAGAAAATTTTGAAGCCGAATCGAGATATTAAAATGGTTCGCACAGTCTGGCGGTGTTGGAAAAGACTCCTCCCGTTGTGAATGAGGGTGGCGGGACGGTGGACGCGGAGATTTTCAGGGATTCACAAAGACAGAAGCGTTTGGGAATTATCCCGGAAGTCTGGACCGAGGCTCAACAGGTATGCACGGTATTGTTAGTGCTGGCTGCGATTTCTTAACTCCGACCCTGGCTCCTGGAGAGATGCGCAGGTCATGTTCAGGAGAGGGGCTGGGATTCTTTAAACGGGAGCAGTGTTCTTTTCCCTGAGTGCGCCCCGTACATCCCTATCAAACCACGGAGGGAAGCGGCGGGATCGGGAGACAGTGGGCACATAGTCGGCGATGGCAGCATTCACAAGTTCATAAAACAGCTCAGTGGCTGCGTCTACATTAAGATCATTTAATAAACACCAGGGCAAACATCTGAAGAGCAACACGAAGCTGGTTTAAAATCGCCAGCACGGTAGTTAAATCCAGTGGGTTCTAGTAACCTTTGGTAAAAACGGCAAACATACATAAAATTGAGAACAGGTTTCACGATGATCAGATGTAAGTACCCTCACTCACATTCGTCTCAATATCGCCACCACAGGACAGCACTAAGTCCAGAATAACGTCACCTGGCGTCGCTGGAGCGTGGCACTGATTGAGATAATCCATGAAAATTGAGGCCAATCTAGAAATTTCACACAGGCACGGCTGGACCTTCTGTTGAACAACTGGAGCTTTCGTCACTGGGCCAGTCTATCTCCGGTAGGTTAAAGTCACCGCAAGCGATCACGGGCCTGCCGGTGGCCTGAAGTTTGGCGAGGCATTCGAATATCGGACCGAAGTCGTGATCTCTGTCCGGTGGCCGGTAACAAACCACTACGAAGCTACTACAGTTGACGCCTATTTCAGAGCTCCACCGTATACGCAGTATACGGTGGAGCTCCCCTAGGGTCACCGTCTGCACAAGGAACTGACAGGTCGCCACGCGCGGCAGCCTGACAGGCAGGTCAGGGGTGGGGTCGGCTCGTCTCGACTCAGCGACCGCGGCAGCCGTACGCACCCCGATACCAGCAAATAACTGGTTTAGGGTGTCGGGGTCCATATCTGGTAGGCTGCTGCTTGCCTTTTTGGCAGTAATGATGGGCCGGAAGCACTGGGACATTCGGCCGCGTCCAGCTTCATGTATCTGTCGGGAGATGTCAAGTCCGCTGTCCCGGAGTACGGCAGCTTTGACCGATCGGTTCAATTCCAAGTAGCGCTGCGTGTCTCCGTCCCGTTGTGCCGCCCTTCTCTCGGACATGATGACCTTGGTGGCGTCAGTGATAGGGGGCGCTCTTGGGTTTCGGATTTTTCATCGCCGGAACAGGTGCATGCTGATCCAGCAACTGCGTCAATCTGGTGTACAAAGAAGCTGGCCTGCTGTTCGGGGTCGCATAACGGAACACTGGCATCCAGTCCAGCTGGCAGCTGTCCTCGGTCCACGCTCATAGTCGATGTTTTCCGCAGCGCGCCGTGGCGCACCAGTGGCGGCGTCGCACTCGGTGGAAATTGCAGCGGCGCGCGAGTGAGCAGTGAGGGCTGAAATCGCACGGTCTCACTCCAGTACGTATCGCAGCCTCAGGCGAGTTGGTGATGATCAGGTCCAGGATGGACCCTGAGCGGGGGAAGGTGGTCTCCCATACCAGCTGAAGTAGGTGTTGTTTGTTGTTGTTAGGTACATTTTATTCAACATTACAAAAAGGGCTAACGCATACAAATGTTCAATAATTGGCGCAAATGCTCTAACTGCTTATGACTAGGAGCCTCTTCTACACTCGAAATGATACAAATAGTAAAATAGGAACAAAAAAAACATACTCTCGTATTGATAATATTAATTAAATTATGGTCTCTCGTCAACAGGTTCAGCATTGCTGGACTCGTGGTGTCTCGCGTCCACAGGTCCAGCATTGCTAGACTCGTGGTCTCTCGTCCACAGGTCAAGCATTGCTGGACCTGTTGACGAGAGACCATGGCCTAAGAGGTCGAAAGCTTGGCAATATCAAGCTCATCTGCGAGTTTGTCGTCGCTGTCTACCCGAAGCAGTGGTTCCAGACCAGGGCCATCCAAAAGGTCCCCGGCGGCGACTGATACCTACAGGAGCTGGTGTAATCAAACTGTCGTACAACAAGACAACGCTACTTAACAAATACGTGTCGAGCTAATTATGTGGTTTGGACAACGTTTTGAAGCTTTGGGAGGCTTCGGAACATTTCACCGACCAAACACTATTAGGTACACTGAGCTGCCGCTTGATTGTACGCAAATACCTCTGATCAGTGTCGGTGAAAAGTAGACTGTAGAGCTAGTGCAAATGATGCTCTTGGCTCACAGGTCCAGTGTGTTGCCGAGTTCTGCCGGCCCAAAGTCCAGACCGACGTCCGGCCCTAAATCAGCGCCTACTTCGCCGATCCGGAGTTGCTGTTGCTGACGCTGCTGGCCTCGGACGAATGCAAAGAGGGAGGCTTCGCTGTGGGCATCGTCGACTAGCGGATCAGGCGGGCAGGAGAGAGGTGCAGCTGTTTGCCCAGGAGGTTCGTCCTACCGGCGCTCAACTTCGAAGCGCAGACGCTGGCCGACATCATCGATTGGGAGGCAGAGCCTTTGAGGGAACGCTGATGACCGTCAGTCTCAGATCGGAAGAGGTGCAGGCCTGCAGGGAGACATCACTGAACGTGCCAAAAACCTGGCAAAGCCACTCTCAGGGAATTGAGAAAGCCGCTAAGGTGTCTGAACAACGGTTGTAGTCGACCAATAAAAGCGTTGTACTTGGACCCGGTGCGCCGAAGTCGGTCGCGAGGCAGTCAGTCAGCTGGAGACAAAGGCAGATTTATTGGCTCTCCTTGACCTGTTAACTGGGAACTGGCCGCATCAGACTATCAGGAAACAGAAGTGTAATGTGCATCAGCCATCATTATCTTTTTTCAGGTTCTGTTGTGATAATGGGGACGCTCTCGTGAAACAAGAGTTCATCACAAATATGAATGAGAATGGACAAAAATAAAAAAACGAAGAAAAAAAGCAACCACATGCCCGCCGTACGTGCATCGTGATGTGAGAGAACGAGTGCATATAGATTAATCTTTGTTGCGCCATTTGAAACATAGTTACTTTCTGTTTTTGCTCGACATTTACCAGTCATATTGTCACTTTTGCTCTTTTTTCATGCTTGACCTGATCTGTGACGTCATAGATTGACATGAACCTTCAAAACCGAGTGCCGTTGAGCTGTCCTGAAGCTGGGGAGCACGCTTGTTTTCGCTTCGTGGTTCTATCGTACTTAAAAGTGAAGCTATGAGCCATCAAGCCTGTAATGGTGACGTCAGTCCGGACAGCAATACAATACATTTTCAAATCGATTTCCTCAACGCTAGACTTCATTTTTTTTAATCATTTTTGGTATGGCTGGAATCACAAATGTCCAAACCATAAAAAATTATAGGACAACGCAATTTTCGAGAGAAAAAAATGGCGCCCTGCCCTACTGATGGGTGTCAAATAAGAGAAAGAAAAGGATCCGTCTTATGAAGACAATACCGCATTCGACAGCAATGGATTGCTAAGAGACGGCGGACGTCTGCAAAAGAATGGATTGACTTTCGTGGCGAAGCATCCGTTACTGTGGCCAAAGGATCATGATGCGACAAAGCTGTTCATACGGCACGTTCATAAAGATGGTGGTCATGAGCTGGGAATCGAGCACACCGTCTCTGAACTTCGTCACCGGGTGTGGATACTTGGCGCAAGACATCAAGTGAAGAAGTGCATCTGGTCATGTCCAGAATGCGTGGAGGCGCAGACTACCCCAAGAACAGATCATGGCTCCCAAACGCGCCAGCGATGTCAAAGGTCCCTACCACGTGTTCCAGGGGTGTAAAGAGGATTTTGCGGGACCGTTTGAAACCAATCAAGACAGGCAATAATGGTCTGAGCCTACTGATAACCTACGTGAAGACGAAAGAAAAGAGTATTGGTTAAAGATCAAAATGCGTCCAGGGGTTATGGTCGCTGACCAGGGTCACGAAGACCTCCCCAGCACCAGATGGACTCGTTCGAGTCGTGGAAGCGAAAACAACAAAGGGCACATACAAGAGGCCGGCTACGAAAATAGTCAGAATGGAGTTGGATTGATGCTGAATATTGTGATGCGGTGCAGCAGATGTCTGAATGACAAGGGGTCCATTCAGGGTCGGGAGGAATGTTATGGAGGATCGCTAGGATTATAGTGCTCGCGACCTCGCGATAAATATCACGAGGAAAATGAATGGATAAAATATACAGTCTAAAACGCGAGTTTGAGTGTTGAAGATATTAAGTTTAAGTAATTGAATATTAAGCAATTAAGTAACACAACGCGAGTAAATATATCACAAACATAGGGCACCAGATGTAACAAAGTAGTCATGACGCTTCGTTGTGACGCTATGTGACGTCACAAATGACGATATATCTTTAGCCTTTTATTGGTCTGTCAATGGCCGCGCCATAGCCACTGCGCATGTGTGGACTCTGACCAGCGGGTAGACAACCGCCCGCCGCCGCCGCGAGGAGGAGTTACCGCCGAGAGCTGAGACGAGCTGGTTGAGAGCTGGAGAGGTCGAGAGGTCGTGTGAGAGTAGAGAGAAAACGGGGAATTTTGAGACTGAGGAGCGCAAGTCTGGAGAGCGTTCTGTTATATCTATTATTCTTTCAACTATCTATTTCACCACGGACCTTTGGGAGTTACTGCGTCTAAATACAACGTGCTGACTATCACCGCCGCCTGTCTGGAGGTCGAAGGAAGAGAATGGCTACAAATTGGTGCCGTGACGTGCTTTTTCTACCTCGAGGTCAGATCTATGCCTCGTTTAATCACTGGACCCTTCATCTTCCGATCGAGACCCGTACATCGTGGAAATTTGCAGAGAAACTTGATCGCCATATTGAGGTGTTTAAAAGTACATTTAACACACGTTTCGCTGAGCACCGCCAGAAGTTACGTAGTGACTTGACTCAACGACTCTGGGGAAAGTTCATGCACGACTCTGATTTGTTAGACAGAGAAATGAACATGACTATCGATGCTTTGCAACATTTAAACCCATCCCGTCATGTCCGTGATAAACGTTCTCTCCTTCCGTTCGTAGGTGATGCCCTGTCCTCTCTGTTTGGAACTGCGACAACAACCGATATCCAGGACATTCTGTCTCGTGTGAACGATCTGAGTGACACACAGAATGACGTGTTGAATGTGATTGACAGTACAGTGACTATGGTAAACCAGACTATTGTAGACGAAGGTATCAACAGACAGACTATCAACCGACTGACGAATGTGACCAACTACTTGACTGACCGACTTGACATGTTAAAAGACACCGTAGCTGACCATTACAAAGTATCTGCTCTTGAATCTGACATGGAGACCGTTTTCACTGACCTCATCACGACTGCTCGTGATTTTCGCAAAAATATTATGGACCTAGAGACTATCTTCAGTCTGACCGAAAATAGCATTGTTCCAAGGTCACTCTTACCGCCCAGCCGTTTCGCCAAGATTTTAGCTGACATTCAGAAGGCATTGCCTCGTGATTTAGCACTCCCATTCTCTCCGTCTGACACCGACCAATATTTCTCTACATCTCATACGCAGACGAGGAGGACTGCAGGAGGGATATCAGTGCTTGTGACTATCCCTTTGTTGTCTATCAAGGACCATTTCAGTGTGTTAAATACCGCAATGCTTCAGAATCGTACAACGGTACCGAAAACTGCAGAGAATCAGAAACTTTGGTGGGCTAAGTACGGAGATTGGGTGAAAGAGAGCTAAATTTGTAGCGCTATATCAAACGGAACGATTCCGTGATAAAATTAATAGTAGATTAAATAAATTAAATGATAAAGGGTATCGGAGACCAGATACAGAATGGGACCTGGGAGAGAGCACAAATGCGACGAGTGGTCCATTTTAATGGGTTCCCACTTAGACGACCTGGGGTCATAACCGTGCCTGGAACTGGGTCGGTACAAAGGGTGCGGTCAACCGAGCCTGGCCGTTTACTGGACGGGAACAGACGCTGTGAACCGGTTTGCATAGGTGAACAGGTATGAAATGGTCGGTGTGAACTCAGACTATGGGACCCGCGGGACTGCTGAGGAAATGGATGAGGGGGAAATGGAAACATTGGGATTTGTTATTAGTGGATGCCGGGCTTGGACTCTGGGAAATCCGCTGTATAATTTTGGTGTAAAATGTGAACTTTACCACAAAAAACAGCTGGAACCACCACTGTGGCCCCCGCTGTCTCTGGTTAAATTGGACGTTGGTTGTGCAGCTTTCAACAATCATTTCCAACTTCCTACCCATTACCGGACCGATTCATATCTTGAACCTTATCAGATCAAACATTTGAATCTGACATTAGCAGTAAATGATGTGTGGAATCATGTTACCTCTAGTTTATCTGCAGACAACATTTCGTTTAATCATGCTTTGAAATCTCTGCCTCCAACTCAATTGCATGCAATAACTTTGTCTGCACTGAAGAAACACATTAAGGACCTGAAATATCAGAACCAGCATCGTTATAGTACTGTTATAATACCTGTCGTTTCAGTCACTACGGTAGTTTTACTGGTAGTTTTCGTGCTCTGTAATATCAAAAGTACACGATGTCCGACAATGACCCTGTCACGAGTCCTTCGAGAACCGTCCCGAACCCCGACGGCCTGACTGTTGACGACGACAACGCGACTCCGGACATTTATCTATTAGACAAAGTACCATTGTCTTGCGATGACCTGCCGACCGACAACGCCCTCCGCCCCGAGAACATAGCAAAGTCAGCTCCGAACTCTCCTCAACCGCAATCAACACCTCATCTGACTTGGCTGAAATCAACTGTGAACTGACGCCCGTGTCTCGCCACTAAGATACCGAGGACCTACGCCTGCATGTCGGCGCGGTTGAGAGCGCACACGAGTTCTTTGCGAACCAGTATAACTGTCAACTGTGACAGAGTTCCAGCCGCAGCTCGTGACCGGGAGGGAATTTGACCGGCGGGGGCTTGACAATACGGCCGGGCGTGGGCCGGGTTGGCGGGCCAATGGCCGACTCAGCAGTTGGGCCGATTCTGGGAATTCTGACCGCCGCTTGTCAGGGCCGGGTCCGCCCGCGCCCGCTGCTCGCAGAAATGTGCAAGCCGGGGACATTCCTGTTAGAGAAGAGACTTTCGTGTTTTTGGAACAGACGAACGAGTTCTAGCTAGAGCAGGGCTGGCAGAATAAGTATAGAACTGAGGGGCGAGCACGCTCTTTAGGAACCGCCGCGCCTACGATCGGGTGAAGGACCGGACCACCTCAACAATTGTGACATTTGGGATCATTTAGGGGGTCCATAGAGTTGGCGAGGTTCGAGACCACACCGATAAACGGGCGGGGACCACGAAGGGGGAATCTTGGATAAACAGGGGCTGCGCGCACCGGCGGACGTCAAGACGGGCTGACCTATTCGATGCGCTGGGTCGGGCGTCTACACTACATGAAGCGGGCCATCGTTGGGTACTATTTTACACAGACATTGGATAAGACGAACTAGGGAGGGACAATGAGCGCCAAACATGACAATCATCGGGACGCCACCCCGCTGAAAAGTAGCGTCACCTTGGTGAGTGATGTGAAGCCGCGAATTTAAATGGACAGAGATGAGTGAATGGGACTGGAGTGCAATTGAGTGGACTCCCTCCCACGAAAATTATGGTTAGTTGGCAATTAATGCTAATGCCACGGCCGCAGACGTAATTTCAATTAGTTCCCGCTTTTGGTTATCGGGTGGAACAACCGTGTCCCCGCGAGGAGTCGAGAACAACCAGTCCTGCAAAGAGATGACACCGCGTGGGCTCTAGAAAGCGATATTTTTGCCGCGGGCCGGGTGCATTCGATCCCACCACGAGGCACCCCGAGCCGGCTGGAACAACTCACCGCCCGTCTGGGCCGGACATCACTTCCATCACTCTCACCGAGAGGCCACACACTCTCCGAGAGGCCACATCACTCTCCCGAGAGGCAGACAATGTGCCCCGTCGGCACATCTGTCCTCACGAGTAACACCAGATCTCCGGGCACTAAGTTCCGTGTCTCCCTCGTCCATTTGCGGCGACATGTCAGCCCAGGGACATACTCCTTCAGCCATCTTGTCCAGAACTGGTCCGTAAGCGCCTGAGTCTGGCGCCAGATCTTCCTGCTGGCTGAGTCACGGCTGTCGAAGATCCCCGGCGGCAGACACGCGACTGGTCGACCTAGCAGAAGATGGATGGGCGCGATGGCTTCCAAATCGCTCGCTTCGGTTGACACGTGGGTCAGAGGTCGGCTGTTTATCACTGCTTCAACGTCAGTTCAGGACGGTGTGCAGTGGCCTCGTCGTCTGTGACGACCAGCTTACCCAGCACTGCTCGCAGGGCACGCTTGACAGAGCCTATCATTCGCTCCCAGACTCCTCCCATGTGGCACGCACCTGGTGGGATAAAATGCCACTCGATATCTTCCTGAGCGAGACGCTCGCTGACGGCACGGACATTCCAGGCCTGGATAATTCGACGCACCTGCCTCTCTCCCGATCGCAGGTTCGTGCCGTTGTCTGGGAATACTTCCTTGGGTTTTCCTCGTCTGGAGATGAACCGTTGCCCTCCCTCTGGATATCCTGAATGTCTGTCGCAGTTCATTCAGAGTTTGCTCGACTCCGGCGTGCAGCAGATTCTCATGAACGGCCCGTCACTATCAGAGATGTAACGTGGCTGTCCCGCGGCAGAATGCCCGGATGGCGCACCATGTCAGGCAGGGGTGCGTTCATCGATCGTCCGCCGACTCGCAGCAAACCGTCCTCATCTATGACTGGAGAGAGCGGGAGGAGACCACTGGTCGCGCTGATGGGAGCTCCACTTCTCAGCGCTGCAACTTCGTTAGGGAAGGACCGACGCTGCACTTCACGAATGACAAGATTTTGAGCGTCTCGCAGCTCTGCGGCTGATAGCGGTCCAGTTTTTTTTGCCAGCTTTGACGGTCTTCAAACGAGTGGGTTACTACGAAGTTGACCAGAAATCGTTGCATCCAGCCGACTGCGTTCCTGTAACGCAGCCAGCTTGAAAATCTGTCCGGGTCAGCGATGACAGCAGCTGGCTCTCTGGCTTCTAGGCGGGTAGCTAACACCATTTATATCTCAGGATCCTCGTCTTGAAGCCCCCGTCGCTTGTCACTGACCGGCCAGCAGGTTTCTGGACGCCACAGGAAGTCGGGTCCACGGATCCAGGGGCTGTCTTTGGTGAGTGAGGACGCCATTAGACCTCGAGAGCAGTCGTCTGCCGGATTTTCAATCACCAGGGACGTGTCGCCACTGACTGGGTTCAGTGAAGTCACGGATCTCAGCCACTCGATTCGCTACAAAACCTTTTGCTGTCGTTTGATATGTAACTCAGTACCACTTGGCTGTCACTCCAAAACACCGTTTTGGAGTACCTTCTTCTGTGAGTATTGTAACAATGGACTCCGCCAGGCGTACCGCCGCACACTTGCTTGAGTTTCAAAGCCGCACTATTGACCCCACGCTCTTGAGCCCCGGTGCGACTCTGCACTTGCTCATGACAACCGCACAGTGAATGACGCTGTCGGAATACACGTAGCGTAGGTGCCACTGCACCAAAGCCTTCTCCGACATCCATCAACAGAAGACGTGCAGCTCTCTTTTCAGTGGCGCCATCTCTTGAGCGCCATACCAGCGCGGCAGTCTGATGTCGCCTAGTCGAGGCAGCTCCGATAGCCACGCCGCCCATCGGTCAGACTCCTCCGAGGTGAGAGGCTCGTCCCAACCCTGCTGACTGGACCAGAGAACTTGCAGCTGCAGCTTGGCTATCAGGACAAATGACAAGGCGAATCCGAGCGGGTCGAAAACTGACGCCACCGTGCGAAGTATCTCTCGCTTCGTTACCGGCTGACACGCATCAGCCAGCTCGATCGGCGCGCTGCTGTTCATCTCATCTTGCTCTGCGTCCCATATCACACCCAGCACCTTTTCAGTCGGTAGATCTTTCGCTAAATCAACAGCGCTGGAAGTCCGCTCTCGGGTGGGAATTTCGGCGAGGACGGACTAGTCGTTACTGAGCCATTTTCTCAGTCGAAAACCTCCTCTTGACACGAGCCGAGTTACCTCAGTAACGATGTTTTTTGCGACGGCGGGGCAGCTTACCGACGTTACCAGGTCGTCCATGTGGAAGTCCTCCTTGACAATCGACGCTGCTACACGGCCTGCTTGCGTGTCTTCGCACTTGTCCTCTGCTGTCTTCTTTAGCACAAAGCTTGCCGAAGCTGGAGACGAGCGGGCGCCGAAGATCACTCTGTCCATTTGATAAGTGTCTGGAGGCCTCCCTGTCTCCATTTCACGCCAGAGGAACCGCACGGCTGGTTGATCCTCCTTTTGCAACGCCACCTGTAGGAACATTTGTTCAATGTCGGCGATGAGAGCCACTGGCTGCTGGCAAAAGCGAAGCAGTACACCTGGGATGTTCCTTAATAGGTCTGGACCTGTCGAAAGTTGTTCATGAGAGAGATGCCTGAACCTCGCTGCAGCATCGACACCACTCGAATTTGTTCAGGCTTGCCTTCCGGGTGGTAACCGCGTGATGGGGCAGATACCCAGCACCTGGGATTGGTGTTTTTAGGAGCTCCTCTTGCGATACTTGGGCGGCGCGTAGCCTCTATCCAGGTACTCTGTCAGTAGCCTGATAGGCGTGCAGCCTTCTCTGGCGCTCGTTGGAGCGACTTTTCAGTGGATTCTAGCCGACGCATAGCCATAACACGGTCATTTGGCAGTGCCTTGCTGTCAGCTTTCCACAGAAGACCGGTTCCATACCGGTCACCCCTCCACTTGGCTGTGGATTCCATCGTCTCTTCTGACAGTCGATCTTCATGGGAGCGTGAATACTGCATGGCATACTTCGTGCCGAACGCTTCAGTGGACCACCAATCAGTCACCAGAGCTTGCAGCTCATCGCTGTCAGCCACGTCTTCGGGTCCGTGCACATTTCTCGGGACCCAACCGGAAGTAGCTGCGCCACGCTGCCTGTCAGACATCACCCGAAGTGAGTTCCGGAGGCTGCTGGCTGTCCCGTTCCCACTCGGGCTTCGCTGGAGATCGCCTCCAGCACGTTAGCCCCAGCAGCAGCTCGATTTTGCTTTCCATTTGTATCGGGAATCGATATGCCATTCCAGGTGACTCCACTGCGATCTTTTGGTCCAATCATATTTTGCGGTCGGACTGGTTGAGCTGAGGACAGTGAACATTCAGGCACCTTCTACTTGGCTTCGGTTCATTCATCTGCAACCAATGGTGACAAACTTGAGCGACACTTCATCGTAGGCGCGGTTCATGCAGTACCTTCCACGTTGCCGAGTGTCAGCTCCTCCATCGATCCAGTCACGGACAGCTCTCTCAGCACGCTCTCGACGCAGAGAGATGTGACTGCTCCCGAGGCCAGGAGCGCATGAGTGTCGTGAAATTGTCCCGCTGAGCCCAGCAATCTCACAGGTACCACTTGCAGCAGTGTTGTCCTGGGCCCGCTGGCCACGTCCATAACGGTCGTCATCGCGCGTCTCGGCTGGTCAGCAGCTGGCACTGGACCGTCCTCTGAGCGCTGACTTGAGCGATTTGGCACATTCAGCAGAAGATGATGCCTCCCACGGCAGCCGCTCTCTCCGCAGATCAGCTTTTTCCTACACCGGCTGGCCCAGTGTGACTCGCCAAGACAGCGATAGCAGCGCTTGTTATCGCGGGCGAGCTGCAGGCGGTCGACTGGTGGCATGGCCTTGAAAACTGGGCAGTTGTCTAACTGGTGGTTTTCGTCCACGCAGACCGGACATGGGGTGCCTTCTGTCGCCGCAGCTGTCGCCATAGGGTGCGAGCTTGTTGCTGCTTCATCCAAATCCACTGTGACGCCCGGTCTGGTCCCACTGGGTCATCCCACCGTGACCGAGGCAATCGCCTCCTCTCGCTGCTTTGCGCACACCGAGCGCGCGGCGGACCCGCCTGGGATGCACCAGGGTTCAGCCATTGGTCGACGTCACTCATTGTTGGACGGTGCTTGGGCCATGTTTAACCCACCTGACCCCACTGCCAGGCCAGAGACATGGAGCAGCTTTCTCCAATATCTGTCCAGGTTTGTCACTGCAGCGAGGTCGGCTTCAAAACCTTGGGCAGACAGAACACTGACCGCCGCGTGGAGGGCATGTGAAAAGTGCATCAACCCCTCTATATCATTTTCCTTTATGCTGCGATGCTTCAGGACACTGTCGAGGGTTGCCGTTACAACTGCGCGTGGGTCACCGAAACTGTGACTCCAGCTCGTTCAAAGCCTCATCATACATCCTGCCATCACACAGAAGCCCGCGCACAGCCTCTCGCGCCTCGCCGGTTAAACAAGACTGTAAGTATGTCAAACGTTCTGTGTTCGAGAGAGCAGCATTGTCATGTACCAGAGCCCTAAAAAGCCCACTCCACCGTGGCCACTCGAGTGGAGAGCCACTGAACTCCTCCAAAGTTATTTTGGGCAGAGCTGAAGGGGCACGGCGTTGTACGTCACCGAAAGGCATTTCACTCAGCCAGTGCTCTGTGCGCTTTTGAGAATCGCAGCCTGCAGCGGGCTGACAGTGCAAATTATTTGCATCTTTCCGCTGCACTACATGTTCATCGAGCGTCGAGGCGACTTTGGAGGGTGGTTTTGGACCAGCTGGCGCACGATCTTCCTCTCTGCATAATTATCCGACGGCCAAAAGCTTTAGGGACTGGGACCCTAATTCGTCGTCTTCTATGAGCTTCACTTCCAGAGCGTCGATTTCTGCCGCGTCGGCGGCCCTTCGAGCCTCTGAACGGGCCTCTTGTAGCATGAGCTGGGCTTCAGCCTCAGCAGCGGCGGTGGCGGCTCGCTTGCGGGCCTTCACTGCTCGTTTAGCTTCCTCCGCCGCTCGCTTTGCCTGCAGTGCCTTCAACTGGGAGACATGGGCCTTTCTTCGCTTGGCGCTGGTTGTAGGAGCGCTACCTTCCACTTCACTTCGCGTTTTCAGGCTGGTCTCTGATGTGGCTTTACTCATTCTTACGTTACTCTAAGTTGCGAAAATATGAAGCTTATTTTAAATTATTAAAGGCCTACTCGTTAAGTGATGCTTTAAGTACGTTACGTTAATTCTGGAAGGGAGGTTGCCTAGCAACCTTGAGGTAAACATTCAATTTATTGGCTTCCGCCTCTGAGAGAGTTTATTGCTGATTAAGGTAAGGATTCAAGGTAAATCATGTTTTTCTTGAATCTAACTTATTAAGTTATTGTTTTCTGACATTTTTGATACCATACAGTTATAACATAACTCAGGAAAACAATTTCAATTTCTAGAGACGATCTCGGCGCAATTACCTTATCATCAAGTTAAAGAAAATAACAAAGACATAGCAAATAATTAACGAAAATACGAATCCAGGTCTGACGTATGAAACAAGCCAACATGAAACCAGATGATAATATAGTAAGCGAAGAAAAATGGGGAGAAATTCAAAGCATGAAGATTGATTGAATAAAGACAAAAGAAATGCAAAAACTATTGAGTAATCGCTTGAATATGACAGCCGTTACAAAATACAAAAACAAAAAGTTCAGATAATGGTGAAAGACACTGTGATGAGGCATGAAAGAAATGTAGCAGAAGAAATCATGAAAGACAGGAACCGAAGCAACAAAATATGGGAACACATAAAAAAGCTTCAAGGTAGACAAAAACAAGAAAAAAAGCATGATAGTACTATACAATACAAATGGGTGGAGCAAAAGTACCAAACGAAGAAATGCCAAAAGAGTTGGAGAAAGAATGGAAGAAGATCTATCAGAAACATCAAAACCAGGTACACGAAACTTGGAATAGCCAAAAAAGCCGAGAATATCAGCAGGTACTAAATGATGAATCACATAAAAACATGAATACATATGGACGGCAATCAAACTTAGTTGTGGCTCCCAGTTTTATGCAAGAACACATTGACATGGTAATTCAAGTATCCAAAAATGATCCAACTACAATGGAAACACAGGAAATAACTGAAGAAAATGTAACACGTCAAATACAGAAACTGAAAACAAACGAGGCCCCAGGTCCCGATGGACTGAAAACAGAACTCTTCAAAGAAATGGTCGAAAATGGCAGATTCATTAAATATCTGACAGCTGGCTTGAACGAGCCTTACAGCAAGGAATGTACCAGCTGGATGGGAAAACGTCAAACACAACACTTATTCCAAACGAATAAAAGCCAAACTGCCAATGAAATTTGACATATAGCCCTACTAAATACTTCATACAAAATATCATGGGCACCACCGAGAAAAATAGAGGCTCATTTGAATGATAATGATTTCTTATGACCTACAAAGTGGAATTTACCTCCCATGCGAGAACCACAGATAACCTGTTCATACTTAACTAATGCATCGATGAAACTTTCAGAGAAAAGAAAGAACTATATGTTGGATCTCGATTGATTTTCATAAAGCGTTCGATTCTGTGAACAGGAAGACTCTCATAGAAGTCATGAAAAAGTACAGGATTGATCCTAACATCATCAATACTGTAGCCCAAGTGTACACCCAAGATAGCACAAACCTACATATGAACTATGAAAAACAAACTGAAATAGAGGTAACTTGTGGGGTCAGACAAGGATGTAATTGCTCAACTACCCTGTTCCTCATGATCACCTATATTATCATTGACAGACTACAACAGGCAAAACTAGGTTTTAGGAACAGAAATGTAGAAATACCAGCCTTATTCTACACAGATGATGGCCTGATCCTTGCTCAGTCCCTCCAAGATTCTATCTCCTGTATTCAGATTTTGGTATCAGTAGCAGGAGAGTGCGGACTTGAATTGAACAAAAAGAAAGGTAGCATACTAATATTTAATCAGAAGAGCACAGCAAAAATGACAGATATTAAAGGCATAGAAGTAGTAGAGTCAATCAAATATCTAGGAATCACACTCATTGACAAGAAGGAATGCTTCACAGAACAAAATAAGATATCACTGAAAAAGGCTCAAAATTTGTCAAATATTCTCTACTCAGTAATATCTAGGGCCTGTGATAGATTACTTATTGGGAACACGTATTGGAAAGGACTGGCAATGCCTACATTTCTATATGGGACTTTAGAGATGCGTGTGCTATGCGTCTGATCGACTATCGTTGCTTAAGAGTCCGTCATTAGCTATGGAGATTTATTGGTCACTCAGTGCACTGGCGGCGACGACTCGTAGGCGAAAACTCGGTCAGGATAGAGCGGAAGACGCCAGGGACGCTACCGCGTTGCCGTACACAATTTATCTAAACTATTTGACATGAGAATATTAAGGTGGCAATATTTGAGCTAAGTTGGATTACAGTAAAATCAGGATGAATAAATTATGTAATGGAAATAAATAGCTAATGAAACTGATGATTAATTACGGCGATATTACACGATAGGATATTACAAAGAAATAAGGATTATGGCATGCTGAATAGTGAAGGAATATGGCAGCATAAGTGAGGAAAAAGGCAGTCATGGCCGCGCAAGATACAAGAGGAAGTTAACATTGGAAAATTAACTAAAACACTGCTAATCTATCGAGTCCCTGCCCACTACAGTGGCCCCTCCCTAGCCGTGGGCAGCACCGGCTGCACGTGGCGATACGCGAGCCTTTTTGGGGCAGGTCGAAGCGCACTCGTAGACCCATACCACGACGCGGTTGCCGTCCGGGCTGGCAGAGTATGGACCGGGGCGTGATAACCGTAGGGGCCAAGACACTCCACGCCGCGGCATGACCTGTGGTCTTGTTGTCGCGGTACCGTGTCGGCACGACAACCACTCGCCCGGAACGTGTGCGTGGGGGGCCGGCACTCTGCTGGGGCAAGGAGGCGTCCGTTGCTGCCCGGGTGTCGCGGCTGCGGTTGGGCGTCGGTGGTCGAGTGCTGCGTTGGTAGCAGGCGGTTCGATGCGCGGCGGCTGGCGACCGGTCGTGGTCGGCAGGCCGGGGACGGCGTCTCGTGTCGGCAGGAGCAGGAGCAGTCCGTCGTCCGGCTGGTCGTCAGGCGGGACGGTGCGTGGCAGCTGGCAGACGGTCGTTGTCGGCCGGCCGACGGCGGCGGCTTGGCGGACGGCGGTGTTCGGCGGGCCGGAGGCGGCGCCCCGTGGCGGCTGGTGGTCGACCGTGGCCGGCGGGACAGCGACGGCGTCTCGCGACGGCTGGCGGACGGCGGTGGTCGGCGGGCCGGCGGCGACGTCTCGCGGTGGCTGGCCGTCGCGTCATGTGCGCCGGCTTCACCCTGTCCAGCGACACGGTGTTCGCGTTTGCCGCGCTCTCTCCCAGTGTTACCGTTTGTTGTTCTTCTGGATGATTTTGTACGGGCCGTCATACGGGTTTTCTAACGCCCGTTTCACGGCGTCGTGACGCACGAACACGTGCGTGGCGTCCTGCAGCGCGCGCGGCACGTGTCCCGAGGCCGCCGGCGCGCGCGGGACCACACAGCGGAACCGCCGCATGGCAGCCCGGAGGACTGCGGCGTACGAGACGGGGTCGGCAGCGTCGGCGTTCGGTCGGGAGACTACGTACTCGCCCGGCAGGCGGAGCGTAGTGCCGTATACGAGTTCGGCCGTGCTGCAGCTGAGATCCGTTTTCAGCGCCGATCGGATGCCCAGCAGCACGGCGGGCAGAGCGTCCGTCCATCTTGTGCGGCCAGACGCTCGCAGGGCTGCCTTCAGCTGCCGATGGAGTCGCTCCACCATGCCGTTGCTCTGTGGGTGGTAGCTCGTCGTACGTTGACGGTCACAACCCAGCAGAGTCGACAGCTCCTTCCACAGCCCCGACTCGAACTGGGCGCCGCGGTCGGTCACGATGTGGCTCGGGACGCCGAACCGCGCCACCCAGCCGCTGAAGAAGGCGTGGGCGACCGTCGGCGTGCGCGTGTCGGCCAGCGGGATCGCCTCCGGCCAGCGCGTGTAGCGGTCGACGCAGGTCAGCAGGTGCGTGAACCCGGCCGACGGCGGCAGCGGTCCCACGATGTCGATGTGTACCACGTCGAATCGATCGTCCGGGACCGGGAACACGCCCACAGGCGTCTTGGTGTGGCGGTGGACTTTCGATTTCTGGCACGGCACGCACGTTTGTGCCCAACGGCGGATGTCGCGCCGCATGCCAGACCAGACGAAACGTCTGACGATCAGCTCCGTTGTGGCGCTGACTCCCGGGTGCGCGAGCCCGTGCATCAGTTTGAAAACCGATCGTCGGAGTGGCTCCGGGACCCACGGACGGGCGACGCCAGTGGACTCGTCGACGAGTATGGTGCGGCCACTGTTGAGTTTGGCGTCACGCAGCTGCAGGCTGTGGTCTGATGATCGGAAGGCGGGCAGCTCCGGGTCGTCGGCTTGTGCCTCAGCCAGCGCTTCGAAATCGTGCAGCGGGGGCCGCGGCGTGAGTAGCATGGCCACCGTGCGCGACAGCGCGTCGGGCGCCGCATTCTCACGCCCGGGGACGTGCCGGACGTCGGTCGTGAATTGCGCCACCAAGTCGAGGTGACGCGTTTCACGTGGAGAGTGGCGGTCGGTTGAGGACCCGACAGCGTGCACGAGCGGCTTGTGGTCGGTGTACACTACCAGCTCCTGCCCTTCGACTGCGTGCCGGAAGTGACGGATTGACAGGTACACCGCCAGCAGCTCACGCCCGAACGTGCTGTACCGGGACTCGGTAGCTGTCAGCGACTTCGAAAAGTACGCCAGAGGCTGCCAGCCACCGTTGGTGTGTTGTTGGAGCACCCCGCCGACTCCTGTGTCGGAGGCGTCGACGTGGATGCTGAGAGGTGCGTCTGGCGCTGGGTGAGCCAGCAGAGCGGCGTCCGCCAGGGCGCGCTTCACCTGTCGGTAGGCGTCAGCAGCGTCCGGCGTCCACACGACGGGTTTGGCGCTCTTTGACCCGGCCTTTTTGGTCAGCAGTTGGTGGAGCGGGCGCAGCAGTGCGGCGGCGTCAGGCACGAACCGGTGGTAGTATGCCGCCATGCCCAGGAACCGGCGCAGCTGTCGCTCCGTCGTCGGTTGCGGGAACTCGGTGATGGCGGTGACTCGGTCCGGCAGCGGCTTTATGCCCTCCGCTGAGACCTCGTGTCCCAGGAAGCGGAGGCGCGGGGCGCCCAGCACGCACTTCGCAGAGTTCACCACCACGCCGTAGTTCTGGAGTCGGGTCAGGACCTGTTGTAGGTGCTGATAGTGCTCCTCGATGGTGGCGCTGCTGATGAGGATGTCGTCGATGTAGACGAAGACGAACGGGAGGCCACGCAGCACTTCGTCCATAAACCTCTGGCAGGTCTGGGCCGCGTTCCGGAGACCGAACGGCAGCTTGACTGCCTCGAACAAGCCGAACGGTGTGGTGATGGCAGTCTTATGGACGTCAGCCGGCTCCACCGGGATTTGGTGGAAGGCGCGCGCAAGGTCGAGCTTGGAGAAGAACCGGCATCCGTGCAGGCGGGCTGTGAAGTCCTGAAGATACGGGACTGGGTACCGGTCGGGCACGGTTGCTGCATTGAGTGCTCGGTAGTCGCCGCAGGCTCTCCACTCCCCCCGCGCTGCCTTCGGAACCATGTGCAGCGGCGCCGCCCAGCTGCTCTTGGACGGCCGCATCACACCGTCGGCCAGCAGGCGGTTGAACTCACCGCGGGCGACGGCCAGGCGGTCGGGGGCGAGGCGCCGCGGGCGCGCGAAGCGCGGCGGCCCGCGCGTCTCGATGTGGTGCGTCACGGTGTGCTGAGCCGGTGCCGGGCCCGACGGCGGGCGCGTTACAGCTGGGAACTCAGCCCAGAGGTCGGACAGCGCCTTGTGCTGCACTGCCAGGCTGCGTAGCCCAGGGCAGGCGCGGGCGCGGCGGCGCCACGTGCGCACACCGAACCAGCCGAGGTGCGCAGAACCAGCTGCGCCATGTCTACCGTCAGGCGGTGGTAGGCAAGAAAATCCGCGCCCAGGATGGGCATAGCGCAATCTGCCACCAAGAACCGCCACGGGTACAGGCAGCCAGCCAGCGTCACTGTGTGGTCCACATATCCCCTGGTGGGAATTTCAGACCCGTTTGCGGCAGCTAGCCGGGGAACCACGGTGGTGTCAACCGTGACATCAGCGGGCAGCTCCCCAGGTGGCAGCACGCTCACCTGGGCCCCAGTATCAATTAGATACTGGGTAACTCCGTCCTTGACGAGGAGGAGCTGCGCCAATGGGGTGGCCTGTGAGGGCGGCAGCGCCGGCGTCCTCAGGCCCACCCGTTTCCCGACCAGGTGCAGGGAGCGCGGCATTGGTGGGCGTCAGATCCGAACCGTCTGTGATAGTAGCACAGTTCTTGCTCGGCGTCATCTTGCTCCTGGCGGCGGTCTCGGGACTGGGAGCGCTGGCGTCCCCTGCTCCAGGAGCGGTGCTGGCTGCGCTGGCTGTCGCGGTAGCGGTTGCTGCTGCAGCTGCAGTCCCTGCCCCGGTACGGAGAGGTGTTGCGTGCGCCTGCCTGGTCTTTGGTGGTCAGAGCCGTCTCCAGGCGCCCGACAGCCGTGGTCAGGGACGCGATCATGCCCTGCATAATCTCCAGTCCCTGCACCTGCTGGACTGCCGGTGCGGGCGGTGGCGCCACGGCTGCAGCAGCGACCAGGCCGGATGACGGGCCGGACGCTTCCAGGAAGCGGTCAGCTGCCTGGGCCAGATCATCCAGCGGCTGGTTCTCTGGCAGAAGGGCTAGCGCGGCCCGCACGACATGCGGCAGTCGTTGCAGGAATAGAGTCCGGAGGAGTTCGCTGTCAGCCGGGCTGTCTCCGGTGCCACCTAGCTCCGACTTCATCCTCCGCAGGAGCTGGGAGGGCCGCTGATCCCCAAGCTGCTGGTATCGCAGCAGGGCCTCCAGCTTCCCAGTCCTGGAGTGGGACAGCCGCTGGCGCAGAGCTGTAGCCAGCGTGGTGAAGGAGCCTGGGGCCGTCAATATGACGTCCTTCACCTGGGCTGCCACATCCATTGGCAGATGGGCAACCAGCAGTTTATACCGCGTGTCCTCTGCAGTCACGCCCGCCAACTTCGAGCGCACTCCACTTGCTGGAGCCACAATTCCGGCTCTTCTGCCGAAAAATGCGGCAGCCGGAACGAGGCAAAGGACCGGCGGGCCGCGATCGCCTCCACATCACTAGGAGCCATGCTCTCAGGCATCCGGGCTCTATACGCGTTCACAAGTCCGCGCTGGGACTGTCCCAGGCAAATAAAATCACGATCGTCGGGGTCAACCAACTTTAGAGTATGCGGTGTGCTATGCGTCCTAATCGACTATCGTTGCTTAAGAGTCCGTCATGTAGCTAGGAGATGTATTGTCACTCAGTGCACTGGCGCGACCACTCTAGGCGAAAACTCGGTCAGGAAGAGCGGAAGACGCCAGGGACGCTACCGCGTTGCCGTACACAATTTATCTAAACTATTTGACATGAGAATATTAAGGTGGCATATTTGAGCTAAGTGGAATACAGTAAAATCAGGAATGAATAAATTATGTAATGGAGAATAAATAGCAATGAAACTGATGATTAATTACGGCGATATTACACGATAGGATATTAACAAAGAAATTAAGGATATGGCAGCATAGTGAAGGATATGGCAGCATAGTGAGGAAACAGGCAGTCATGGCAACGCAAGGATCAAGAGGAAGTTAACATTGGAAATTACACAAAACACTGCTAATCGTACGAGTTCCCCCTGCCCACTACAGGAACTGAGGTCATCCACTATTCAAATGCAGAGCTGCAAAAATCCCAAGTAATAGCAATACGGGTATCAGAGGTATTATTAAGAGCCCCAACAAACAAAACAGCACTGAATTTAGATGTGAATAGGATCCACCTACAAGTGTGGCAAGGGACTGAAAAAAAAACTTATGTTTGCTAAACAATTGTCTGGAAAAGAAAAATAACGAATTGAATAAAATACATTTTTTCCCAAACAACTTCAGAAGAGACACAAAATGGATAAAACAGTTGAAAGAATACATGAACCTGACAATATAGCAATACGCAAGCTCAAAGAAATGAGGTATACTGATGTGAAAAAGGCAGTAAATGACTGGGACGCCCCAAATTGGAGAAGAAACAGCTGCCAACAAATCACCCTAACTATATAGTAAGGTACAAAACTGAATAAAACAAGAAGATGGTTTTGACAACCATTGATGAAGCAATTGATGTTCAGAGCCAGGCAGACACATTTGATCTAGGCACACAAAAAAAAACAGACATAGAGGACAAGAAACAACATGCCCAGCATGCCGACTAGAAGAGGAAGACCACGAGCATTTTCTCTTACACTGCACCTATTATAGTAAAATCAAGGAAGACTACCCCTTCCTGGCTAGACCCTATAAGCAAGATACCAAAAATATAATGGCCAATGCACTCCTTTTCAAACTAGATCAAGAAACCACTGTCACTGAGGCTTCATATGTCTATGATAGGACAAACTTTGTGAAGAAAATGAGAAAATGAGATAAGGGACTCAGCAAGCACGTATGTGAATGAGCGTAGATGAATAAAACAATTTAAATTAATTGTTTATTGAATTGATGACAATTCATTGTTAAATTAATGGGAATGTGTGGAAATGTAAAGATGTAAAAAAGTAATAGTGTGAAATGTCATGTACAATGAGCCGATTCAAGGCAATCCATGAAATATACTGTCTGTCTGTATCCGGTCCGGGAGACCAGATGTTGTGTCTGCAGCATACAAAAAGTGCTGGATCAAGAAAAAACGTAACATAAGAAGAACATTCATTTATATTTTCGTGTCAAAACCAAGCCAAAGGTGATTACAATTTCCAACAACATTGCCGTTTTCGATGACCTGAAAAAACTCCCACGTATTTGATTGGCATGTGCATAATTCCACGCGCACTATTTCATTAGTCCTTTTGTTCGGGCGGAACAGCTGCGTACAAATTATATAGTTTACCACCATCCGCGGCACTTAAAATGATAGAAAGGGTACGACTGAAGTGCAAATACATAAAAAGGCAACGTTTTGGCAAAATTGTATTTTCTTAATTAAACAAAAAAATGCTGAAATGGGGCCACACTCAAAATATAGCGAGCCAAATCCGTTGAGTTTTTAAATTTGGGTATAGGTAGGGGCACTGCACTGTAGCTGATGACCCCCCCGCTCTTGAAGATTTGCTGGATCCGCCCCTGACTCTGTTCCGTGTTTGGAAAGGGCAAAACAATTACAGACGCTTCAGCAACTGCATGTGTCGATATATATGACCCTGTTTCCATGGGCACCTCTAATCCTCCTTGATCGCGATCAGTGCTGTGATCGCGATTACGCGACCCATGAAAACACCCGTAATCCCATTCCCAGGCCGAGCGGTAATCCCGCCACTAATCCCGGTACCATTCGAGCTGAGCGGGCTTGATCGGGATCAGCGCGTGCACTATTCCTTTTTCGTTTTTAAAAGTATGTGTTTTTATTTCACTGTAATACAGATGTGATTACGAATTAACATAATAACATTTATTGCAGTGACAATGTATTATATTAAGTAGCTTACTTATGTTATTTTTATATTTTCGTGCTAAATATTTTTGGTCTTCGCTTTGGTTTGTTGTGAAGACATTCACATCCACCCAGTCGTGCAGATGGCACATTTTCGTTCTGTAAAACAGGTAAGATCCAAATTTTGGCAAATCTCTGCATGCTGATGTGTCTGCATATTGTAGCAAGAAGGGACTAGAATGTATGATGGATATGGTAGTTTTGTGAAATCTTGATGATCTTTATTATATATAGGAATAGGATAAACTTTTTTTCTTCTTCTTCTTCTGAAAACTACTTGAATTACCCAACATCAGACCTTCAATGCTCTTGTTTTTACTTTTGGTGCACCCACACTGAAGGAATGATGGTCAGTTTGGAATATCTGACATTTCATATTTTTTGGGTAGGTACAAGGCTATGTTAGCAGTTGGTAGCAATTTGTTAGCCTTTTCTTTAATGTCTGACATTTGCAAAGCCAACAACATGAACTTGTCCACATTGCATTTGTGTGTCCAAACTGGCAAGATACATGTAAATGGTGACGATGCTACTGTGATAACTGATTTGTGGATCAGTGTTTTATTTTTTGTATTGTATTACCTGTGTTGTTAAGCCTCCACATCTCAATAACATGCAACAATATGTCATTTTCACAGACATGGCATCAAGATGTTCATCTGACAAGGGGATGAAGAGGTCTCCGTCCTGTTAGAGGTGGTTTTAGAAACAAGGCTGTTTCAAGACTGTGATGGAAAGTGCGGCGAGCACCATCAACTGGATTTTTACAGCAGTTGGCTGCCAAGGACCTTTGGTGAGTCAGGATGTTGTTACGCTGCAAGCAAATGGTACCAGTTTATTTACTTTTTGTATAAATTTAGTCCGAATGTTTTGTATGGATGGCTTTCCGAGGTCAGGACCCGCGCTAAGCAGAGCTGTTGCGCTGTCCTGACCTCACACCCGGTCGCGCAATTCATGTTAGCCGAGCAGATTTAGAGACGAAAGTTTTACGTGCCGACATACCTGGGACACGGTTCCGGCCCCGCTCGCTGACGTCACCTGGCCTTGAGTGCCGACGCTTTGCCACCGGCCGCAGGGCCATCCCAGTCAGGAGCAAAATAGCGAGCGCCGAAAGCGTACTCGAACCCAGGCTGCCACTACTGAGACAGGTCAGAAGACCAGCGCTCTCCCACTGAGCTACATAGGCGGATACTTAAAGTTGATTATGCTTAATATGTATTTATTCATAAATAAATCAATGGATAATAATCAATTTGTTTGTGACGGCATAAAATCCTGGTGGCCATCGGCTGCAAGAAATCCAGCTTTAAGTGGGAGCCGAAAGTGTCAATGCCATAAGAATATAAATTGTAAGAAAACACAGCTTGTTTGCTGATTGGCATAACAATGAGCATTGTAATCGTATCTGGTCGTAAATCATGATGTGCCTCCGTCCTGCTAGAGGTAGAGGTCCTGTAGAAATTTAATGGCAAATAATAAGTGATATTTAGCCTTGAGATGGCAAAATTGCCCAAAATGGACATTTGACATGAACACAATTTCCAAACACAGAAATGTTAGCAGCCACAGCACCTGCACCAGTTAGTTTGAAAGTGCTTATGCATAGTTGATTTTGTTAGCTGTTCAGTGCAGGTTTCGAATATTGCTAACCAATGGTTATGGCACAAAATAACCAAAGAATAGACGCGCACTTAAACCCCAATGAACAGACTATGTTAGGCTAAATTATTAGCTCTATCTAACCATTTTTGACATGTATCGGCTCAAATCACGCATTATACAGTAACAAATATTTTGCACATAACGTCTACAAAACAGTTGATATAACCTTGCATACAATATGTGCACTACACCTAGTATATATCTTTAAAGAAAAATGCACAGAAATGGGTCCAAGCTAGACGTTGTCCTATGCATCAATCTCGGACAGTTGTTTGCAGGTGTTCGCCATATGTTAACTAAATGCTATCAATCAATCAATCATTAAACAAGTGTACCTACTTCACCGCTGCAACAAGAAAACGCACTGTCTGGGACCTGGGTTCAAACATTTTTTGACACCACGAATCACGATTCATATACAAAACGCTTGTTACGCCTGATGCTGTCAGCCCCTCACACCCAAACCTGACGCGTTTTGAAAGCCACATTTTAACAATATTGCACATTTATCAAGAAATTTATAAGAAGTAGGCCATGTTCACAGCAAATAAACAAAAACCAAACTTCAAAGAGAATCAATACTATTATGCAAATAGCAGCGCATCGAGCACATTCAAGTTGGTTGGTGGGTTAATCATTGCGGTTGGATACCAGGCTTCTTTCTGCTACTTCAACTTTTTTGCTTATGTAATTCCGTGTTACTCTCAGCGCTGGGGCGCAAATTGACCTTAGTTGTACGGCGCGCCAAAAAAAAACTTCAGCGCTTCCGGGGCTCTCACATTTGACAGTATCAGTTTGGATCACGGGTAAATAAAAATACTAGTATGAATTAGTGATGTCATTTCCCTAAATTTCCCGGACCAAGAACCAATCCAATACCAAACAGCAGCGTTTGGTTTGTTCCAAAAATTGACCGATTTGTCAGAGGCCAAAAATGTTCCAAGATTTGACCGATTTTCAAATAGTATATTTATTTATACTCACTGCGCCAAAAGTAGCTTTGTTAACATCATAATTCATAGAACGCAAATGTACAGTTTCCAAAAAGACATTATCATTGTGAAAAAGGAACTAAATACATTTGCAAAGCAAAATAGTTGATGCCTCAAGCAAGAAAAAAACATTAACTAATTGAATTTCGAGCAAATTGTAAATCGAATTGTTGGATGGAAATAAGAATGCGTAAAAATGTGACAATAAGTGAATTGTTTAAGATCAATCTGACCGAAAAGTTCAAAAAATGATAAGCCTGACCGACCGATTACCAAATCAGGTCGCACAATTTTGTTCCCGGTAACCAAAATTTTTGGTTACCGATTGACACCACTAGTGTCTCCGGTAATCTCTAATCTCCGCTGATCCCTTATTTTGCTGCAAGCGGCTGAGCCGCTCAGAGCGGAGCCGCTCAACCCATGGAAACACGCCGGTGATCCGGATTACGGCCACGCCGCTGAGCCTGATCTAATCCTTCTGTAATCCACCTGCCCATGGAAACAGGGTCTATTCCTCTAGGAGTGCAGGATATCCATCAGCGAGTGCGCCCACGTCCCTCGTAACGCCGCACAGAGCCGGGCGCCGCGTGTCACGCGCCGTCCGAAACGCGCTGTATGGGCTACGGAAAACATTCATAACTCGGCTCAGCCCTATTTTGCCAGTCTATATGTTTTCAACCACATTCCGCACGCTTGTAGGCTCATTTTGACAGGTAGCCTGAATCTATGCAATCCCTGGAATGTTTTGCCGGTCTACGGGAAGTCTGACGTCGTTCATATTATTTGCTTGTTTACACTCATGAATCAAATTATCTAAAAAAGAGTGATGCAGGGTAAAACGTATAAAATAATCAACGTGACTCGCTAGCAAATCATGCAGAGATTCCAACAATATCCAGCATTTTCCTATATCACCATCTTCAGCTGATATAGCGGCTGCCAAACTTAGCCCTCGCACCGACCCTGTCATGTCAACTTCGAACCGACTGAGTCAACTTCGAACCGACGGGGGGGGGCGGATAACCGCCCCCCCAGAGATCTTGAAAACTACGCAACGTAGCGAGAAGCGGAAAACGGCGTGAGGTAGGCCGTGGACGCAGCAGATGTACTTAGCGAAAAACTGAGCTAATTTTTTGATCATGTGTCAATATTGAGGTCAAACCATAGGGTCAAAAAGGTTCAAATTTTCCCATATTTTCGAGTAAAATTGAGCACTGCTTCACATAATTCCGGGCTAGACTCTAGAACTAACATAGCTAGGAGCAATCCGAAAAAAGCACTGCAATCTCTTGAAAACATTTACTTCCGCTATCATGTTTCAGATTGAGATCGGGCCTCAATAGTTAGGCTCAGAAGCAGCGGAAGGTCAAAATGGCTTGTTTTTACTGTTTTTTTTTTTTTTTTTTTTTTTGTAATAACTTCTTAAGTTTTTGAAAGTTAAGAGCATTCATTTTCCGCCATCGTAGTGTTTCTCACATCACGGTTGGCATCGAACCATATAATCGTATGATCTAGCTAGGTCAAACTCAAAAATTTGACCTGAACCTGACCTGAGGTCATTTCAAAGGTCAAGTCAATTTTATGTCAATCGATGTAGAGGTTGGACAAGAGAAACAGAATTGCGTGAAAACCACAGGTACTCTATTCTCACGTAGAAACATGAGTTATTTGTACAAAAAACCATATGACCTTTGGCACATGGATTTGACCTTAACTAAGGTCACGGAAGGAAAAATTTACAACATGCTATTCTTCTGCTTCTAGCTTCCAGAATGTGATAAGGGATGAACTGACACATTTTAGCCAGGTTTTGATTCGATTGGTGCCGCATTTCATTTTCTTTCCATATACTATATAATGGGAGGTCTCAAAAATTGACATGACACCCAGTCCACAGATAAAAAATTCCGAGATAAACAAAACTGTTAATATTCAAGGCCTTATGCACACACTGTGAGTTTTTAAAACTGTTTG
Organism: Semibalanus balanoides; assembly: GCA_014673585.1. Classification (NCBI taxonomy): domain Eukaryota; kingdom Metazoa; phylum Arthropoda; class Thecostraca; order Balanomorpha; family Balanidae; genus Semibalanus; species Semibalanus balanoides. The sequence goes on along the minus strand of VOPJ01011763.1, from coordinate 40,223 downwards.
GTTCACTATTGTGGGCTTCGGAAAATGGTCAAACTTACAAAAAACGTGAGTTGAGGTCAGGTCATTTTTTAATGTACCTGACAACGTGACTTGAAAGTTTAGGAAGTAAAAAAATTGGAAAAAAGTTGCGGAATTTGATGCCCAAACAGCTATGCAAAATTTGCGGCGCTGCACGCCGCAGTTTTCACGCAGTCCGGAAAACTGTTGGGGGGGCGGATATTTCCCCCCCCGGGGGGCCCCCCCCCCCCCCCCCCCCTTCGGTGCGAGGGTTAAGTGTTTTCCGACCGACCGGATGCAAAACAGTAGACGCATTGGCATCATCATACTTTGCGCCTACACAAGGAGCTCCCAGATTGCCCAAAACCAGCATTATCCATGCCTTCTAATGCTTAGAAGGGTATTTTTTTTGTAAATATGTCGTTTTCAAACGTGAAGTGCAGATGCTCGACATTTTGTCGCATTTTGTCATTTTGGCCGCATTTGGAAGGCAGTTATGACATAGTGCGTCGTGCTGTCGGCGGCAATGATCAAAGTCATCCATCACTGTCAGTGTCAGATCGGAGTCATCCATCACTGTCAGTGTCAGCCGTCAGACGGCGTCGATGGCCGCACCGCGCCTGCTGCACGTGGCAGCTGAAGCAGCAGGCCGCGGCAGCATTACAGGTGCAGAGGTGGCACGTGGTCCATGGCTGCAGGCGACACATTGGTGACAGGCAGGTCACGTGGTGTGCGACTGCAGGTGACGGGCAGGTCACGTGGTCTGCGACTGCAGGCGTAGGCCCGGCGTAGGAACCGGCCTGACGCTGAGCATGTTAGCCTCGTTTTATCGTGGATAGCTCAGAGAATGTTAAATACAATACAACAGGACCCCTCCTGAGGGCGCTTGCCCTTCCCTGAACTTCGAGACCGGGGGCGGCTCCCAACTTTGGCAAGGCTCATCTTAACGTTGCGTAAAACAAGGCTTGATCGTCATATAAGACACCGAAAGTATCAGGTTGTCTTTACAAAAATCTGCAAACACTACATCTCTTCTCGTTTCTTCCTGTCATTTGTCCTATTGCCAGAGAAGTTATGTGAAAGCATGACGCGACAAATTAACTTGGTAGCATACATGACAGGAACATAAACCAAAAACCAAAATACTTACTTACTCCATCATCATCATCATCATTTGTTTCTTAGGACTATTAGCCGGGCGTATTGCGGAAGTTTGTCCACCACTAGGAAAGGTTTCACGTCACCGCTACGTGGGCTGTCGAGTTGTCGCAATACTCATGCAAGGGGTTTCAAATGACTTATCAGCCGGGCGTATTGCGGAAGTTCATCCACCACTAGGAAAGGTTTAACGTGACCGCTGCATGGTGTGTCGAAGTGTCGCAATACTCATGCGGGGGACTTCGATCAAAGCCTTAGCCGGGCGTGATGTTGTATTCGTTTTGTACCACTGGGAGAGGGCGTACGGTCGCTGCTGCGTTGAGGTGTCGAGGTGTCGCAACTCGCAAGACTCATGCCAATCTGATCATGCTCTGACTTGACTCATGACTTCTCGCACCATTCTTCCCAATCTGAGCAACTAATAAAAGGTAAATTTCAGTGCAAAACCATTGTATTGACCAAAGTGTTCATTATTATAAACAGATCAATGTATCAACATCCACATCACAAATCATAATCATCAAGCAGTCTCATACTGCATACATAATCATAGTTACTATGTATCACAGTCAGCTACGCGTATTCATATTTTTATAGAAGCTTCGTTTCTCCAATCGGTGCAGCTCCGATTGGATACGCAATACTCGATTGTGACGGGAGGACATGAGACATATAGACGTTATCATACCTATAATGTTTCTCGATAATAAATTCACAACTAACTGCATTTCTAAGATAAAAAGAAGGCACGAATCACACGCTCAGACTCACAGCTTACAATAAAGTATTTGTTTCTTTGATCATGACGCAAAACACAATTGAAAGCCTTTCACAACTCTAACGGCAACTTGAAGACTGAAAACGAGGTCCAACGCACGCACAAACGCAGCACTGCTTCGGCGATTTTTTTCCTCCCAGCTAGCCGATTGGCTATGGCCGGGGAGGTTGGGTTAAGTTACTTGGCAATGAGTTAGATCATTTTAAAGTTACGTTAAGCCGGCTAATATTTTCCAGCACAAGAAGCAAGAAGCAAAGTCAAAAGATTACGTTAAACTGGCTCATGATCGTCCGGTGCAAGTAAAAGGGAAGCCGAAAAAGGGACACATAAACATACAGTACATACAGCATACAGATACTTATACAGTAGGGAATTTATTTATTTATTCATTTAAAGGATATAAATAAATTAATAAATGGAGCGGATGACAGGCCTCGATCATTGCCGCAACAGACACCCCCTGGGCAAGATTGCAATGTCAAACATAGCAAGTGTTTCAAATTGCGATCATCATTGCCAAAAAGGGTGCGCCTTGGCTCACTGAGGCCTGTCGCGACCAGAAACGACAGAAGCCGACACTAAAACCTTGTGCTAATGCTTGTGTGGTGACCTAAAGCGTTGTGTATTCCGCCGGGAAAACTAATAATTTTGTTTAACGAAGCCGAACCAATTGGGGAAAAACCTGTGCGTTTTTGCCAAATTGCACAGTAAAAAAACGAATTGTTTCGTTGTATCGATAAATCTAACATTGTGTTGTGTAGAAAATCGAAGAGAAGAGCGATCAAATCTGGATAGGAATCACCGAGTAAAATAGGAAGTGTTAGAGGCAACCGATTAGCGGCTACATAACGTAATCAGAGGCGCAAAACCTTGACCTCTCACCCTTTATAGAGTGTAGAAGATAAGCCCTAATTTCACGCGTGGCAGGTAGAAGATTCTGCAAAAATGCTTGGGAAACTTCTTCAAAGGATACAAAAACGTTGTTCTACCTCATATACCTTCCAGCATGTTTCCTTTCAATTTGCGATAAATACATCTACCGTACTTTTCGGTCCCATCATTTGATTGGCCAAAGACCTTTATACTTGCTGCTGATTGGTCAAGATCCGCGTTCGTCCGTCTCTGCCGGCCGCGTTTGCCCGGCCCGGCGTGGCCGCCAGGACCCGGCGCCCGGCAGCAAGTTCCCCAAGTCTGGTATTACACAGAGCTCTGGCCTCCCATTGGTTTTGAAATGACGTCACCCATATCTCTGGCTTTCTATTGGCTGATAATTACGTCACCGAAGCCACTGGCTGACCCAATGACAGCGATCGAATGACGGTGTTGCCATCTATTGGCGGTGCTGTCATCTATTGTAATTTTCTATTGACATTACAAAAAACTTTTTAGGGGTCGCATTGACTCACCGGTTTTACTTGGCCAGTTCTCCCTTTCGGCGCCGCAGCGTCTGGCCGTCACACGCAACTCTTTCTACTCCCTTTGGACGAGATCAAACGTGATGAAAGGCTTTTATCCGATTGCCTCGAATTGAATGATGAATACGTTGGAAAAAGATAGAAAGTGACATTGTTCATATACGTTTTACAGTTTGAACTGCGGTTGTGGATTATGTTAGATATGTATCATAGATAGCCGTTTTTCTGTGGTGGTTTGGTGGAAGTTGGTGGTTTTAATCGAATGTATGCATGTATTTTATGTGTTTGTATTTGTATTTTTATAGTTGCTGGTGTTTGCTTTTTTGTGCTTTTAGCTTTTAGGTGTTTTCTTTTTGTCTTCTTGTAATTTTAGCACATTTTATTCCGTGACTTCACCTGTAATTGGGGTTTCCCGTCGGTGATATTTTGAATAAAATAAAATAAAAATAAATAAAAATTTGACGTGGACCTAACCAGTAGCCATGCCATTGTACGAATGCAGTAAAAAAATAACGAACATTTCATTTAACTTTGAAGTAACTTTGTGCCTGGTAGCCTTTTGTGACCTGACCTTGACCTTTGCCAGCAATATCACTTAAGCTCACGATGTGCATTATACCTTTGACTGCAGGGGAGTCTCTGCACCTTCCGAAAGTTGTGGGAACGAAGGCATTTTAAAGTAAATTCTTGTCAGCAACTCCCATAGGCGTAATGCTAAAATCCGAAAATGTTCAGAGAGACGCCTCCCGCTTGGGGGGACGTGCCCCCGCCCCCTACTTTCGGCGTTCATGCCTTTGAGAGCACTTTGGGTGATTATGGTCCCAATGGAAAGCTTTGAGTGGAAAGTATGGCCCATGCACTTAATTAAATAGGTAGGTAGGTATCTACATATATTTTGACCTTTGACCTTTGACCTGACAGTGAAATGACATGTGACGTCAATTTGAAACTTGCAAATGTTAAGATGCGTCTCATTGAGAGCTTTCGAACGCCACTTTTTGCGTGTCGTTGCAATTTGAATTAGGTATTAGTTAGGAAAACGGAAGATAACCAGGATAGCGTTCGGCTGAGACTCTAGTCAAGCGCGGGTTAACCTAAGTCGGCACTCAGCAGAAGTGTATCATGGTGTATTCGAAATCAAGGACAATACAAGTAAGTTCTTAAGATGCCAGACGTTTCGACAAGCAGAGTGTCTTCGTCAGTGTTGAAAATATTTAAATTATACACATATAAGTAAAACAATGCGCACTCAGCTTTCAGGTAACTGACAAGAAACACGTATACAAGGATTCAGTATCGTGAAAAACATTTCTTGCATATTGACCAAAAATATATAAGTTATAACACGTTCCTAAGTTATTTAACAGACCCTTTCCACTTTGATCATCTCACAAAATGATTCACAGCCACATAGCACAGCGACAGTGTTCATTTTCCAATTTCACCAATGCATTTTTCTTCAGATTTTGACCAACGGGTAACAGAATCCAAGTTTTGAAATTAGAGTAACATCTAAGAGAATATGAGCTGCTTCCATAGCTTTTCTGATTGATTTTGACATGCCTTCTTCAATGACATGAGTGCTTCTCCATGCTCGTAGTTTTTGACATTGTTCAATGTGAAGGATCATTGCATTTGACCTATTATGGTTCCGGACGTCGCGTTTGTGTTCTTTCGATCTTGTCTCCAGTCCCCTTCCCGTCTCCCCTACATATGACTTGTACACATTTCCATATTATTAAATAACCAATGAATGTACAGCAACTGCACGCCCACCATAATGATCCTAACCTTCCAAGGATTCTATATTATCATATGTCTTAGTATGTTTTTAGCATTAGCGCGAGCGTGTGGTAAAAGGTTTTCAGCTCTCAGAAAATCTAATTTTAAGTCAATTGATCAAACAGCTTTCGGCCCGCCGTGCCATTTATATTTTACCAAACTTTAATTTACGCAGTTTTCAAAAACGCGAGGTAGACATATATAAAATAAATACCACACTTAGGCCGATATAATTTCTTTAGGACCTCGGTCGTTGCAAAATTTTCCACCCTTGACCTTCGGTCTCGGGCGGAAAATCCAACAACGACCTCGGTCCTAAATTAATTTTTTATCGCCCCGTGTGGTATTTCATTAAACAATTTTATATGCAGTTAAAAAAAAACAAAACTGTACTTCAAGGAAAAAATTCATCTGAGCACCTTACCGCGTTTCGACGCATATACATAAACAACCCGCTTCCTGTATGTCGTTTGTCGGTCACATTTGTCGCTGAGTGGCCAATCCAGGGTATTTCTCATCCATGGTTGGAGCACAAAATCCCTTCGTTAAAGTTAAAACAACTTCGGTCATTACCTTTACCTTCGGTCAATAACTTACCCTTTATGCCTATTAATGAGCTTAAATCAGGCATAATAATACATGAAATGTTTTCTGACATTATACATTTGGACAGAATGCTTAAGCCAAAAATATCACTATTTTCCATTGTTGCACAGGGCTGCAAATAATGGATTTTGGTACGTAGTGGTGGCGGACTCGTCAAGGTCATTGGCTGGAAGAAAACTTATTTTTTAACGATGATATTGGGCTAGGCGCTAATAAAAAACGGACTTTATGGTGCTTATCAAATCCTATTGCATTTTAACATATCAAGTTTTACTTTGAACAGACAGTGTTCCTTTCATTTCTGGCAAAATATGGTTCAAGAATATTGGGGAAGATTATCCCCTCCGGGTCTCCTCCCTCAAGATTAGACGCGTCCTCCCCGTCCCCCTTTCGGTGGAGCCCCTGATAAGTGATTTCAAAACATTTCAGCGAGTTGCTTCCACCGACCTCTGACGTTCATAGTGACGTCAATGCCATCAGTTATAACAACTCCGGGTTCCGGGGTTCAGGGTCAATGGATAGGTCATATGCCAATCGGCTGCCACTTGCGGACGCTGCTAGACGGAGTTCGCGCAGTGCACTCCAGTTAAATCAGTCGATATCAGGGACTATCGTGGGCTGGGTGCACCCATGAGTGCCCACTCAATTCTTCCGATTGTCTGGGTTGGGTATGCATTTTTGACTTTTCATGGGTACTGGGCGGGCATGGGTATGACAATTTTGGTAATAATGTCGCTAAGCGTTCGCTTTTACTTGACAACCAGATGTTTAACAAGGTAAACATACTTTTTAAATGATATGACACTTAAACAATAGACTTTGGCAACTATATGACAACAACATCTCGTGGTACACCGTCTCGAGCCGTCTTCGGCGAGACTGCTGCGCACATAACCACCTCGAGCCATTTTTTGGCGAGACTGCCACGCACCTAACCGAATAACTATAATAGGGCATAACTATAATAAAACGAATGACTATAACCGAATAACTATAATAAGTAAGCAATAGGGCAGTAATACTTTTTAAATCATGTCCGATCCAAAGTATGATCTTTTATGATAATGTTGACCGCAAAGTGTTCAATAAGTTCCAATATAAAACAGTTAACACACAGGTGCCTGATATTATTTATCGTTAATAGTATGAAAGTCAACATGCCAGGGTAATGGTTGCAAGTTGTGTGAAAATAATTATCTGTCTTATCTGAATGGGCCCCAATGGGCATGGGTGATGGGTGATTCAAGTACAATGAATTGGAATGGGTCTGGTCTGGGTCTGGGCTTGGTGTTTATGGGCTTCGGCTGAGCTGGGCTTGGGGTTTGGGCACCCATGATAGTCTCTGGTCGATATCACTGTACACTGTACAGTGTACAGGTTTCTAACTGGCAGAAGCTTGAACTGAAACGTATCAAATTTAACTAACTTCATGCACTACCAAGTTAAAGGTAGATCAAAAAAGCCTGCAAATGAAGATAGTGATGGAAGAAAGAAAGGTAAAATTACCAGGTGGGGCATTCCAGGACAGATCGACAAGGGGGAAACACCCTACAACTCAGATTTCGATAAAAGTTCGTTGTAGGGGTTATCTGGGGCGCTGAATTGCGCTGTACAAGTTCAGCATTATTGAGTTACGGCTGCTGAGTTATAGCCTCCGCATTTTCGTGGAGACACCTGTATGCTTCAGCAATTAGCCAATTACTCCATACCAAATAGCCACATTCCTAAGAAAACCATTACATCTTTCGAAAGCAATGAAGTAAGGAACATCTATTCCAGCAGTTTATTTTTGTGTTGATTCTGATTAAATGAACCTTTGATCTGGTGACCTACCTGACCTCAAACGGAGGCAAGAAAATAATGTTGTTTTTATTTTTTATAATATTCTTAGGTAAGCTGTTTTTGGGCACAGGATGAAATTGGGGGATGCGGTGTTTCTAAAAATGTACTTTTTAATGCTAAATTAACTCGTTTTTCTCCTTTTACCAACACAAAATGATTAATTTGTCCATGATGGCACAATGCGGCTTGCCACACGAAAGGGTTCAGTTGCAATATAGCCACCTTCCCGAGGTAGTTGAGTGAATTTATTGATTTACCAGGTTGAACATGTCACAGTAACCTCTGGCAAGGTCACTGACTCATCTGAGTCACTAGTAACATTTTGCACAAACTTTAAATAATATAAGATAAAGCACGTGAAAATAACCACCACTTGCTGTAGCGTGATATCACACTCGCCGATATGCACTATGACCAACCGGAGTCACCAAATGACCCAGGTCAATTTTTATTTTTTCAAAGTCAAAGTCAAATTAGAATTGCCTTAGCCAGCGTCACCGATACATATGTCTAAGCGCCTTAAAAGCAAACACGATGGTTGTACACAGTTTATGCTATAGTTTTATAATAAAAGTATGCACGCAAAACTTTCTTACTGCAAAACGAACAACTTTCTAAACATGTGCATGAATAACGTTTTCGGAGATAAGACAAGAGAATAATTTTAACTATCAACGTATTTGTCTCGTCAAGGACGCGTCGAACAATGTCATGGTGACCTTCTTAGCGTCAACTTCAAAATTTGACCTTTGTCAATTATTTGGTGACCCAGGTGTATGCTGCATATCTGCGACGCGAATCGACGAAAAAACATATGGTTAGTTTTCAACGTTTCTATCTTATTATATTAAAGTTGTGGAAAAAATGTTGCTGTAACCTCAGATGCCTTTTCATGTACCTTTCAGCAGGTTACTCTTTTTTTTTTTACAAACAATTCACCTCGGAAATCAATAAAACTCACTCAATAACCTCGAATGGGCTTATATTGCAACACCTAAAACCGCGTGTGGCAAATAAGCGCATTCGGTGCATCCATGGGACAATTAAATCATTTTGATTGAGGTAAAAAAGCTCGAGAAAAACGAGTTAATTTGAGCAATTTCAAAAAGTACTTATAGAAAACACCCATCCAAATTTATCTGCAAAGACAGCTTACATAAATATTAATAACAAATATAAAACAACCATTATTCACTCCGCTCGTTTGAAGCCAGGTCATCACCAGGACTCAAAAGGTCATTTAATCAGGAATCAACACAAAAATAAAAACTTGGTTCTTAATAATGTTCTTACTTCATTCATCAAAAATGTATGGTTTTTAGAATTGAAATTGTATGGAGTTATGGCTAATGCGCTAAGCCATGCAAGGTGTCCTCAGAATTGCGAGGCATAACTCAAGCAGCTAACTCCAATCGAAGCTGAAACTTGCACAGCGCGTTTCAGCCCCCGAGATAACCCCTAACGGATTTATCGAATTCACAGATAGTAGGGTGATTATTTTGGGTTTTCCTTGCATCTGTCCTGGAATGCCCCAGGTCCAAGGAAACCACGCCTTAACCTCATTGATAATATTGAAGTTTTTCTTATGTCTCTATGTACAGTCTGTCTTGAATATATCGCACAGCTCAGCAGGTGGCAGTACCGTCCCACTCGGAATAGTTTGAGCGACCCTGGCTGGGGAAGGGGATGGGACACCCCAGGTAGGAGGGTCAGCTACTTGTCTGTTCCAGTCGCACTTCTAACCTCCTCAAAGCTGCTCCCACTTGGTCCAGTCGTATTCTTTAACACAGAGCAGTTGCAGTTGGAGCAACTTAGAGGAGGTTAGAGGCGCGACTGGAACAGGCCCATGGGGACGCGGGACAGCTTGCCTGCCGGCGCAGCGCCCGCAGGCCGGTGCGATGAGACACAGGGGAGAATACAGTAGAAAGCTACACCACACGACGCGCCACTCGCCTCATGCCACCTCAATGACACGGTGGGATTGTGGCATGATGTTTGTAGTAAATGTTGCGGCTATTATGGTTCCCAAATCCCAGATCCGTTCAGACCAGTGCAGCCAAATAAAATAGGCATTTGTTGTTAACTGTCAGCTGAGGATAGTGTTATTTACTATAAGCAAATGACGCAGATTTTGCTCCTCTTTAACTCCAAGGAGGTTGTAATTTTACATGTTTATCACGTCAAATTGCAATGACCTGCCGTCATCTGCCACTACCCTTTAACGACATGCGACCATCATTTTCCAAAAGAAACTGGCGAAGATCGATATCTTTAGTCACTCATGGTGACAATAAATGAGACTAGTATTATGTTCAAACTATTACTGGTGTGACACAATATGACAGTATGATATCATGTCTTTGTTGTGAACGTTTGGCTCCTCATTATATACTTGCTATGCATTTGTTCGCCTGAAGTGCAGAATGTATGTTTCATTCAGGTTCCACTNACGGCTCCGCAGCCGGTGCGCCACGTCGATGTCCGTGGCGTTCACGCTCACACCGGCCGCGGCCGCCAGATCGGTCACAACCTTCCCCGTGTCTTCGTTGTTTTTCTCTGCCACGCCCTTAACCACAAGACAGTATTTGCGGCTGTACTGCTCCTGCTCGTCCATTTTCTGTCTCAGCTCAGACATCTCATCATCTTTGGCTTTAATCTGCTTCCGTAGAGCTTGAATTTCTTCATCTCTGAATTTCAGAGCCGGGGTCAAAATTTCATCCAAAATGTGATCAGAGAATGCTTTAACCACTTCCCGGTCTTTGAAAGATTCCAGAATAAACCTCTTAACTGAATCAGCGTTCATTCTTCCCGGTCACCGCACCACAATCACTCGCACGCGCTCAGATCTCCGCTCACTCGCTCACTCGGTCGCTCAACCGGCACTTGTTTGTCACAGCTGGCGGCCTCGGTCGCCGGGAGCGGGAGGGGAGCAGTCCGTGCCGGCGAGGTCAGGTCAACGTCTGTGTTAGGTAATGCTCTTAGTAATGCTATGCATTAGTGATTTTGATGTTAATCTTCTAATATAAAACATTTTTCCTAAACAACGTTCTGTTTAGCTTATGCGTAGCGTCAGAAACGCTGGCCTGAACGTTTCCAGGCTTCGCGTACAAATTGATTTGATCTGTCCCCCACTCACCGAACCCCCACCTCGTACTACCAGTACCCGTCGCCTGTTTTGATGGCCGCCCGCGGCGCCAGCCTCCCGACTGAGTGATAGGGATTGCCGCCCGGCGAGACCGGTACGCCAGTGACGTGTAGACCGTGCATTACTTGTGACAATAATCCAGGACGGACGCCCAGAAAGCACGGACAGTGTGCGACGGTGGCGGACACTACACTTTCATAGTAAATCTAATAGTGACGAATACCTACTTAAAGCAAGTACTGTGATGGTTTTCAAAGCGTTGTATTTTCCAGCGTCTTTAACAAGTACTTGGACAAGTACCACCATGTATACGACACGATCCCTCACTAATTCGATGACGTTGCGTGCTTATCAGCCAGCTGATTTCGCATTACTTTGAGGAAAAATAAAATAAAAATCACCAAATAATTTGACATTTTAATTTGCTTTTTCCGCGTAAATATAGGTTTCTTTGACTTACTAGTATATGATACTTAATTTCGTTGCTTCTCTTCAATCATTTCTGAGCTTTTTCTCTTTTTTTTTCTTCTCAAGGTGATCCAACCCTTTAAGGCCCCAGAGGTCATCATTAAAGTTAAAGTTGTATTTCTTTGCAAAACTGTTTTTGCAAATAACTTTAACCTAATACAGATTAAGCAATACTTTGACGCCATCATGTTTGTCTCACCAAGACACTTCGAAACATTTTCACGTTGACCAGGTTAGGTCGACAAAGAAATTTGACTTCAGGTCAAGGTCAAGTGTTGACCCAAGTAGGTAGGTCATGTTGCATATTGGGAGACGTGTCTCGACGAGATTAGTACATGGGTATCGTTTTCACTTCTTATCTTTATTCAGTAGATAACTATTTACAAAAATATGTTTAAAAACTCAGCATGACCTCGGCTAACCGTGTAGTGGTCACTAAACGAAAATGGTATGTGGATCATCAACAATGGCTTATGATAATATAATTCAGAATGAATTTAACTGATATGATGCATAACCTCAGAAAGTAATTCGTTTGAATATTTCCCTATTTACTTATAATTGGAGGGGTCACGAAATTGATCCAACCTTTGGTCACCGATATCAGAAACTCGAGATAAAGACATTTCGCTACTCAGCCAAGTGTTGTTCACTGGAGGGAAGGGGGTTTGGTCGGATGATACCTATGACGGGGTCGGGGTTGGGACCTATGATCTTATTAAATCATGAAAGTTCGAAACCAATCGGCCCTCAACTGTCGCTGTGGTACGATTGCAAACGTCTTGAAGATGGGGTCATCACATGACTTAGAGCGTCAATAATTATCTCATAATGTGGATAGCTGACTTTTTCAGAACAAGTTTGCAAGAAACGGCAGCGCCCCGATTTTTTCCGCTATCCTCTAAAAAACCTTAGGTGGAACGGATTTCCCCTCAAGGGGTGCGTGTCAATTCCACGTGAACTTCCAGCTTTTCGTTGACACACGAGTTGGCCGCTGAGCGGCACGAGTGTGCAGATTTGGTGTAGGAAGGGGCGTTGTAGGACTCTAGGCCGGCAAGGTATGAAAGCTACAAGTACCTAATACATTGGGCATTAGCAGGAGCACAGCCAGGATTTTGCGGACGGGGGTGGGCACACCAAAGTGCGGCCCCTGGCATTGGCTGATCCCCCAAGAAAATGAAAAAGGAAATTGCTTTAGTTTCACTCATTTTTGCTCTGCATTGATTTCGGGCCTTCGGCGCCCTTTTGTAATTCACATTGTTTTATTGAATGGCTGTTTGTGTTTTCTTAATTGTGCCACCGCATTGCAAGACCAATTAAAAAATATAATCTGAAGTATGATTTGCCAAATAACGATTTTTTGGAGAAGCCACGCATTTCAGCACGCGGCTCCGACCGTCTGACCGCTGTCAGTGCCCCGGGGGCACGGCTGGTTCCTATTTGAGACCGCTCCCACAACCTACATGTGATACCTACTGTTGAGCCCATTTGAAGAATACGCCAATAGAGTGAATTGTAAAAATATTGACCAATGAGAAGCCTCAGATGCGAATGGCACACACGCGTATGTTTTTAGTTCCTCTCAAGACGAGGATCGAAGTTTTGCTGCCCCCTCACTTTCCTACGTTCCTACGCGTCCTGGTTGAGGTTTACAAAAATTGCTGCTGCTTGTGCACCACATTTTGCCCAAATTGATGCGTCCTGAATCGGTGCGCGCTTCGACCATCCCTTTCCCTCCAACCCCAACGCGCCGCAGGAATGCCATGCTTCGCCGCACATGGATTTGCCGGCGGGACGGGGCGGGATGGGCGCGCACAGGAGCGGAGGGGCGGTCGCAGCCCTGACCTTAGGCGAGTGGGGGGAGGGTAACTTGGCAAGGGGGCCCTTGGTTGGTCTGAAAGGGCCATCGGTCGGTGCGAGGGGCCCTACGCTGATTTGAAAGGGTATTTGTACGCCATATTTTGTAATCTTCTTTAGCTTTTAACCTGACCTGCGAGGGCCCATTTTCGCTTTCAGAGGCCCTTTGGCCTTCAGAGCGCCCCAGTCTGGCCTTCATCATGAGAGGGCCCTCCGACGTCACGACAGCCATTCTCACTTTCAAAGGGCTGGCTCTCAGGCACGTAGTCAGGATTTCGTAAAAAGGGGAGGGGAGCCTGGAAAGGGCCCTTTCCCGAGCGTTGAAAGGGTCCCCTTTCCGAGCTTTGAAAGGGCCCCATTTCCAAACGCTGAAAGGGCCAGATGAAAAGATAAGGATGGATAATGCAGTATGACAGGTATGGTATGGGCCATATCAACTTTTAAAAGCTACAGTTAGCAATCTGTCATCAACTTTGGTTTCAGAGACAATAATGTGTAATCAGCCATACCAAATTTCCCAAAAAATAGGCTCAAGGCATGGAACTCTTAAATGAATTGTGCCGCGGAGCAGCGGAAAATTTGAGTCTTATGCCCTGTGTAGTGTGTATGCATTCTCTTCGATGCGTCGCATTGTGTATGGTATGGATCTCTAAAATGTTATTGTGTTGTGCGCCTTAAAGTACGGTACAAACAGTGCTAAAGCGAACTATTTCGCCTCAAGGAAAGTAGCAAAAAAGCACATAAATACGCCAAGAGACGGCACAATTTGTGTAGTCGCATATAATATATCATATATGTTTTATTTTAAATTGCGCTGCGGAGCAGCGCAAAAAATATTTGCTGGGCAACTGCATTCCTACTGATAAAAGGCCCAGGGGCCCTTCAGATCGTCTGGGAGCCTTTCCGACCTTTTCAACGTCATTCCGACTTGCACAGGGGCTCAGCTGGGATCCGCGAAAGGACATGATGTGGAGTGGGTGATCCGTGATATAGATTAAATACAAAGAGGGCTTACTCCTCAAGACAAATATTAAAACCGGATCTTTCGGGTGTTACCGAAGGCCATTTTATTGCTGACGAAGACTTTTACAATTAATACACCGTAAAGGTCAGGTTTTATTTTATTTCATTGTGAAGTAAGTCCTCTTTGTATTTCATCTTCGTCAGGGATCTTTACGTGCTTTGGGCCCTTCCGGACTGACCAGGGACCACTCTGACATTCCAAGAAGCCACTCTTGCGTGTCAAGGGGCCCATTCGGCCTGTTCAGAGATCCCTTCGACCTGGCCAGGGAATGCGCTGGCTGCTTTGTCGCCCTGCCGACATGCTCAAGGGGCCCTCCGACATGCCCTGGGGCCCCTCCGTACTGGTTATAGCCTAGATACCATTTGTATGCTTTGGGGCCCTTCTTACCCACCCAGGGGTCCTTTTGGTCTGGTTAGTGGCCCCTCCAATCTGCACAAGGGCCCTTTAAACTTAACATGGGCCTCTGGTCAGTCCAGGGGACCTCCAGCCCTTTAAGGCACCGTTCTGATCTAGCAAGAGACTGCGCCGGCTGATTTGTCGCCTTCTCCACATGCTTAGAGGGCCTTCCGAACTGCCCAAAGGCCCTCTGTGCTGGCTAGAGGCCCATTCGACGTGTTAAGGGATCCTTCTGTCCTGCTCAGGAGCCCTTTCGGTCTCGACAGAGGCCCCTCTAACCTGCACAGGGGCCCTTTGAACTTCCAGGGGACTCTGGTCTGTCCAGAGGCCATCCAGTCTGCTCAGGGGCCCTTCTGACCTGGCAAGGGACTGCGCTGACTGCTTTGGCCTTTGTCGTCTTGCCGACATGCTCAGAGGGCCCTTCGACCATGGCTGTCATTGAGGGGGGACGCAGGGGGACACACGTCCCCCTTCTTCCGAAAACTGAAGGTTTTGAGATAACTATGGGGACGCATTGGGGGGACGCACCTGGAATGGCATTCCTTTTCCTTGGCTGTGTCCTTTTTTACTTTTAAATATAAATGTATTGCATGTGAATAAGTTCAAGGGTGCATTGGCGGATCCAGGAGGGCAACCAGGCCATTCCTTCAATAGCCTCGAAGGGAGGCCAACATTTATTTTGCCCCCCAAAATGAAAACAGTTTATCGAAAAAAATTGTCCTTGCAGCAGTCAAAATCCAGCTATTTACAGCAAAAAAAAAAATGAAAAAACACGATCTGACTGTTTGTTTCGAAGATATCGCTTCGCCGACCTCGATTCTGGCCGACATTTTGGAATTCAAATCCATATAACTAAAAAATGTACGGACCGACTTCAATTTCTTACGTCAAATGATTTGCTTTGTGTTGCCGTAAATGTCACACATACACTATTGCGGCGCCGCTCCGTTTTCGAGATAATCACGAAAAACATGGGGGGGTACAAAGGTGCCCCTCCTCCAGTGCACGTGTTAATTACGATATCCCTCAGCATTTCAGCATGGCTCATGCCCGACTACCTCACCGTCTCTTTGTTTCCACTCGCATTCGCAGGCCCTTCACTCCTTATACCTTAGGGAGATTGGATAGGCTCGTGGTCCTCGAACAATTATATCAAAAGAAACAGCTGCTTGCAATTACATGGCAACATCGGACCTGTCTGTCGCTGAAATTGCAGCTGGTTACTGCACCGGTCCTCCCGGCTCCCATTCCTATTCTGCCACCCTGCGTGACTAATACCTAATAAAATATGAAGGAGTCGGGTATTATGCACCTGTCGAATCGTTCTGGAATATTCCTCCCGTCATTGCATTCCAACAACAAAGAGGATGACTGACATGTGGGACCCTAGCAGCCATTTAGCTGTTCGCACATTAAAATCCTGTTTGTCTGAGGAACAGCATTGTTAGTGGTTACCATTGTTTTCAATGCTGCTAGCAAGATTGCATTCCTAAATTTATTAAGCCCCTCCCTATTTTTGCCGACATATTTATTTGTCAACAATTCGATCGAACGCCGAGCCACTTTAATGTTAACATTGCTGTCAGGCGTTTGCGATTTCTAGATTGCAATGGTTTTATTGGATAGATAATAATTGAGAAACATTGAAAAATTATGTGGTATTTGGTTTTACTCGCAAACGAGCGACGCGGTCTCACCTTGTCCCGCTACTATTACTACAGGCTCACCTTGTCCCACTACTAGTACTCCCGCTACTAGTACGCTACTAACACATCGCTATATAGGAATACCACCGGACAGTTAAATTGGATGGTCAGACCGACCACCCCAACCGTAACTAATCCGACCCTCGCGGGGAGCAGGAGGGACGTCATTACAATGCACGCCTGGCCGACCTTCGCCAGGTGGCACACCCGTCGAAGTGTGTGAAACCCGCCAGGAACGGTCCGATTTTTCAACACACTTTTCACACAAGTCTTCGTGCAAAACACCGACTTTGTCAGGAACCGAGCTAAAAATGGCTCGCAGGGCATGTTCAGTAGGTCAACAAATGTTACTAACGAAAAGACTTGTAGGACCGGGTTTTTCGGTCCTGACAATCAACCGTCTGACAAGTCGGTGTGTATCTGGTTTCGGTCCTAACAAGTAAGCGCTTACCACGCACACACACACACACACAACACACATCACACACACACACACACACACACACACACACACACACACACACACACACACACACACACACACACAGTGAATTCTGTTTTGATGGAACGCGATCATCACTAGGCCTGGGAGGTTCGTTCCATTTCCTTACATGTATACACACAGACAAACCACAACACCCAGTAAGAGTACATGTAATATGTATCAAAATGCATGGATCACCAAGACAAGACAAACATTTTCACAATGAACAATGAACATCAATATACTGTGCACATTGCACTGCTAACTTGATCCCGAAGTTTGACTGCAGCCAGTTCGTGCGAGTTCCCTCTGAAACCATCGCTCATCTCACATCGCCCATCGCCCATCTCACACTGACGCACCCGCAGCGAGACTGCAAACTACCACTCATCAGCACTGGCATCATCATCATCATCAATCATCATCACTGACATCATCATCTCCATCATCACTGACATCATCACTAGAACGGAAGACATGAATGGCCTGCACTGGGGGGCGGTCGCTGCCGCCCATTTGGCACATCTGTCCCCCATTCCCTGAGGAGATCTCTCTCAGGCACCTGTCGGGCCCGTCACGGTGCCGCACTTCCATCCCTGCCCCGTCACCTCTCGGACGGAACGCCTGCCTCGGCCGCCGGTCGCCGCAGCCCGCCACTGGCGCGCGACACGAGAAGCTGAGTTTGTCCGAGGCCCCGATAGACGGCGCTCTGCATGGCGGCCTTGCTGTGCTCGGCTCTACCCAGCTGACGCAGCGCTTGCTGCAAGGCGGTACGCGTGGCGGCCAGCGTGCTGAGATCGACCGCCCCCACCCCCGCCACTGGAGTCTCCTCGCCTCCAGATGGCAGTGGTGTCCGATCTGAAACAGAAGGCGACGTCCACTGAGATCAGATTTAACAGAAGGCGACTCCACTGAGATCAGATTTAACAGAAGGCGACTCCACTGAGATCAGACTTAACAGAAGGCGAGTCCACTGAGATCAGATTTAACAGAAGGCGACTCCACTGAGATCAGATTTAACAGAAGGCGACTCCACTGAGATCAGATTTAACAGAAGGCGACGTCCACTGAGATCAGACTTAACAGAAGGCGAGTCCACTGAGATCAGATTTAACAGAAGGCGACGTCCACTGAGATCAGATTTAACAGAAGGCGACGTCCACTGAGATCAGATTTAGCAGAAGGTTCCAGGTTACCGCAAAGGAAACAGGTCGCATAGTAGACAGTGCCGCCTACTACAAAAATGACGTCTGCCTGCTCAGGCAGACGTCATTTTTTAGAATCGAACACATGAATGTGATCATCACTGTAACGCAGTAAACACTTGGTGCACTACATTGATGATCTCGATTGTTAATGCTACATCGTATCACCTGCGGCCTCTGACCGCTGAGACTGTACGGTGGTGCTGGACGTCCGGGACGAGCAGTGCTGGCAGTCCGACTCGATCCCCAGGTCCGGCGACGAGTAGGTAGGCTGACCGCCGCAGCTGCAGGTCAGAGGTGAGAGGTCAGATCACAGCTGCATGTCAGAGGTGAGAGGTCAGGTCAGATGTGAGAGGTCTGGTCACCAGCTGCAGGTCAGAGGTGAGAGGTCTGGTCACCAGCTGCAGGTCAGAGGTGAGAGGTCAGGTCAGATGTGAGAGGTCTGGTCACCAGCTGCAGGTCAGAGGTGAGAGGTCAGGTCAGAGGTAAGAGGTCAGGTCAGAGGTGAGAGGTCAGGTCAGAGGTGAGAGGTCAGGTCAGAGGTGAGAGGTCAGGTCACCACAGCTACAGGTCAGAGAACACTGCCAGTAGGGGTCACTGGGTAACTACCAACAGCGGCTCTCGGATGAAAACGGCATACCGACAGCCCGTCACCATACCAGACAGACTATCACTAAATACTGCCTCTATGGACCGATATCACATCAGACAGACCATCACTAAATACTGCCTCTATGGACCGATATCACATCAGACAGACCATCACTAAACACTGCCTCTATGGACCGATATCACATCACACAGACCATCACTAAATACTGCCTCTATGGACCGATATCACATCAGACAGATCATCACTAAATACTGCCTCTCTGGACCGACATCATACCAGACAGACCATCACTAAATACTGCCTCTATGAACCGATATCACATCAGACAGACCATCACTAAATACTGCCTCTATGGACCGATATCCCACCAGACAGCTATCTGAGCACATAATGCGACGTCTATCTAAGTGACCGTGGTCATAGTCACAGTCTATCAAAGTGACCGTGGTCATAGTCACAGTGGCCATAGTCACAGTCTATCAAAGTGACCGTGGTCATAGTCACAGTCTATCAAATTGACCGTGGTCATAGTCACAGTCTATCAAAAAGACCGTGGTCATAGTCACAGTCTATCAAATTGACCGTGGTCATAGTCACAGTCATCAAAGTGACCGTGGTCATAGTCACAGTATATAAAATTGACCGTGGTCATAGTCACAGTGGTCATAGTCACAGTAGTAAAAAAATACAGTGGTAATAGTCACAGTGGTCATAGTCACAGTGTGGTTATTGTCACAGTCTATCAAAAAGACCGTGGTCATAGCCAGTCTATCAAAGTGACCGTGGTCATAGTCACAGGCTATCAAAGTGTTGGTGGTCATAGTCACCGTGGTCATAGTCACAGTGGTCATAGTCACAGTGGTCATAGTCACAGTGGTCATAGTCACAGTGGTCATAGTAGCAGTGGCCATAGTCACAGTGTGCATAGTCACAGTGGTCATAGTCGCAGTGGCCATAGTCACAGTGGTCATAGTCACAGTGGTCATAGTCACAGTGGTCATAGTCGCAGTGGCCATAGTCACAGTGGTCATAGTCACAGTGGTCATAGTCACAGTCCTAACTCGGCTATCAATAAAGCTTGGCTGGCCAAAAGCAATGTTTCATTCTTAAACGAATCTATGACGTTTTAAGAGCTGGAAAAGCGAACAGCGATCGCAGGCGTGCATTGGCCAGTGTTAGGTATGCAGTGTTAGGTTGCAGGTTGTGGCAGTGTTAGGTATGCAGGACCATGTAAAGATCACTGCCATTTTCGGATAATATCGCAAAAACCAACTTAAACATGTCTTTCGGACCACTTGTTATTTGTAATTGCCATCAAAGGATTACCCGAGCAGCAGAAATATCAAAACAAAAAGATCATCTGCTATAAGAATGAAAAACTGTTTACGATTTCTACTTACCACTACATATGTACATTGCACATACATATATAGAAGCGTTTGTTCAATTGCAATTGGATGAGTCGGCAGTATTCTCATTCATTGTGGTTCCTGTTAAGTGCATGAAACGAATCTGGCGCATCTGGCGCTCTTGTTGCAATGGGGTGGAGCGATCTGGCGCATGGGTAGGATTCCTGTCTTCTGTGCTGGTGACTCGGGGTCAAATCCCTGAGCGGGCCGCTGAAACAGTCGACCGGCCCCCATACAAGGGCTCCGCCACGGGTTGAAGTTGGGGGGGGGGACGTGGATTCATGAGGTCAACGAGATATGGAGCTGAGCAGGGGCGCAGCCAACTCTTCAGAAAGGGGGTGGGTAAGCCAGTCATGGTGTCCCCCTAAAAACGACGAAAATGCCCCTGAATATGACAAACTTTAAAACTCTACGAATTTGGGCCACTTTAATTTGCGAGGCCCCCTTTTGAAACTTATGATGAACTGGATTAGACCAGAACCCTCAAGACCCTCAGAGAGACCCATAAACCAGGCACATAGCCAGGATTTCGTCCGGGGTGGCGCCTCAAAGGGGTCCCTTCCCGAGCGCCCCCTCGGATTTCTGGAACTACTGGACTGATCTTAATAATTCAAACGGAATTCGATAGCCCTGGAAAATGTGTCGGAGGAAACCTAATATTGCGGACCTCGGGGTCACCGATGACGTTACAGGTCACGTAAAAGACAAGATGTTTGATCGCGTCATACTGTCTCGATGGATGGAATTGTCGTGCGATATTGAACAGTCGGTAAATCGTATGTTTCGTGTGTCTGATACTTCTTAGTATCATCCTAATACTTCTTAGTATCATCCTAAGCTGCTGATGACCTTAAGTTAGGTCAAGGTCATCCAAGGTCACGAAGTCAAACTGCAGATTACTGTCATTAGGCGTTGAAACACACGTTTAAGTTTGTTTGTCTAGAACGCAAAAAATACATTGGAACAATGTTTCTTCCATAACAATACAAGTAAAAAGCAAAAACAAATATATTTTTATATGCATGGTAATGTTGTGGAAGTGGTCGGTTTTTTACTTTGAAAGGTCACAAGTTAGTCATTTTTGGACGATTATCGACTGCAAACTTGGTACAGCTGCCGGCAGAAGTATCGCTACCCCCTGGCTGGCTACAGCGTTAACCCGGCATTGGCTGGGGTCTCAGCCGAACGCCATTGGCTGGGGGGGGGGCGAAAAACGCCCCTCGTTATCTCCCGAACCAAGAATCGCAGCAGACCGCAAGACGCAATCGGAAAGCCTCAGCGAGAATCAAATCTTTAAGCTACTCGAATTTTATAAAAAGTCATATGTCAGCACAGTCGGTGACAAGCGTCAATGGTAGTTATTTAATAAAGTTTTTGAGCCATACTTCCCATCCAAAAGCCGTATATTGAGACGAAGATCGCACAAATGCTCTAAAATGGATAGTGATCCTCGTAGAAGCAAAGTGAAATTGTACAAAGTCAAGGTCAAGTCAGGTCAAATGGCAGGTTCACTGGATTGCAAGAGATCATGCGACACATGTTTTATGGGTTATCTTACACAAATAACTCGATTAAAGCAGCCTTTTTCAGATCTGAACCGATATAAGGTCAAGGTCAGGTCATAAGAAGTCAAATTTAGAAATATATAAATATAAATCAAAAATGCATTTATCTAATCCAGTTTTGTCTCAGCAACACAGTGGTACCATTTTTTTGTATGTATCTGGTCGAAAAAGACCCCAAATCGTACTTTCAAAAAGTGACGTCATGAGGTAATCATACTTGGGAAGCAACAGTGATGTCAAAAATATAGATATGGCTTGGAATGTTGTTTGGGTAATGACAGTACAATCGTTCACATTATTGTATTGTCCTGTTTTAACTAGATGACGCTGAGTCGAAGCTACAATGGTTCGTCGTCCAAATGTGCGGAGGTCCGGGAGTACCCACAGTGGACAGCCCGGCCGGACGTGACTGAGGGAGGAAGGAAGCGAGTACCACAAAAGTTTTTGAGAGCCCACCAACTTCTGAGTACTGGACAGCGAATCCGGTCGGGACCGAGAGGGGAGGGTGACCGGTCAAGCGCCGTGTCACCCGCCCCTCTCTTCCCCGCCCCACCACAACGCCAGCCGCTCTGACGTGTTTTTTCAGGCCACTGCGAGATTGTGAGGTGGTCTGAGGTGCAACTTTTTAGCTCATAAGTCAGGGCTAACTCGCATGAAGGCATATTTCAAATATTGCAAAAGTCTCTGTGTAATCAAAGAACGTAATTGACCTTTTAACTCCCAATATCCTTAGTATTACATGAATCAGAAGAACGTAAGGCATTTCCCAGCTAAAGACAATAGTTCTGAATAAGGTGTCACGTTAAAGTGAAACTAAATCATGTGACTAGTGTAGGCTGTAAGACAGCAGCTATCTGTCATCTGCAATAGTTAATTGGAAATAAAGAGGCAGCTTGTAGCAAAAAATATGCTGTTGTTTGCAATACCGCCACTGTTTGATCCGCTTTGTTTGCAAGAATATCATTTGTATATTAATTAATGATGTGCATTATAGTGCATCAAAGATCATCACATTTTGCCAATTCATTGTCGAAAACAGTTTATACATTGGACCCATGCACTGTCCGGCTGATGCATTGAGTCGAATTGTGAAATGCGGATGTTCTAATACAGCTCTGCAAAAGTATCAGTAGGATTGCAAACATTGCCACAAGCCCTGCAACGTTATTGATATGGCTGCACGATGCACTCTTCAACGACGGCGTTATTTAGTCAAGCGCAATTAAACACGGCACACGCACTGCTATTGAAATCAGAAGCGGATCCATAATTTTCTTCGGTTAAGGGCTGCTGACCCGAGGGTGCCATATGTCCTCAATGACAGAAGCGGTATGGTCCAGAGGGGCGCCAATATGCAAATTATAATGCGGCATAATATCATTGGCTGCTCAGAAAATTCACAAGGGCATGCCATTAACCTTGAAAGACAGACAACACCTGATTCGACGAAGGCAGAAATTCATGTTTGCTAAAATTCTGATTATGTTATCGTATTGTTGATGGTTTGGAAACATCTTTACTGAGGAGGAGGCATTTATATCAACCCTAACGGTATGTTGTTTATTTAGGAAAACAACACTTCGCCAGTTGAGACAAGGAAGACATTTTTCTCTAAGGATTTCAAGCGGCGCACTGTGGAGGGAAGGGATGCAAATTGCCCTTCCCGTAATCGCAGCAAAGGAGCAGAAGATTTTTGAAACCTCCAACCCCTATAATTTAAGGGGAGGCGCTATCAAAAACAGAGAGGTCACTGGCGAATGTTCTTAAATATTGGGGGCAAGGACCAATGGAGGGGCAGGGCCATGCCAGAGGGCGCCAATATGCAATTATAATGCGGCAGTGGTCTCTCAAAAGTCACAAAGGGGCAGGAATAACCAGAAGGGAACCCTGATCGACGGAGGCGGAAATACCCATGTTTGTTAATGTGCAACCCTCACCAGGTACTGTAGGGGTGGATCCATCCCCCCTTTTCCAGATAAATCAGTAAATATCAACCGATCGCAATAAAGAAACTTTCAGTATCCTACTTTAATCAATTTGACACATACTCTGAAAAGGTTCGAACTTTCTAACTTTCTATGACCCATGACTCTTGGTGACTGACCTCCGATGACCTCAAATTCTTTTTTCGTCGTGTCCTGTCCGTTATCTAGTGCAGGTTTGACGCTGACTTCAAGACTTGGGACAAATTTTAATAGTATGGTGATTTATACGGGGTTCATCGGTGCCAAAGGTCTACCGAGGTCCACTGACCTCAAGATGACCTGACCATGACCTTTTTAATTGGGAGTCTTTGTAGGTCATTGTACCTATGCAGATTCATTATATGGCGTCTATTTAGTATTCTATATGTTCTTTTTCAGATTTAGCTCGATCAGTTGTTCAACTTTGTTACAACATTAAAACATTATGACATTTTGGCTTTGAGCATGACCTACGAGGTCACCTAATAACCAGACTTTAAATGGCAATGACAATGAGCTTCCTCTCGTCACAAGAACTCGCTCGGTTTTTTAATCAAGCTCTAGCCAATAAGTGGTCAAACGGCCAAAGGAGGGTCGTACCCTCCCCCCCCTTACACGGTCACGCAGGATCTTGCCCTACACGGGCGCAGGTTAAATTATCATTTTTCATCTATTATTGATGGATTTCGCTCAGTGTTCTGAGGGAGAACGGCATTTTATCATCTTTAACGGTAGGGGTTGGATTATAAAGAAAACAGCTACCTTCGCCATGAGACAAGGCGCCCATTTTCTCTAAGATTTCAAGCGGCACCACGGTGTGGGGAGAGGGTATCAATGGCACTATCCTGTCTTGGACAAAGAGACAATTTGGTTTGCCCAACCACTAAAATTAAGAAGACCCATCAAAACAAGAGAGTGTTTTTTTCCGGCGGAAAAAAAGGTTCCCTTTTAAAAAAAATATTGGCAGGGGCCAAGGGGAGGGGGTTCAGGGACCATGTCCTCCCCTGGGAGCAACCGAGTCGCGTGAATGGGACCACCTAGGTAGGTCTTAGGGAATCATTGTTGGTCTGAGGAACGTCAGTCGGCTGAAGGACTTCCGTTCTTTCTTGAGGTAAGCCCTTGACGGCCTGAGGAGACACTGATTCGCCTCAGGGGAACTTCGGTAGGAAAGTAAAGGCTGTGAGTATGCGCTAGTCTGCCTGCGGAACCCTGAACGGCCTGCGGGGACCCTCAGTCGGCTGAAGGTTTTCAAACGGCCTGAGGGGCTCTCATATGGCTTGGGGGGCCTTTGGTCATGATCCTGATCCTCTGCCAGTCTGAGGGGGCACTTTGTTAGCATGAGAGAGTTCTCGGTCGCCCTGAAGGGGGAATCGGTCGGCTTAAGGGGGCCCTTGCACATCCTGAGCGGACCTTTGGACGGCCTGAGGCGTGCTCTGTCGCCCTACGTTGTTCGGTTTGAGGGGCCCTCGGTTGGCATGAGGGGGCGTTGGTCGGCCTGAAGGACCCTCAGTCTCTCTTAGCGACCCTCAGTCGGCTTCAGGGCCATGACTCGGCCAGAGGGGCTCTAGGTCCACTTGAGGGAGCCCTTTGTCAGCCCGAGGGGACTCTTTGTCAGCCTTTGTCAGGGCACTTAAGATCGGTCTGAGGGGACTTTGGTTGGTATGAGGGTCTCTCGGTCGTTTTAAAGGATCCTACAAGTTAGCCTGAGAGACCCTCAGTGTGCACGACGCTCATCGGTCCACCTGAGGGGAACCTAGGTCGACTTGAGGTATCCCTTGGTCAGCTTGAAGGGACCTCTATGGGGGGGTGGGGGGGGGCTTGAAGGGGCCTTTAAGTCATTCTGTAACTTGAAAACTATAACAGATAACGACGTCAACGTTTCAGTACCTTATGCAGCATCCATTTGACGTCTTCCTTAAAAAAATGATCGAAAATGAACCAGAACTTTGGGAGATAATGATGTTCTGATGACGTCATGTCATGCCATTTTGGGTCGAATAACGATAAATGTTTGATGCATGGTAGAAAATATAGCTTAAATGCAAATTGCAAACGCAAAACTGAAAAAGGAAGCAAATTGTATTGTCTACAGAATGGCAATCTCGGATTTCGACAATTTTGGGGTTTTGACCCCTCATTTTTTTAAACATCGGAAATAGACCCAAAAAATTGAATTTTTCAAGGTATTCGAAAAACCCGAATATTTTTTAGAGAATCTAGTGTAAGAAATACCCAAACAACTTTTCAAAGCAATATCTTTATTTTTCAGTGACTGATTGCTCCCCAAGCATAAGTAGCTAATGACGTCATTTTTCAAAATAACTTTTTTATTTTTGGCCTGACGCTGTCACGAAGGCCCACATATATAAATGCCATTGTTGTATTTATGAGATAAAACTGACCTAGAAACATGAATTGTTTATTCATATTAGTCAGTTTTCAGTTTTGACCTTAGATGACCTGGTCTTGACCTTTTATGGGGTCAAATTGTAAAAATGACTGATGCTATCGGTTTTTACGTGTAAAATAGACCCTGAAAACATGTGTCACAAGACTTTCGTTGACCTCTTCGTGACAGTGATTTTGTGTGACCTCACAATAGAGGTCTACATGGGGCGGCTATCCCCATGGCCAGCCGAACCCCATGGCTAATGGGGCGGGCCGGATTGGAAAATCTCTAGATCATGGCTGTGGCTATGGCTGTGGCTGCATAGTCTACCTGTTTTTTGTTTGTTTTGCATCCCTCTTATCAAACCAATCATGGTTAAAAGAAGTATTGGCATGTTGCCGTACAGTAGACTGAAAATAAACACATAATATGAACTTACCAAAATTATCATGGCTGGCCAACGGCCAGCCATTGACATTTGGGAGTGGCTGCGGCTGGCTGTGGCTGTGATGCCATGGCTGTGGGGCGGCTAGGCCAAGGAAAAGTGCAGCCATGTCGAACTCTACCTCACAAGGTCCACCTTGACATTTGCGTACAAATTAACTTTTACTTAAAGGGAATATAGCACCTTTAACATTAGTACTTAACTGAGATAGCCAGATTGTCGGGTGTACTGAGAAGCCTCAAAATCTGTTTTTTTTCCTTCCAAAACGACCTAGTTGCTGAGTTACAAAGCAAAAACCGTTGGGCATATTTGGGCATATTTTGAAAGGACAAATTTCGTGACGTTTCGCATACGTCATAAGTAGTTATTCCACTGTGATTTCCACCACACTTCGTTTTCGCTAATTGAACGCGGCCTTGATTTGAACCGTCCGCCCGCCACCAAAGGGTAACGGCTTGTCAATTTCTAAATGGTTATAAGTTTTCCTTGTCAGTTTTCACTGGATTTCCATTTGAAAATAATGCAGACACTGGTCTTCAAAAGGTATTCGCATCAAGAACTTCAACATCAAGTAATACTTCAGCAACGCACCTCCCAAATTCACCAAATCACACAATAGGCTGATTCACTCTTGTGTGGATGTAGTTTTAAGTAACTATCTTTGTCAATTGTGAGTCGATTTCCAATTAAAAATTACCAAAAGATCCTTGGGATAGACCATAGTGCAAACATTAACACATTTTAAATCGCGTCCAATATTATTGGCGAGTCGAGAACCAGCGAACGCAGTTGTTTATGGTTTTACATATCTGATACATGGAGCATCTTTTGCCGTTCGCTACCTCTTTGTGACGTCACAACTGGTTTTGGTGACGCAAAATTGTTGTGACGTCACATGCAAGTATATTAATATTTTTCAAATTACACCAAATTGCGACTTTTTCGCAAGAATGAATGCCAGAACCGTGATCAGGGCACTCTTCTCCTTCATTCTTCATACTTTTCCCTAGGTGGTATATTCCCTTTAATGCAGGAGATGTATTACACCTTTGAGAGCTTTATGTGCATTGATAGTCTTAATCAAAGGATTGAAATTGAAATTATGGACCATTAACTTAACTACCTCGATTTTTCAATATGACCTGACCGTGACCCGACATTTGACCTAACTGAAAAATTTCGGGTTTGCATTCGATTTGTTTCATTGAGAGCTTTCGATCGCAGCCTTGCGCGTCTCGCTGAGGTTATTGGTTCGGAAGGTACGAGTGATGTAAAATTTACCCCTCCTACGCCGCGCGTTCGGCTGGAGACTCCTACGCCGCGCGGGTTAATGTTTCTGATGTTATTCGATGTTCGGTTGCATTAAGTATACCACCGGTGGAATCCGGCAAACAACAACAACTGCATGTTGGCCTGAGCTGAGCAGGCTCTTGGTCAGGTTGAGTGGGTTATCCGGAGCCCCAAATGGGAGCTTGGTCAGCCTGAACAAAAGGAATGTATAATAAAGCGATCAGTTCATCCACCAACTGAACAGTCCACTATGAAAAGTATATCAGTAAACGCACAAACAATAAATGACGAAAAACCACAGCGAAATGACTGGACCTGAGCAGCTCCATCTATTGGGAACTCTAGTTACCCACCTTGGCCATCTCAAACCCATACGGAGCCCACATGGGTATGCCCACAGCTTTCCCATCCTATGATGCCCACCTTGCCCATCTCAAACCCATATAGGGCCCACTTGGGTAAGCTCATATTCTACCCACGTTGCTTGCCCACTTTGCCTATATCAAACCCATATGGCGCCCACATGGGGATGTCCACAGCCTTCCCGTGTTGCGTTTGCCCACGTTGCCCATCTTAAAGGAAATAGTTCACCTTTTTTTCTGATTATATTTTCAAATACAACTTCTTTTCATAATGTCAAAAGTAGCCATACATCGCGCCGATTCAGGACAGAAGGACTTAGATTATTAATTTCATCAAAACTATATGCGTACTCTCCGCAACGTCAAACGTGGCTCAGCCAATCAGATTCGAATGTATAGTCGAGTAATATTACTGTATAGCCAATGCCCAGGCGTGTGCGGCCCACAGTAGCCTCTACCCAGGCGTGTAAGGCCCACAATCCTTCGACAAAAAGTCAAATATATTCGGCTGGTTCAGCCCAGAAAACTTGCAGTTAGGGGTTTTTCAACACGGGCTACAAAACTGCTATCTCAGTTCAAAACCCATGTTTGAGGTGAACTATTTCCTTTAAAATCCATATATGTACACGGTGGTATCACACCTGATTTGTCCTCCGTGACGTCACAATAACTGTGGTATTGCCTCATGAGAGATGCCCGTTTGAGGGGCGTAAACCCTGTCTTTACTGGCGGCCTGGCGTGAAGTTTGAACCGGCGGCCAGCTCGGACGCTGTATTACGTATGTAAAATCAGTTCAAGCTGGAGAAGGTGGCGACGACTGGTCGTGGCTGACCGCCGTCGCGCGACATTCGTCCGAGTGCGATGGCTACGGGACTCAGTTGTTACTTCGAGACTTTATTTGGAAAACTATATATCTCACGAACTGTTGTGGTTATCATAATAAAACAACGTGGTGCCTAAAAGAAATATTTCCGGCCCATGAACAAAGAGAAAGTTGTTACAAATTGGTGCCCGTGACGCGGATTTGGTTCAGAAAAACAAATTCATCTCATCTCTGGTGAACTCCTTCTCATCTCTGGCGAACTTCATCTTAATCTACTAGGTCGTGTCATCGAACAGTGAGCCGATCTTTTCCTATTTTTCCGTAAAACAAATTCGCCCTCAACTGTTAATATGTTTGTGTTTTGTACTGCTGTTTGTGTTTTGGGGTAATTTTTTCTGGTGTGATTCGGTCAAATTGTGTCGTAATTGTGTGTCGTCATGGCGGAACAACTGATAACGAATGCTTTGAAAGGATGTGGGTACAGGAATAGGGTCCAAAGTCTGAAACAAAACATGTTCGAACATTTCTCGGGGAGGGAACTGCGAAATTTATCAATTGGCTCCAAGACATGGACCAACTTTCAGCACCCCGTGATTCAGAGCGAATGTGCGTCTTGGCATCACTGACACTGGGAGGTTCAGCGGGAACTTTTGTGGTGAGAGAGCTAAAACAGAACCCACGGCTGTCATGGCAGGACCTCAGGACAAAAATGAAAGACAGGTACAGTGACCTTACCGATCCGTTTGTGGCTCAGGAGAAATGCCACCGACTTCAGCAGAAAAGAGGTGAGTCAGTACCACATTTTGCGGAGAGAATCAGAGTAACAGCAGCTGAGGCGTACAACAACATCGAGTCACGTGATGTTCAGAGGTCGCTCGTCGAGATTTTCCAGAAAGGTGTAGTAGAGGATAGACTGGCGCAGGGGGTGTCATCCCAGAATTCCCTATTGTTAAGCTACCGAGCGGCTTAGCATTAGCGATGACGTCACTGGAGCTCTAGTCCGACTCGGCTGTATCCGCACGCGGCTCGGNTCAGTACACCTGACAATCTGGCTATCTCAGTTAAAAACTAATGTTAAAGGTGCTATATTCCCTTTAAACTGAAAGGCTCTAGTGCTGGGACCCACGGGAGATTAAAACGTGAGAATGGTCCCTCCAAATGTCAGAGAAATGGCCCCCAAATTGTCAGGGTTCACGTAAAACCCGACACCCCCATGTGTTGGCTATATTTAGGAAACAGAAAAACGTATTCATTTGTCGATTCAGGTGCGGATATTTCATTTATTTCGAGGGAGACATTAACAAAAATTGCAGCCAAAAATGTTTCAGATTTCTCAACCGAAAACTGTACCACTCTTCAGTCAGTCTCTGGACACAAACTGAGAAACTTTGGAACAGCTGTGCTTCAAGTGAACATGTCAAAATTCAGTCAACCGTATAAATTTCAGGTAGTCGATGGTTTGAAAAATCAGTGCATTCTCGGAAACGATTTCTTGTCTGACTTCAGTGCTCAACTCGACTTGGTCAAAAACACTCTCAACTTGGACGGGAAATACGTCATTCCCCTCCCAGACCCCTCAGACGTCTGAATGTTGATTATCCGCGTGACTTTCTTGTTCGTTGGATATCCGCCGTCGACACAAATGTGTATCAAATCGCCGCCTCAATCATACTGTTGAAATTCCATGCCCATAATTCACATCGTTGCCCACTCAACTCATTGATTCTGAATGTACAGTGCATACCCCTCAACAATGTGCCTATTCTTGAGAAGCCGCTGGTTGTGTTGTGGTCAGTCTATACAGTTTAAGGTTCGTTGTTGAAACAAATAGCCGGTCAATAATATTCCATGCAGTAATAGCGAACACGTCTGTGAACAGATGACTTTGTCTCTTACTTTACCTTGCAGCTCGTTCCAGTTTCGTGAGTTGTGCGTACGCGGTAAGTTTAACGGAATGTATTCTCTGCCATAAGTCCTTGAGTCTAGCATTTTAAAATGAATCAGACTATGATCGATTCTCATTAACATTCTCTAAACATCAGCTTGTATCTGGTGATTCCCGAACCAACAAAGCGAAACTATCTCACATGTCGGAGATTCAGCGTCAGAAATTAAAGGAATTATTAGATCGTAATGAGGACCTGTTTGCAAATAATGATTGTGATTTAGGACGTACAGATTTGGTGAAAGTAAGAATTGATACAGGAGATCATCCCCCCATCAAAAGGAACCCTTATCGGTTAACATTCAGTCAAAGAAAATTGGTAGGAGATCACATAGAGAACATGTTAAAAGCAGGTATAATCGAACCCAGTCAAAGTCCATGGTCCAGTCCAATAGTGATAGTAGACAAGAAAGATGGTGAAAAAAGGTTTTGTGTAGATTTAAGGGCTCTGAACAAAGTTGCTGTGAAGAACAACTACCCTCTTCCCCGCATAGAAGACATTTTGGCGTCATTGGATGGATCACAATATTTCACTTGTTTGGATCTGAAGAGCGGATACTGGCAGATTGGTATGTGCCCAAATTCGAAAGAGAAGACAGCATTCCCGTGTTTCCTTGGCTTGCATCATTTTCTGGTGATGCCATTCGGATATGTCAACAGTGGAGCTACTTTCTCTGAGCTCATGAGCAAAGTGTTAGTCGGAACTCAGCATCGATTCGCTATCGCATATTTAGATGATATCATCATTTTTTCAAAAACTTTTGAGGACCATTTAATTCATATAGAGACCGTCTTTTCACGTCTACGAGACGCCGGATTAAAGTTAAAAATGTCAAAGTGTGATTTCTTGAAAAAGGAAGTTAATTATCTTGGTCATATAGTCTTCAGCTAGTGTATAAACCCGATTCAAGAAAAAGTGAAAGCGATCCAAAAAACTTGGCAACAGAGCCGAGCTGATGCTAGTCTATCCCCGTCGCACGTCAAAGATATTCGCGTCGTTCATTGGTATGTGCTCAATATTATCGCCGTTTGTTCCCAATTTGTGCGAAAATTGCAAAAACCATTGACAGGAATTGACTAAAAACCGTCGTTTGTTTATTGCACCAAAAAGAATGTCAAATTATTTTGAAATCTGCGCGCGGCGCTCATGGAAGCCCTGTTTGGCTTATCCCGACATTAAAGCAAGACCGTATAAAGTATATACCGACGCTTCAAATTACGCGATTTTGGGCGCAGCTCTCGTTCAGGATTCAGAAATGGGTGAACGCGTGATTCAGTATCTATCACACCAGCTAAACGAAACCCAACAGCGTTGGCCGATTATTGAAAAGGAGGCTTATGCCATTGTTTACAGTGCTAAAAAATTAAGACCATATCTCTTAGGCTCTAAATTCACAGTGATGACGGAACACAAACCACTCGGACACTTATTTACTAGTCGAGAATGGAAATGCTCGTGTCCACAGTGGGGGCATTATGTTAGACGAATACGGTTGCGATGTGCAGTATATAAGTGGTAGCAAGAATGTAGTTGCTGATGCTTTGTCGCGTCTTAGTCCCAGCGTAGGAGATGATGTAAGAACCGATGGACTGATGACTAGTGAGTCATCAAAGGGGGCTCCCGCTAATTATGCAGGCCAGTCAGAGGAAAGCGCCGACAAACAAAGTGTGAGTGATGATGTGAATGATGTGACTTGTAGAGTGAATGTCATTGATTCAGATCGAGCACCAGATGTTAAACTGCAGTCAGAAATGGAGTCGTGTAGCGAAACTTCGGACCGAAAATTGGAGGAGAAATTCCGCGAGTTCTTGGAAAATCATCAAGATTTCCAAACTGTTCAGTCACAAGATGCTGAAATTCAGCGCATTATCAAAATATTAGGCGATTCTAATCATTCGAGTTATGAGGACATCTCTCGTCATTATATTTTAGAAGATGAAATTTTGTTTAGAATTAGTGAACCGTCAAAAGTGGTAGAAATTCGCAGGATTACAGCTTGTCATCCCCAAATTTTTACAACCACCATTGATCGAAGAGATTCATTCTGGCTATTTTGGAGGTCATTTAGAAATTGACAAAACGTACGACAAAATCCGTTCCCGTTATTAGTTATTACTGGTCAGGAATGTATCGTGATGTAGTTCAATTCTTGAAAACATGTGTAGCTTGTAATATGAGAAAACTTCGTCGAGAGCGCCCCCCTCTACAAAACATGCAGATGCCAAAATATCCGTACGAACAAATTTCAAAAGATACTTCTGGTCCCTTCCCTGAAAGTTACAATTGAAATCGTTACATTATCAATGTTATTGATTTATTCTCAGGCTGGCCAGAATCATTTGCAACAAAGTCGAAAAGTGCTGAAACTGTTGCCCAAATTTTGATAGAACATATCATACCTCGTCACGCATGTCCTCGAGTCATAGTTTCCGATGACGGAACTGAATTTTGCAATGCCGTCGTTGATCAGATATCTGAATTCTTTAATATTAACCCGCAAGTCACTGGGGGGGGGGGTAAGCCCCCTGAGGAATATCTAAAATATCTAACGAAACAATGTAGCTATCAACGCCAAACTTTTAGTACCTGACCGCGCATCTTTTTCACACCCTTTGCATATTTTTTTTTTTTAATTTCGTCCGTTTTTTTTTTTTTTGATAAAGCCAAATTAGTGACGTCACTACACACGATTTTTGACACCAAAATCAGCTCAACTTTAGGAGACTGTACGAATGTCATGTAATAGACAAAATGGAATCCGAAAAAAGGAGAAGATAGCAAATGCCAAGGGCTACAATATGGCAATCTCAGATTTTTGAAAAAAGTGATGTTTGTCCCCAAAATTTTCAAAAATTTACTTTTTTTGAAAAAACGACCACAAAATCAAAACTTTTTAAGATATTCAAAAAACCGGAATATATGTAAAATAACTAAACATATTCAACAACCATACCCAATTTCGAAATGATATCTGTATTTTCGACTGAGTGATGACATCTAAGGTATGGGTATCTCGCGACGTCAAATTTTGAAATTTTATTTTTGTCTTTTTTTTTACCAGATACAGACAAATAAAGAGCAGCACTGTATTTCTGAGACAAAACCGGTCTGGAAAAATGTATTGATTTAATGTATTAATCAATTGCAAATTTTGACTTTTTGTGCTATGACTTTGACCTTTACTTGACCTTTCATTCAAGTACCTTAAATCAGGTGTTAAAATGAGTACCAATTTCGTGTCCTACACGTAAAATAGTATTACAACATGTGTTGCATGACTTTCGTAATAATCGTCGGCATAGTGACCTTTGTGACCTGACCTTTGACCTTGATATTTTACCAAAAAACCGATTAGCTCATTCTGGATGTGTTTTCATAATTGAAGCAATCTGGTTGATCATGGTTGCGACCAATTGCTTTGAATGGAAAATATGGTCTATATCATTTGTCTGTAAATTTGACCTTTGAATTGACCTGTGACGTCACACTGACCTTTAGGGAAACATTCAAATTTTTTACGTCGATGAGATTGTCCTGGGATCGATTGCCGTTTGGTTCAGTGCGATCGTCTGATTGGTTCCGAAGATACAAGGGGGGCTAAACAAAGCCCCCCCCAGTGACTCGTGTAACAGAAATACCCCAGTGACTGCCGGGTTAAACATATACGTACGTCGGTTTACCACCCTCAAGCAAACGGGAAATGTGAAAGATATAATAGAGTTCAAAATGATATGTTGGTTAAATTAGTAGATCGTTCTCAGCGAGATTGGGATACAAAAATTCCAGCAATATTATCGGCATATCGTACAGCTAAAAATGAAAGCACAAAATACAGCCCATTTTATATCATGCATGGCAGGGATCCTGTTTTGCCTGTGGACACTCTCCTTTCGCCAAAATACCGCTATCAGGGAGATGAATATGTCCCAACTATGCTTGAAAATTTACATAATGCATATCATTATGTCCAACACAACCTCGCTCATAGTCACAAAAAAAACAGACAATACTATGACAGAACAGCGAAACCAGTAAAATTGAAGGTATGTGACATGGTTTACTTTAGGAATCCAGCTGATGACACACATTCATCAAAATTATCTTCTCATTGGAAACCGTTCTACCGAGTTATCAAGGCCATTAGTGATATGACTTTTATGATTAAAAATCAGCTGTCTGGCGAAACAAAAGTAGTCAATGCAAACAATTTGAGACTGGCGGACCCGCATACGCATTGGGAAAATATTTCTGGAGAGCCAACGCATATCAATAGTAAGTATGGCAAAAGTTAGAAATCATTCATACCGCTTCGAATTCAGCCACCTAAGCGTTCGAAATTATCTGCTGCTGACGTAAGTGACGACCATTTTCATGAACCTGAACCGGAACTGGTGAGTAAATCTGTACCGATTCCTCTTTCGGAAAATCATTTACCGGAAAATTTACCTTTGATCCCTGAGATACTGCCTGATCTGCCTGAAAGTGAGTCAGATGAGAACCAAATATCGTCTGATGAAGACGATTTGCCACTTGCCACTCTCCAACAACGTTGGAAACGTGAAAAAGAACAGGAAGAAATTGAAGAAAATTTACCTTTAGCTGAACTCTCAAAGAGATTAGATCCGGAAAAATTGCAGGAAACCATCGAAACTCCCATGACTTATGCAAAGAGACCGTTCGATCGCTCTGAATCTAACTCTCCTGACCCAGAAACACGAAGCCCCCCTGACAAATTTAGCCGCCATGCTCTCTCAGATTTGGATTCTGATTCTACGGATACGGAAGGATTCGACGTTGGTGCATGCATGAAGAATGAAAGTGTTTACTAACAATAGCGTAAGTAAGGCGAAGCTGCTGTCGCAATTAATGAAAGTGCAACAGTCAATGGTGGAGAAAAATCAGATTATGATGGAGCGTATGCTCGCTCAGATTAAGCAAATGTGACGAGTAGTGTTTAGTGATGGTAAACTCGGCTAGTGTGCCGAATTGTCGTCATATTGGGCCAAAGTGCCGCTGGAAGGTGAAATGTGAAACTGTAACTATGGATCTCATTTAAAGTCTGGCCAGTGTGCCACGGTGGTGTGAAAGTGAGTTAAGTGGATTTATTGTGATTTTGAGGCCAGTGTGCTCAATTGAATATGTGTATATAGTGTACTAATCCATTGTAAGCAATTATGTGACATTTGTTCGTGTGGTTGCAGGTGTGGGCGAATATGTTTTATCCCATTCTACTATTGGCGATGGCTCCAGTGTATGCCAACGTCATCTTTCTTCCTCGAGGTCAGATCTATGCCTCGTTTAATCACTGGACCCTTCATCTTCCGATCGAGACCCGTACATCGTGGAAATTTGCAGAGAAACTTAATCGCCATATTGAGGTGTTTAAAAGTACATTTAACATGTTTTGCTGAGCACCGCCAGAAGTTACGTAGTGACTTGACTCAACGACTCTGGGGAAAATTTATGCACGACTCTGATTTATTAGACAAAGAAATGAACATGACTATCGATGCTTTGCAACATTTAAACCCGTCCCGTCATGTCCGTGATAAACGTTCTCACTTCCGTTCGTAGGTGTGGCCTTGTCCTCTCTGTTTGGAACTGCACACAACCGATTCCAGGACATACGTAGTCGTGTGAACGAATCTGAGTGCACCCAAATGCTGTTAGAATGTGATTTACCGTACAGTGATATGGTAACAGACTTATTGTATAACGTAGTATAACAGACAGACTATCACGACTACGAATGTGGACCAATCTCTTGACTGACCGACTTGACTGTTAAAAGACACCGTAGCTGACCATTACATTGTATCTGCTCTTGAATCTGACATGGAGACCGTTTTCACTGACCTCATCACGACTGCTCGTGATTTTCGCAAAAATATGATGGATCTAGAGACTATCTTCAGTCTGAACGAAAATAGCATTCTTCCAAGATCACTCTTACCGCCTAGTCGTTTCGCCAAGTTTTTAACTGACATTCAGAAAGCATTGCCCCGTGATTTAGCTCTGCCATTCTCTCCGTCTGACACTGACCAATATTTATCTACATCTCGTACGCAGACGATGAGGACTGCAGAAGGAATATCAGTGCTTGTGACTATCCCTTTGTTGTCTATCAAGGATCATTTCTGTGTGTTTCAAATTTTCAACGTACCCGTACCACAAACTGCAGAGAATCAGAACTTTGTGGCTAACTACGAGATTGAAAAAGCTAAATTTGCAGCTCTATCCGAAGATTCCACGAGATTTATGTCTATTAATGATGACGACCTACAGATGTACTTGAGACGACGACTTCCAGTTTGTCCCATTAGACGACCTGTCATGAACGTGCTGACGTCGACAATGTGTCTCCCAACCCTGTTGACTGACCGAACAGACGCTGTGAACCGTTTCTGTGAACAGGTGATTCGTGTGAACCAGACTACGGACCCGACCGCGGAGTATCTAGGAAATGGACATTGGATTGTTATTAGTGTTGACCCCCTTGACCTTGAAATCCGCTGTAAAATTGGTGCAACTCTGAACTTTACCCAAAATGTGAAACTGTGACCCCGCTGTCTGGTTAAATTGGACGTTGGTTGTGCAGCTTTCAACAATCATTTCCAACTTCCTACCCATTACCGGACCGATTCATATCTTGAACTTACCCATCAAACATTGAATCTGACATTAGCAGTCCATGATGTGTGGAATCATGTTAACTCTAGTCTATCTGCAGACAACATTTCGTTTAATCATGCTTTGAAATCTCTGCCTCCAACTCAATTGCATGCAATAACTTTATCTGCACTGAAGAAACACAATAACGACCTGAAATATCAGAACCAGCATCGTTATAGCACTGTTATCATACCTGTCGTTTCAGTCACTACGGTAGGTTTTCTGGTAGTTTTTTTGCTCTGTATTATCAAAAGTACACGATGTCCGACAATGACCCTGTCACGAGTCCTTCGAGAACCGTCCCGAGCCCCCCATCCAACCCCTGACGGCCTGACTGTTGACGAAGACAACTCGACTCCGGACATTCAGCTACCAGACAAAGCACCATTGTCTGGAGATGACCTGCCGACCGACAACGCCCTCCGCCCCGAGAACATATCAACGTCAGCCCATACCACTCCTCAACCGCAATCAACACCTCATCTGACTTGACTGAAATCAACTGTGAATTGACGCCCGTGTCTCGCCATTAGATACCGAACGGATCTGACGCCTGCATTGTCCGCGCGCCTCGACCAGTACTCAGTCTCTGGTGACAGAGCCCAGCCGGAACAGCTCGTGACCGATGTGACCGCTGACGCCGCATGATCGTACTGCGCCATGCCGACTCAGCAGTGGCCGATCTGGAATCTGACGCCGCTCGTCAGGGCCGGTCCGCCGCGCCGCTGCTGAGGTCACCGACATCTGTTAACAGACGACCTCTGTTGACAATCGACATCTGCTGACGGCCGACATCTGTTAACAGCCGACACTCTCTGACGCCGCGCTATGATCGTGGGAGCCGGACCACCTCAACCCGACATGGGATCACATGGTCCATGCCAGTCGGACCACACCACACCGACCCTAGGGCATCTGGTACATGCTCGCCACCGGCCGGACGTTACACGCTGACTATTCGACGCTGTTGGCTCTACACTACATGAGCGCCATCTGGACTACTTCAACGCTGGTGACGCTGGCATGAGCGCCACCTGGATATATCGACGCCGACCCGCTGACAAGTAGCGACACCTGGTTGAGTGATGTGACAGCCGCGATTTGAATGGACAGAGATGAGTGAATGGAACTGAGTGAATTGAGTAAGCTATGGACTCAATGGACTTTTATGGACTCTATGGACTTTTATGGACTCTATGGACTGAACAGTGAACTGTGACTCGGGATCTCAGTACTTTAAATAGACTGAGATGGGCGAACTTTTCAACAACATGTGGAGTGCGTGAAAATCTTCGTCACGCCATGTATTTCAAACTTTAACGGAACTGTCATCATTTTCTTCTGGTCTTCATTCATCGCCTTTGTCGTGAGATTGTTTATGTTATATGTGTGGACTGATGGTACTTTTGGATTGAGATTTCAACAACGTATATTAGGAACGTATGATTGTTTACATGTGTATAATTGTTGTGTGGACATTGTGACGTCTTTATTTGTGCGTGCTAGGTTGTTAAAATGAGTTAGTCATTGTGATGTGAGGTATTAGTCGTGGTGCTTGAAGTAAGTTTTTAAGCTTTAAGTATGTTTAGAAATAATGTGAGTCCAGACTTCAAACACGCCAGTAGTATGACGCCGAAACTTTCCATGTCAAAGCAAGAAAATTTCTGCGAAGGAACCTTGCGTTGTGATGTAACGGAGTGGTAATTTCCACACCTGATTTGTCCTCCGTGACGTCACAATAGCTGTGGTATTGCCTCATGAGAGATGCCGGTTTGAGGGGCGTAGTCGTAACCCTGTCTTTACTGCGCCTGCGTGAAGTTTGACCGGCCGGCAGCTCGGTCGCTGTATTACGATGTAAAATCAGTTCAGCTTGAGAGGTGGCGACGACTGGTCGTGGCTGACCGCCGTCGCGCGACATTGTCGAGTGCGATGGAAGCTATTTCGTTCGCTAGGGACTCAGTGTTATTTCGAGACTTTTATTTGGAAACTATATATCTCACGGAACTGTGTGTTATCAATATCAAACAACGGGTGTCTAAACGACTATTTCGGCCATACAAAGAGAAGTTGTTACATATAGGGCCATCTGGGTTATCCCATTGTTCTTTCCATGCCACATGTCCGAATCTTGCCCATTAAAACCCATATGGGGCGGGCGACGTTTCAGTGGACCGCCCAGGGATTTGACCCCGGGTCACCGGACAGCAGGTGACAGACGGACTGGTGCGCCAGTATTGCCCCCACAGAGACGGACGCGTCACAGACGTCGACGCCAGCGTGTGTCACAGCGGGAGTACGGTGCGGCGCGTTAGTCATGTCTGGTGTGCTCGAACAGCCACCACGCCCGCCACAGTACAGAGAGGTGTGGCGGGGTCGGCAGTAGAGCTGCCGGTTGTGTGCTCGAACAGCCACCACGCCCGCCACAGTACAGAGATGTGTGGCGAGGTCGGCAGTAGAGCTGCCGGTTTCTCTCGCGAGTGGCCCGCTAAAGGTCAGGAGAAGAGATGCCGGTTTGTGGGCCCACAGAAGCCTACTCGGTAGTTCCGTTCAAACAATTTGAAAGCTTCATTAGTTCTGAATTTTGTCGTTTGCCCTCCGTTAAAGGCAGCATTTTATCTTTAGTTTAACCATACATAAGATAAAACAAAATGTTACAAGCCAAATGTCCAAAAACAAATGTTACAAACAAAATATTACAAACAAACCAAATGTTACAATCGAAATGTCTCAAAAATGCAATTTTCTTATTCCTGGTTTAACTGAAATAACAATTTAGGAAAACGCACGAGAGCTGTAGGTTGTTCTGGCCAGTAATGGCGTGCTTTCTTTTACACAATTGACAAAAATGCATGCACAAGAGATATTCACCAAGAACAGCAGCT
>VOPJ01011761.1:18985-58168 GCA_014673585.1 Semibalanus balanoides | reverse complement strand
CAAATAATTCGGATTGAAAGTATGAACCATTAGCTCAATTAACTCGATTTTTCCATATGACCTGACCGTGACCTGACAATTTACATAACTTTTAAAAAATCGGGTATGCATTCGATTCGTTTCATTGAGAGCTTTAGATCGCCGGCTTGCGCGTCTCGCTGCGGTTATTGGTTCGGAAGATACAAGGGGATAAAAATTTACCCCCCCTACGCCGCGCGTTCGGCTGGAGACCCCTACGCCGCGCGGGTTAAATAAGTAAGAAAATAAAAAGCGTTACACACATGGTGACCCCCCCACACGATGTTAACCTTGATCCGCCTATGCGCAATATGGTACATTAACAAATTGCTGCAAATATGACCATTGACCACATGTGGCGTTCATATAGTCCCAAACAATCAAGAACAGCACTTAGTTGTTATCAGAAAATCCTCCATTTTACATTCTCTGAATACGCTTATGATTTTTGATTTGAGTCCCTGTCCTTTTTTTTGAAGACCGTACATGCAATGATCTAAAAACTGTTTGTGCATGAAAATCGGTTGAAATGACTTGGCCTGCCAATGACCTAAAAAAAAAAAACAGCAAGCAAATTTCCGTGTTTTTTTGCCCCCGGGGCCCCCATTTTTTAACCAAATTAATAAAAAAAATGGAATAAAGATATTGTCATGACAAATTGAATAGTGTTCGTCCCATCGAAAATCGACCGAGCGGTTCTCGATATATCGGGGGGGGGGGGCAGAACGCCCCCCCCAGTATGTTAATGCTATTTTGGTCGCCAGCACGTGAAGGGGCAGAACCAGGCTTTGTTTATATAGGAGAAGTCTTCTCCGATGTTTTTTGTTCTGTTGGCTTTTCTGTCCAGGAGAACAGAGGCTAGGTAGCTTATATAACTATAGAGATGCGCATTTAACCTAACGGCAGCCTTATGGCCCCTTCAGCTCGGTTTATCTCTGACTGACTGTGGGTAGCGGGACATGATTGCGTGATATGCGGGAATTATTCTGTACTGCAGCTGTTGTCTGTGCTGGCTACGGTTTTCCTCATGTACTGGAGCCCGAGATTGGCTGCGTTTTGAGATTCGTTTGAATGTGTTTCGTGTGTTACGTGCCCTTTGTATGTAGTTGTTTTTAAGTTATATGCATGAGACGTTTCCTTTTACTGATTTTATCTGGACTTGTTTTTAGCGAGTGCTGATTTCCAAGATTGGAAGTTGGAACCCTGTTTTTGGATTTGATGGTTATGATCCCAATACACATTTCGAATCTAATAACATGGAATGCCCTGAAAGCATTAATATTCTGCGAATCCGAAACTTTGACCTTGTTATCCTTTGAAATGTTAGACGTCATTGTTACCTATTGAGCAGTTGCACCTACACCGATCCGTGTTTTCCGCTGCGTGGGCGCAGATTTTCCCGTTACTTAACTGTATTCATGTTTTTGTCCGACAGCAGTAAATCCCGTAATAAGCACAAAGGCCGACTGTTCGAATTTATGACTGTGGCTCAGACACTGCAAGTCATGTTATCTAGGCTCTGCTGTTTTCGCCCAATCCAATGTAACGTCACCAATTCAGTCCCATACCATATCCAACGAGCTGTGTTGGCTCAACCCTGTGTGATGCTCAGCCTACCTTCCGGCACCCCACCTGTCCCACAGCCTGTCGCGCACGCCTGCCCCTCCCATCCCGTAACGCGCCTGCCCCTCCCATGCCTCAGATGGTAACGATGAAGCTGCGGAAGCCGTACACCACCGCCTCGATGTGGTCCTCGGGGAAGATCACCTGCACGGGCACCACCTCGGAGCCGGAGGCCAAGGTGGCCGCCCGCCGTGTGGCACGCTACCTGCAGAAACAGCTCAACTACCAGACGCGCCTGAGCAACTTTCGCGTCGTGAACGTGCTCGGCACGTGCACGATGCCGTTCGCCATCAAGATCGCCGACTTCTCGCAGAAGTACCCGCGCTTAGCATGGTGAGTAGAGGGGAGGGGCCGGGGAGGAGGTGTGGGTGGGTGAGGGTAGGAGGGGAGAGTGAGGCTGAGGGGATGAGTGGTGGGGTGGAGAGGAGGGGTGGTGTGGAACCAGAAGGAGAGGTGGAGAGGGGAGGAACGGAGGAGACGTTGGGCGAGGTGTACGGACATCTTAGGAAGGACAATGACTGGTCATGAAGTATTAAACGAATCAGCTTGTGTATTATGCAATAGTGAATACGCACGACTTGGCCAGTATCGCTATCCGCAGAAGCGAGTTTTCTGCTTGTCTTTCCGTGCCAAACTAAGACCCTGAACAAGGTATAAATGTTTCACATTTGTCAATTTCTATCACAGGGCGATTGTTCAGCCGTGACGATTTCAATTGGGACTCAGTTGGCAGTGAAACTGCCTTGTGGCTGCGCGTGGGACTTTGCTCGGCTCCTGTCGGGTCGATTGCCAAATCGGGCGTATTATTGCGACAACCGAGTCTTAGCAGGCCGGGCGCTGGCCTTGCCTGTCAGCTGACAGGCCAGCTGGGCAGGCCCGTGAGACCCCCATATGCTAATTGTTGATAAATATTAAATATTGCATTGGCCGCCGGCCGCCGCTTCCATTAACTCAACTCCAAAGTACCGTTCGGCGCGCTCCAAATACAATCGGCTTTGCATGCATGGCACGTGGCTGCCTGTGGGGATTTGACCGGAGCCGACACCGCGGCTACCATCAGCGTCAACTGGGACGGTCTGGGCCGGGCGCAACACCCGAGCTGATAACATCCGGGCTGTAACTGTCGCCATTATGCAGTCGGCCGGGCGGCACCCTGCAGCGGCGGCAGTCGTCTCGGGTCTGACGGGCGCGGTCTGGGAGTGACGGGAGAGGGGGAGGAGGGAGGGAGGGGGGTGACGGCCGGTCGACACCCTGAGACGTCTTGACCGCGCCTGTCTGGGTGTGCCGCGCGCTGAGTCGCGCAACGTCACGCTTTTGCTTATGGCGTTTCACGTCGCACCACGTCATATCACATCAGGTGACGTCCCTCGGTTATGTAACATCACATTGTCACGTCATGTGCCGTGGTCTCCCGTTCGTTACGTCCCGCTCTTCCTGGTGTAAGACCGTGTCACACCACGTCCTGTCACATCACGTCTCCTGTGTGTCATGTCTCCCATTCCTCCCGTCACTGTCCGTCAGACAACATCCTGTCTCCTGCCCGTCACGTCACGTCAGATCACGTCACGTTCTGTGTCGGCAGTTACGAGCCGGAGCTGCACCCGGGCGTCACCTTCCGGATCAAGGAGATCAAGGCCACGCTCAAGGTGTTCTCCACGGGCAGCGTCACCGTCACAGGTGAGAAATGCAAGCGTCACAGTCGCCACAGACACCGCCACAGGTGAGGTTACGTCTCCTGTCACCGTCACAGGTGACAGTTATGACGGATGGGCGCGTCACACGCTTTTCCTCAGTTCACCCTCACACTTTCTTGGTAACGTAAGATAGCCTGCTGAAACTGGGGTCAGACGGTGAACTTATGACGGGGTATTTTGCCCGCCTCTGATACGTTCAGATATGAACTAACGAGTGCTCTGTAGTCTTTTGTGTATTTGATCTCTGTGTGTCGCGACAGTGGTTGGTGTTGGACACAGAACGGCTTGGGAGTGGCTGCGGGGGGGGGGGCTGCCATTAACCCGGCATTGGCTAGTGTGTCAGCCGAACGCCATTGGCTGAGGGAAGACGTTTTTTGCCCCCCTCCCCC
Source organism: Semibalanus balanoides (assembly GCA_014673585.1). Lineage (NCBI taxonomy): Eukaryota > Metazoa > Arthropoda > Thecostraca > Balanomorpha > Balanidae > Semibalanus > Semibalanus balanoides. The sequence goes on along the minus strand of VOPJ01011761.1, from coordinate 54,444 downwards.
CTCCTCGTCTAACTCCTGAACAAATGGTCCGATTTGTACGCTACATACGGCGATCGAAATTAGAAAGTTCTCAAGGAGCTGAATTCTAACGAATGCCAAGTCATTTTGGTTTTCAAGGTCATAGGTCAGGTGAAAGGTCGAAATCGAGGTATTTGAGTGTATGGCCCATACGTTGCAATCAAAAGGCCTCCGATCGCAACCATGGTCAGTGAGTCGTCACCCATAGTGGTCTCCAAAGGTAAAATAACGCATATGGTCATGAGCTATATACAATATACATGTCTCCATATACACATCGGCTAAAATAAGATTGCTGGCAACGGTCAAGGTCAGGTCACCAAAGGTCACTGCGCAAAAGTATCTATGTGAGTCATGCAACACATACTTTATGGGTTATTATGCATATAATTCGATAGTTATAGTCATTTTACCTCCTGACTTCATTTACGTGAAGTTAATGTCATGGTCAGGCATGGTGGAAATTCTAATGGTCAGGCATGGTGGAAATTCTACTTTTTTGTGTTGGTGTAGGGGTACATATCTTCGCAATGGAAGAGTACTAAAATAACTTCATGGCAGGTCAAAAATGAGAAATACTGATATATTAATGATGAATGCTCTATACATTTTCATAAAATTCATGTATGCATGTCAATGTATTATAAATATTAATTATAAATATTTCATAAATATTCATGAGGAGTACAACAATGATCCATTTTTACCAGTCATTAATTTGGGAGTACAACATTTGTTGGTGGTCTAAAAACCAATAAACGTGAACTTTTCCAACACTGGTCAGGTCACATAGGCCAAAATTTGAAAGTGGATAAATACTAAATATAAAGACATGTTCCTCGACCAGTTTTGTCCTAAAAAAAATACTGTGCTGGCATTTGATTTGTCTTTATCTGATCATTTAAACGTAAAAAGCGCAATTAACAAATATGACGTCATGAGTTATGCAAATGCATACTTGGGGAGCCATAAGCCCATAAGTCAGTCAAAAATAAATATATTACGTTGACAATTTTGTTTGGGTAATTGTCCATATTTGGTTCTCTTCACATATATTCCGTTTTGTGTGTGAAAATATTTGGAAATTTGGTTTTTGTGGTCATTTACAAAATATGGGGGCTCAAAAACACAAGGTTTGGGAAAAATCAGCGTTAGCCATTTACAGGTCATAATTTTGTGCTTATCTTTATGGTGTTTTGGTGTTTTGGATTGCATTTGATTAAACATGGCCTGTGTACGGCCTTTTAAGTTTAATATAATTTATTTCATCAATCTGGTGTGTGTAGTGTCGTAGTGACGTCGCTAAATTTGTTATTACGAGCGAGCGCGAAGCGCGGAGCGAGTCCTCATTGAATACCGGATTTTTATCACATATAACGCGGGCCGACCCGACCGGCCCGGCCAGACCGCGACGCTGGTCAGAAGCTATATCTTTTGAATCCCGATCCGATTGACAAGCGTTTTCGCCATCTGATATCCCCATTCAATGACATAATGATTATTATAACATGTTTTTTCTCATGTGGATGTCAGCATGGCGCGTGACACGTGCCGCGTCAGGGGTGTCAGAAAAGTATTATCCTGCGTAGCTGAGAAAGGCTGTACTTATAAGCAGAATTTGATGTGAGGCTGGAGACCAACACTGGCAAATGTAACAAACAGGTTCCAAACCTCTGGGTCACACTGCACGTGCCACGTGCCACCCCTGTTCCGTCCACAAAATTACATGCAAACATCGTTTGCAATACGGACCTATATCTCGCAGACCAAAAAGTCGTAAAGACACGGGTCAACACCAGACGCGTAGGAAACGATCCGCGGCGTATGCACTATGTGTCGATCAGCGGCGCCGTGGAACGTGCAAATTACCGGCTATAATAGAGCGGTAAATTATACGTTTGGTATGACGTCTCACATATTAAATCAGTGCTCAGGCACTATGGACGTTAAGCCGATGAAACAACACCAACTCTGTAGACGAATGTACCGTCTCTAAAATGCATTCAAAAATTTATGTTTGGCAATGCAGTATTTTCAGTGTTTAAATATCTGTTCAGAATATCTTTTATCTGAGCGATTTTATAATATTATCCTTAATTAACCGCCGTAGCTTCAAAATCCAAAGGGTGCTAGACGATACAAATGATGCGGCGTAAAGCGCAAAATCAATCCATCTAATACCCACCCAAATGAATTTTGCTACAAACATGAAGCTTTTATAATTGGCAAATTTTAAAATAGACGCTTCGAAAAACTATTTTAGTTTAAAGCTACGATTTAGTTCGGAATCTATCTGCGACGGCAAAACACACAGCGAAAATAATCTCAAATGCATGCTTTGCACAAGACGAACCTCCGTTGGACGGGTGATAAATTGGACGCGGCTTTATTCGGACTCAAGCTCGTGCCTTCGCAGTTAATGGCGTCTACTGGTAACATAAAAATAGACGAAAACTGCTTAGTTTTTGCACGCACAGACGTAACCAATTATGTAGGAGAAAAAGTGTCCGCACGTTCTCGTTGTTGCGTTTTGTTCGCTGTTTCCCTGTTTCGCTTTTGATCTATTACGTACTCCCGTCAAAAGGGAGCGTCCCCCCGCCAACCAGATGGCGGGTTAAGTTCTGCCTGTGAGCGGCGTTGGCGGCTGTGATGGCCCTGATTTGTCCTGCACGTGACGGGTAGTCAGTCCTGCTCGAGTCTCGCGTGGAGTAAATCTCGCCGATCACACGGTCAGGTTTCTGCGACAACCGATGGTCGAGTCTGTGTGTGGGGATCTCGCCGTCACACGTCAGTTCTGACGACCGAATGGTCGAAGTCTGTGTGGAGAATCTCGCCGATCAAACGCGGTCAGTTCTGACGACACGAATGGTCGAGTCTGTGCGGGGGAATCTCGCCGATCACCGCGGTCAGGTTCTGACGACACGAATGGTCGAGTCTGTGTGGGATAATCTCGCCGATCACACGCGGTCAGTTCTGACGACACGAATGGTCGAGTCTGTGTGGAGAATCTCGCCGATCACGCGTCAGGTCTGACGACACGAATGGTCGAGTCCTGCGTGGATAATCTCGCCGATCACACGGTCAGTTCTGAGACACGAATGGTCGAGTCGCGTGGAGAAGCTCGCCGATCACGCGGTCAGTTCTGAACGAACACGAATGGTCGAGCTGTGTGGAGAATCCCGCCGATCACTTGTCAGTTCTGACGACACGATTGGTCGAGTCTGCGCCGGGATTCGCCGATCAACGCGGTCAGTTCTGACCGACACGAATGGTCGAGTTCTGGTGGAGAATCTCGCGGATCACGCGGTCAGTATCTGACGACACGAATGGTCGAGTCTGTGTGGAGAATCTCGCCGATCACGCGGTCAGTTCTGACGACACGATAGGTCGACAAACATCACTCACAAAGACAGCCGTAGTGTTTGTTTTCAGGCACTGTGATTAATTCGCTGTCGTCAACCGCCGAAAGATATATAAATGCCGATGCTTCATGATACGCTATGATGCTATGTAATGAGCCATAATCGTCCTTTTAAATAGCATTAGTCCCACTGGCATGGCTGCTAGCGTACAATTAACGGGTATTTCAACGCCTTTTTGGCGCTGAAGCATGCACTGCGAAGTGCAAGGTCACTGGCCCATGCAAATCACCTGGTGTATAATATATAGCATTGCCCCACGCGGAGTGGCTCTAAGGTGTGCTATTTTCACTGGCGCCACCGTTACGTTTATCGAGCTCTCGGTTGCCGTGCGGTGCCGCCTCTGTGTATATGGAGTCACCGTAAATGGGTGCAGTAACCCTCCGAGTGGTAGCTGCTGCTCCTGATTGGCGGTCGTTTCCGCAGAGCCCGCTAGCTTTCACGTGGAATTCCGCGGAGTAGCGGGATTCCCATCATATCGACCTTTAAGTTAGGGGGAGGGGGGATTATGTCCCGGGAGCCGCCCCATGAATCGCGTGTGTAAGAAACAACGGCTGCCATTTGGTGAGCCCGATCGGGTGACTGACCGAGCTTAGCGCTGGGCATAGATAACTGTACGTAACGTACAGTTATACATGCGTTAGGAAATGGATACACCAGACTGACTGCCGAGGTGCTGTTGGTCTAGTGTCTGTCGGAAGTGTTGTTCTGTTCGTGTTTAGAGCCAATCCTTACATAATAATCGATAACAGGTACCGCTGTTGCAGCGATTTCTCCAACTGGAAAACAATGTGAATTGACATGCATCGTCAGGCACTTTTGAAACTGCTTAGGCAGTTTTGATACTGCCTATGCAGCTTAAGTGGAATTTTACATGTGTTATTTTTGTTTTGATATCGATACAACGGTCGCCACTATAATCAGAGGGAAGAAGATGCTATGTAAAGCGGCGCGCCTAAGACATTGCAATTACGGTCACATCATGCAAGATAGAGAGACAAGTTTTATACAGCATGTTCTTGCCGATGTGAACTTTTTTTGTGCAAGTTTCGTAACTCTAAATTAAAATCTTCGTCGAAAAAAAAAACTGACATCAAGCGGTGCGAGTTAAACAGATGGTACTGTAATTCGGCTGCTGCTGTCATCGCGCACGAGCTGTGTTACGAATCGCTATTGGCTGGCGCTAACGATATTCTATCAGTTAAATCGATATTAGCAATATTTTTAGTAGCGGAAGCCCTCTGGAGTCTTCCCGATAATTGTGTGATTTCATCACGTTCCTGGAGTCTTTGGAATAATGGAATATCTCAGCAGCTAGAGTGAATCTGGAGAAATGAAGTCATGGTTCAATTCATAAAATTATGTTCTATAGACCAGTGTCAATAACCCCAAATAACCAATGTGAGTAGTCGCACTCCCTTTAAAGCTCGTCTGTACTTCCCGATTGTTCTGCTACGATACCATTTTGTCGGCAAAGTATCCGAGCAGTCCCCTGGAGTTCATTTTGTGTCAGCCACTGTGGCTGTATCCCACTGGCCACGATAACGCATGTGTGACCTCGCCCCGCCTGACCTGACCTGACCTGACCTGACCAACTGCCTCCTTTGCCGACAGCGCCCTCTGTGGCAGCCGTGCAGAGCGCCATCGAGCACATCTTCCCCCTCGTCAACGAGTTCCGCAAGGAGAAGACGGCGACCGACCTGGCGTCCGTGGCCACCACGCGTGCTCGCCGGTACCCCTCGCGGAACTCTTCCGACAGCGAGGACAGCGACTCTGCCTGAGGGTCCGCCTGCCGCCGCCGCCGCCCCCGCCCCCCGCCCCCGCCGCTGCCGGCAGCGTCTAGTCAGCCCGCGGCTGGCGGCCCAGCGCACCACTCCGTGATGCTCCAGTTGCCTGCACCCGGCCGAGCCCAGGTCAAGCCGAGGTCGAGCCGAGGTCCAGCTGATACTTAACCGATACTTAGCCGTGGTCAGGCCGGGACCCGGTGGGGTCGCCTTTTACACTTTGTCGCAGGACGCCGCCGGCGCCAGCGCGATTTTAGCTCAACGCGGCGCGTCGGCTGGCCTTCGGTGCTCGAAACCTGCTCGAAACCGGAGTGTTTTTTTACTGTTGCTGCGTTTGCGTGGTCCCCGCGTGGATGCGTGGAGTGTGTGTGTGGCCCCTTTGTGGGGGCGTGGGTTGACTCGGCCCGCGGGGCTGCCGATAACGGTGGCCCCGTTAAGCCGTCGAGCGTTGTTTTACCCGCAGTGGTGTGTGCGTGTGTATTTGACCCGGCCGAGCGCTCCTGTATCGCTCGGTGACTCGGCGTACCTTGTGATCGGCGCTGTGACGCCGCTCTCTGTGGATTGTCACGGTCCGTGCCCTGTGTCGCCGTGCCTCAGGAGTGATCGGTCTGAAGGTAGGACGGGTTGTGAGTAGATCTGCCCGTCGGGTGCTGACGGGGAAGTCACGGAGAGCGCCCCACGAGGACACCGCTGCCGGCGGCTCTCGAGAGCGGCGCCGCTTGTGGGGCGTCTCTGACTGTTTGTGACGGGTCTGTTAGCGGTGATTATACTCTGTTCGAAGCGTCGCTGCGTTTCGCCTTCCCTGCCCGCTGATTGGCCTCCTTGTTGAGCTGCTGTGATGATCTGTTGGTAGCATTCGAGCTGTGTGTTTGTGAAGTGCTCGCCGTTCGTTTGCGCCGTAGTAACTTATTGTTAGCGGTGGGAAGGTAGCTGTCTGTGTTGACTCAAGTGCGGAGACGTGTATATCCGCCTGGCAATAAGACCACTGATGCGTTGTAACAATATATCATGCCTGAACACACCCGAGTGGCTGTACCTACATATGGCCTTCGCGCCGTATTGAATCGGCCTTCAGAATAAACTTGACTGATATTAGTGGACGTGTGTTGGCTGGTCTTAATCTATGAATGGCAATGGAGCGTGTGAATTGTTGCCTATTAAGCTCATTAGCTTCCGTCTGCTCTCACTCACACATGGGACGAAAGCCGGACTGTCGATAGTGCCACGGGTTCTATGCTCGCCTGTGTTTCCTGTGAGGCAGTGGCAGACGGCAGAAAACAGCGCACACTCGGTAGAACAGCTGCTCTCAATAGCCGTAGGAACGACTCTCCCAGATAATGTGCGCGGGTGCCGGACACTGACCTGTCGCACTTTGTCCGCGCTGTAACTCCATTTCCTTTCGGACACGTTACAAGCAACACTCGCCATGCAAGTTTGCTAACATTGCCTGACTTTGACGACGTTGGACTCGGCTGATGGTTCAGCCGAACTCGATCTGATGCTGTAACGGTACAGTGGCGCCACCTGTTCGAACGCAGAGACGTAGGTGGCTGGCTCATCCTGATGCTGTAAACATGAGCACCAGAACACTGCTTTGGCGTGGATTATTTTAATCCCATTTCATGTCATATTTGATAAGAAAACATCCTTGATCCCTGGCCCTGTACCTGGCAGGTATACCTCCACAAATGTTGGAGCAGATAGAACGACTGGAATCCTAGTTATGGTATCACATTCTACCCAAGCGTACAATTTTGCATCGACCATACTGGGCAAACACCGACATTTTCCAACCGATGAACTGCCTGTTTAAACCCTCATTTCCGAGGACTAAGGGCTTGTGACTGCGGCGGAGGAAGTGGCGGTGATGGTGGTGGTGGTTGCGGGGGGGGAGGGCACTGAGATAGACCTATCTTTGGAGCAATTTTGCGTTCGTTCTATGGGCGTCTCACGGATATAAGCGGGTTGAAAAAATCAAGTATGTCTTTCGTCCTAGGATAACTTCAACTGTCACTGGGCTGTTCTGACTGCCCAGTGCCCATCGCATGTCTGCTGTATTGCAATCCTGTGTTCAATCAATGGCACATTCTGTAAGGATCATTTATGTAAGGCAGTTGTTTTCACATTGCATTGGTAAATAAGTTGAATTGCGGACGGAAGCACGGGTCAGATTACAATAAAGCTCTCCGTCACTGGATACATTTGTGTTTTGATTCAGTTTGAAGTTTGAACGTGGCTATCAAAATAAGCCAGATAAGATAAAGGTTTAATTGTAACCCATTCTGAAAAATATCATGACCAGGAAAACTAAGGAATGTTTCAAAGTAAGTGCAGCGTAAAGCAAAGGTTTCTAAGTGGCAGCTGTTCAGTTTAGAAGAAGTCGCTGATGATGAATAGCTTTATTGCCTCTAAAATATAGATTTAGCGATAAAACTGCATTGTCCAAACTCCGAGAGACAGGTTACGTGGATGCTCTTACAGGTTATGCAAATTTAGTAGTGCATTCTTCCAATCAGCTGATCGTCGAAGACCGCTGTGAAGTCAGATTTGGGGGCGGAGCTTATCGAAGCTCCCGGATGAGCAATGGCGAACGAGTTCGGCAGTGGATAACGCGCCTGTGTGTTCAGATATACGATTAATGCATGTATGGTTACATGGCTGTGCCAGCTTGTTTTCTGTAATTAAGTTAATGACATAACCTGGCATTGATGGTGATGCATGCTAGGAAACTTCCCCGGCTGAACGATGGGTACGATATCTTCATGTTCGCTGATGAACGTTTGCCGCAATGTTTTCCCGTTCTCAAAATAGGAATATACTCACTGGTTACCCATACATTTATGAGTGAAATTAGGAAGAATTCAAATATTTCCTTTGTTTCATTGTGTTTGCTAACAGTTGTCGTCTGCTTTAAAGGCGAAGTTCACCTAAGCATGGCCTCTCTTTGTAACCATTGCATTTCAATCAATTTGGCCATGATTATGCCTGACTGGCTACTTCTGACATTTTTCCATTTATATTTTATTGTGTTATAATATGTATGTATTTATTTTGATTTATTTTAAATGTCTTGATTCATATAGACACCAATACCACAAAAGCATGACAAGGCGGCGTTAGGAAGTGCCAGGCCCAGTCCTGTGATATTGTTGTTTTCATGTCAGTTGCTGTCACTAGGTCCAAAAAATAAATATATTGACACCAATTTTTTAACACAAAGTGGATGGGTTGTGTCAGGACCAAAGGCTAAACTTAAGGATACAAAATTGATACAATTATTGTCAACATATCACTAAAAACACCTTATCCCCATTGCAAATAGTCAGTCTCTTAAAATAATGTCATGACACACCATCTAATGTGCAACTGTTTGCTCCATCTACCTTGGTCACAACCCAAACTGTTAAAGTAAGTTTGTTTGGTTTGTTTCTGGAAAGACAGATGCCATCATTTGGTGACAAATCATATCAAATATTTCTTTGTCAATTCCTTAGGATAACCTTTTTAAATTTTGAAGTTGATTTTTTAGGCAAATAAAACTTATTTGTAATATATACTACATTAAAATGATCATAAAAAAGTAATTAGTCATAGTACAAATTTACAATATGATACCCTGGTGTTGTTTTTTAATCAATATTTGATTACTAGCAAATTTTAATTTGAGTAAAATAGATATAATAGTGCGCTAAGGGATAACAAATTTATGCACTTTTAAAGCAATTTTGCTCCAATTTTCAAAATATTTTTTTTTTTATATCTGGGTGGCTGAAACTTGTTTATGAGCTATAATGCACTGATTTATGTGCCATTCATCCTTTCAATTTGGTCCAGTGCTTCATAATTGCTGTTTGAAATTGGTCATCTTCCCAATACCATTTATATTGGGCTGGATCAAATTATTGATGCATCAAGATATTGATTATTTGGGCCTAGTGCCAGCTACTGATGTCTGCTCACCAGAAATAGTTCTGGTACCTATGTCATTTATTACCTGTCTTTCCCTCCACAGGCTGTCCCTATCATTATATCCATACATCAGTATCAGGGTGCAATTATCTGGATCCAATACATTTTAAAATAAGGAGTGTAAAATTCACAGACAAATTTAGGAAAAGAGATAGTTAGGTCATACATATATCACAGGGCTTAAATAATTTAGAGAGCAGAAATATAGATGTGTGTTTAATGCATATCATGGATTTAAGGTAATAAAAGAGGAAAATATATGTGGATTTAAGGATTGTGGTGATAGCCGTTTGGTTAAGCATTCCTGGCTCACTCAATAAAAAATTTGTAGTCATCCTCAGTTCAATATGTTTAAATTTGAAGCTTTATATTTATGCCTCTTATTTTCCTTCCATTTCCACATTACATTTTTTAACACATTTATTATTCCATTATAAATAGGAGGGGCATTCGTCATAAGGCAATTCTTAACAGGGTAATATAAACAGGTGGGGATTGCGAACGGGAGGGGAATTCGTCATCAGGCAATTTGTAATAGGGTAATATGAACGGGAGAGGATTGCAAACGGAAGGGCATTGTGATCTGGAGGGGAATGCGACAGGGAGAGCAATTTATCATAGGGGACTGCGGCCCTCCCCCATAAATACTTAGATGGCAGCAAATAAAATCAACCTTTGCAGCATTTGATATAAAAGTGGCACATTTGGCTAATTCTGCTGGCTTTCTACCATTCAATCTGTTATTTTCGTTGGGCATTAACGCTGTGGTGTAAACCTGACTGCTGTGAGTTGCTCCAAATAATTGTGGTGCTCCGGGCAGCAATTTCTGTCCCTAAATTTAAAAAGCTGCTCTGAAATTTCCCAAATCTGACCCAATTTTGATGTGTTGGTGCCAACCCTACCCCGACAAGATCTTGTTGAAACCTGACACGTTTTGCAGACTGGCTAGTGGATGTGTAAAATCATTGTCATTTTCTGTAAATGCATTTTTTGTGAACAGTGATTTACTTTGGTCAATGTGAATCAGTGATGTGTACTGGGTGTGACATGTGCAAGTTGTGCTTGTTCCTTTAGCTTCTTCATTCATCATTCAGCCTCTTCGTCCTTCACAATGCCCCCCCCCCCCAATCAAACAGACTTTCACTGTTATCGTATATTATAGCAGTTGACACAGCATATTACACACTTGCGACACACAACATACGTCAACCTGACTGCTCACTGAACCTATAGACATAAGTACTCAGCGGATCACATTCACACAAGCCATCAGACACATGGTTTACGGGTGACGGGGAATGGTAACCTTTCAGTACAGAGGGTTGTATGTGATCCAGTGCGCTTTCTGCCTGGTCTTGGCAGACTCGTGAGTGGTGAAGAGAGACTTGTACACCTCTGTCTTCTGTTCATCTTTAGCAACACTGTACTTAGCTAAGGCCTTGGCAAAGGCAGGGTCCACGAGCTTGCCACTGTTAGGCAGATTGATTGACGGACCTGCTAGCACCTTTGCCTGCTTCTCCGTACTGACCTTTCTCTTATTTGGTGCTGGTTCACCACTGGTGGAGGAAGGCTTCATCACCTTCCTTTTGTTCGCTTTTGACTTTCTTCAGGGCCTTCACATGGCCTGTCTTGTTCCTTCTTTGCTTTCATTGAGTTAAGCTCATCCATCATCGGATTGAGAATATGAATGTCCTCGTCAGTTAACAAGTGTTTTGCACTTTGGACAGGGTGATCTACCATCTTTATAGCTTCTTCCGAGAACCAAACCAAACTTGCAAGACCTACAAGAACACGGAACCTGTTACTTGCCATCATTTGCAGACCAACCACAGGACAGACATACTCTGCTGTTTCTGTGTCAAGGGAGCTATCACCCTTTGACGGCACAACAGAACCAGCACAGTTCTCAGTCAGGTTCAAGACCTTGACATCTTTCAAACCTTTGATGTGCGCAGCTGAGGCTGGTTTGCTTCTTTTGTTCAACAGCACTTCAAGGACAGAGGATTTACTATACAAGCTGCCCAGCTCGCACGCTACTATGGGTTTCTCCAACTTGCTCTGACTGATACCACAGTCGTGCCACTTGAATTTCCTCACAGAATCCTTGTCCTTCTGCTCTCCCTTCTTCTTGGTCCTCACCAGTTCGACTCTCCTGGGAATGGTTCCACCATCGCAACCCATGTTTTCACAATTGCACACACGGGTGTGACTGAAAATCAAACAGATTTGATAGAAACACGAAGCACCGGAACGCGAGGAACCACTCGAGACAGACGATCGCGTCACACTGCGCAGCACGCAATAAATAAACATCACCTTGAGAAAGTGGCGAACGAGGCGAAACTGACGCACAAATATGCTGGGACTTAAAATGCTGACATAACGAAGTTCGATCGTTTTATTATGTATTACAGACTGGGATAAGCAAATTTTGAAACAAATGGAATATATTATTAAGATTAAGAATAAATTAATACAAATTTATTAGTTATGTAAATGTTTCTAGCAGTGGTTATCAAATTCATATTCGTTCAATTATTTGTCAATGGGAGATCATTCTTTGTCTACCTATTTTTAAGGACATTTGTGCTAAAATTACCTTCTTATCTGGTATTTTTACTTGTGTGGTATTTTACCCACCTGTGTTATTTTACCTCAATCTGGGTATTTCACCTGAATCTGTAGTATTCGTGAGAGTGTCCACCTCGTCTTTTTTTAGTAGCAAAGTGTGCCAGATATGGCTGGACCTAAGCAGAATTCATGTTGTTGGTATATTCACCCCCGAATCTTGTATTTACCTCAATCTGTTCGGTATTTCACCAAATCTGTAGTATTTTCACCTCCAAAATGTTGCAGTTTACCCTCAATCTGGGTATTTCACCTGAATCTGGAGGGGGGTCACTCTTGCCACCTGGGTGGGGACATCTTCCCACCTGGAGCGGGGGGGTCACTCTTGCCACCTGGAGGGGGAGGGACTCTTGCCCCTTACGGGGCACTCTTCCAACCCGAGGGAACTCTTGCCACCTTGGGCACTCTTGCCACCGGCGGGGGACTTCTGGCTCTGGGGATTGGACTCTTGCCCCCCGGAGGGAGGACTCTTGAACCGGGGGGGGGGGGCAATTTACTACCTGGGGGATACTCTTGCCATTTGGGAGAGGGCATTTCTTGCCACCTGGGGCACTCTTGCCACCGGGAGGGTGGAAGCACTCTGGTCAACCGGGTGGAACTTTTGCCACCCGGAGGGATGGTCACTCCATTACCTCACCAGGGACGGCTTCTCTTGCCACCTGGGAGTGCGAGAGAGGAAATCAGCTAACTCTGATGTCATTTTGATCCGCTATTTCATATTAGTAGTGGGTCTTGCACACCTGGGGTTACTCTTGCCACCGGGAGGGTACTTTTAGCCACTTGGGGGGGGCACTCTGCCACTGGGGGGGGGCAACTCTTGCCACCCGAGGGTTCACCTTGTCCCCAACTCGCATCATGAGATCCATGATAAAATGACAAGGACAAAGTACTTTCGTAAATGTAAATAAATCACTCAAATCCAAAAGGTGAGAAAGGAGAAACAATACAAACAAAAATGCAACAGCCTGAGCGCTGAGCAATCTTGATCAATGTCCATTTACTATTTTTTAATTTGGAGGAAAAACATTCGTTAATAGCGGCCACTGCAGATTTCAATGAATTTGGTATTATAGAGACTCGAAAAACTATTATACCAAATAGGACTCGATGATCAGTCACAGTACAGAAGGTTTACTAGTTGTTTACCACTATAAATACTCATTTTACCTCACTTAGTACCGATAAATTAGGTAGATCTTTTTGTAATACTCTCAACAAAGTTCCCCAAAATGACCAGAGAATCAGGTGAAATACCAGACAATGCGCAAATACCACAGAAGAAGGTTTTTTTTTTACCCACAGGGGAAACATACCAACCCTTTGTCAATATTGCGATCCCAGTCCGTGATGTCATTGGAATAATCAGCTGATGCGTGAACTCAGCTGAGTGGTTGTTGTTACTTAAAAAATAATATGTTTTATTCGTTAAATGTGAATGTTCAAAAAACCTTAGATTGGGAGGCCACAAAATGGAACAGACTTTTTTATCATTTTTTAAGAGGTTTTAAAGCTAGTTTAAAACTAACGCTGCTTCTTAACCCTCGTCTTACAGGGGACCGTTTCTCACCTTCGCCGTTCGGGGAGCCTGACAGGCCACCCTGTTAAATTTCAAACCAAGCAACGTAGAACAACACGGTACAAACCAGCATGTTGCCCGTGATGTGACAAATCTAATGGTATATCATTTATTTTTTTTTTGGTTTCAGGTCAACGGGTGACTCGGTGACTCGGTGACTGACTGGTGACTGGAAGAACGGTGACTGGAAGGTCAAGTTTCACTTGACCTTCCAGGTCAAGTGAAAGACCTAAAATTGAGTTCCAAATTTAGCAATTTTGCTCAGACCGTCGTTCTTATTAAGTTATGAAAATACAATTATTTGGATAGCGTCAAGTTGTTGGTCTTTGAATTAGCTATCTGACCATATATCGATTTTTAGGTCTGGGTTAGTTAATGACCTCTTAGGAACGAAAATCGTCACCATAGATGAAAAATTTGCTATGGGTGATGAGCCGTAGGCAACCTCGACTCGATTTACTTTTCGGAAAAATGGTTATATATAAAAACCTCAAAATTAGAAATGGTGAACATTAAATAAAAATTGTACATATTCCAGACCAGTTTTGTTCTCCAAAAAGACTAAAAGAAAGTTGTATTAATTTCTGCTATCGCCTAGTATATGGCGTACATAAAAAGGGTAATATATATGTGAATGTGAAAAATGACATTAATGAGATTTCTTTAACACTTTGGGAACCATCACTCGTCTGATATAAGAAAAATGGACTTTGTGAAATTGTGTAGGAGTATCGTTGCGCAGTTTACATTTTAAGTCCTCTAACATATATTTCGTTTTTTTTTTTTATTCATGTTTTAAAAATAGAAAATTTAAGACATTTCAAAAAATTCAATTTTTGTGGAAGTTTGTGGGTAAAAAACCCAATGTTTGCCCAATCCGCTGACTGCCATTTAAAATATATAATCATGCAAAATTATTCTATTCTCTCATCTTTCCGTATTTTTGTTAACAAATATATCTGCCATTTAGAAATAGCCTCTTATTTTCTACTCGATTTTTTCATATTCATACCGACGTCCTTCATTGACATTTTGTCAATAACCAACATATGCATTGCCTACCTTTAAAAATTTTCGGTCGACTAATTCTTCCCAAACTTTACTTGACCATAGCTTTTCGTATATTTAATAAGAAATATAATCAGGGATTAGCGTATACTAAAGTCTGCTCTCGTAAATGAATACTATGTGGCTGTACTGTGGTATATTTCAGCTAGTACGCTTATGTGTAAAACGTATTTCAGGAAAAACCGTCAGTGGGGCCTGTCAGGCCTTCCCTCGTAAGGCGAGTAATTCGTGTTAGAGTGATGCTCATACGTCATAAATTGCCAGAACTTCCTGGAAGTAGGAGTAGGACTGCTTGCCCTTTTTTTGATATTTAATTAAGTTATATTTAGTTAGAATTGCATAGAAAAACAACCTATAGTATGAACTTAAAGTTTCAATCAGACATCGAGTGATGTTATACGCTATTTATGTCGATCGCTCGACGTCACAACGTTGTATGTCACGAGTACTTCAGTGCTAAATTTAATCCTTAAGAGAAGAACATAGCATCCAGGTGCTCTGAAAGAGTGTGTATATGAGAAATAGGGCATTTTCTGCGGTAAATTACAGACAGCATGTTTATTCATGGCAGCGAACTCGAGCTACAATGTTTACCATAGCTCATCGATTGTTTTGTTGACTGCAGGCTATTTTTACATGATCATTGAGCAGCTGTCTTTTTTCTCTCCTAGTGTAGCGAGACCTAATTTTCGAATGAAAATGGGAACTAATGTTTCCCTACAGTCATGCGACAGTCTCCTAAAGCTCTCGCATGCAAGCTTCCAATGCAACTCACCGCCCTATCTCACCACCACCTTTCTGCGTTCTCCACGCCCACAGTGCAAAGATGGGCTAGCTGGCGTACTGGGTTAATAAGGGTATGTCTTGGGCTCAAACGACTTCCCAACGCAAGTCGGGCTTCTAGCGCAGTACGCGATGGCCGACTTCCGCGCCTCACAGAGTCCGCTGTTAATCACACGAAACTACTCGTCCTACCATCCGAGGACACAGCTCTCGACTCAAGGAACCTCGTATACGGACCACCGTCTGGAACTGATAACCCGCGAACCGCGACCGGCATCTGAGGTGATGAAGAGCAGGGACCGTGGATTTGCGAGGGACGGGGGTGAGGAGCAGGACGTGGCGGGGCATGAGAGCAGACGGAGTGGAGCGGGGGATGAGAGCTAGGACTCGTGGCTGGTGTTGAGAGCAGGGAAACGTGGCGGGCGTGGGGAGGCAAGTGGACGTGTAGCAGGAGGGGTCGGAGGCCGAAAACAGGAACTTGCGGGGGTGAGAGCAGGACGTGTCGGGGTGAGAGCAGCGCACGTAGGCGGGGTTGGAGAGCAGGACGTGGCGTGGGAGCTGACCGAGCCAGTGTACGTTAAAAGAGCGGGAGAAGTAGAGAACGAGGAGGCGTGCGGGGTGGAGAAGCAGGATCCGTGGCGGGGGTGAGAGCGCAGGAACGCGCGGGTGGGGGGTAGGCAGAGTTCGTCGTTGACGATCGTTTGTTTGTGCTGCGTTGTTTTTCGCGTCCCAGATCTCAAATGAGTTCTATTCTGCAAAAATCAATGCATCGACGGGATTCTTTCTGTACTTCTCTTCCAGCACCAATCGGTAAAATATATACACCAGAGACGATATATAGATGAAGCAAAACCATACAGCTATATTCACACAAGAAGATTTCAAAATATCTATAGAAACTACATGATTAAACTTAGAATAAGGATACATCCAGATATATATACTAAACATAGATAAAGACATTCAATCAAGATGATGACATAAAATAAGTAACACATCATTTGTATAATCAAACAGATATAATAGAGTTGATTACACTATATATATAATCATAAGATATATAACGAGTTATAGCATACCCTGGATACCATTATAGCTGTTCAGCCATCAACGAATATTGCTTATTTGGGATCACATTTTTTGTAGAATGTTGATCTCTTATTAAGCTTATATGGAAGTAATACATCAACTGTGAACATCTAATCAGCAAGCAAGTATTAGGCTAAAAATTTTCATGGAGTATTTTTTGCATTTTGAAGTTATACTTTTTAAATGTGTCTTATAACGGGATCTTTTTGGACATTTGTGTCCACTGGTTTACCGGAGTCAGGCAAATGTCAGCATTAACATGCTTTAGGAATACCTTGGTAATGGGAGCTTTTAAATTGTATGTTTGCTCTTATGAATATGCTATTCCCTTCTGTTAATAACAGCTGATAAGTGCTGATCTCCACGATCGGTCATTTGACGTGACTGCGCGCCCCAGCAGAACTACGTTTCATTATTCGTGACAGTGTGTCCGTTATCTCCTCGTATTGCAGCTTCTGAGAGCAGTCCTCGTGACCGCGACCGGGACCGTGAGCGAGATCGGGACCGGGAACGAGACCGCTACAGAGATCGGGGGGACCGCGACCGGGACAGAGAGCGCGACCGGGACCGCGACCCTGGCCGGTCTTATGAGCGATCCGACAGAGATCGATCGGAGGTGAGTGTCCAACGACGGCTTCTGCCGCGTCTCCAGACACAATCCGCCTCCCTCCCAGACACAGTGTCTCCCTCCCAGACACAGTGTCTCCCTCCCAGACACAGTGTCTCTCTCACCAGGCCAACAGTGTTCCCTCCCAGGAACACAGTGTCTCCCTCCCAGGGACACGGTGTTCCCCTCTCAGACACAGTGTCTCCCTCTCAGACACATGTCTCCCTTCCAGACACGGTGTCTCTCTCAACAGCACAGTGTCTCCCTCCCAGACACAGTGTCTCCCTCCCAGACACAGTGTCTCCCTCCCAGACACGGTGTCTCTCTCACAGGCACAGTGTCTCCCTCCCAGACACAGTGTCTCCCTCCCAGACACAGTGTCTCCCTCCCAGACACGGTATTGTCTCTTTCACAGACACGTGTCTCCCTCCAACACAGTGGTCTCCTTCCCAGACAACAGTGTCTCTCCTCCCGACCACCAGTGTCTCCCTCCCAGACACGGTGTCTCCTCCCAGACACGGTGTCCCCTCACAGGCACAGTTGTCTCCCTCCCAGACACAAGTGTTCCCTCCCAGACACGGTGGTCTCTCTCACAGGGCACAAGTAGGTCTCCCTCCCAGACACAAGTGATCCTTCCAACACAGCTGTCATCCTCCCAGACAGTGTCTTCCCTCCCAGACACAGGTCTCTCTCACAGGCACAGTGGGTCTCCCTCCCAGGCACAGTTGTCTCCCTCCCAGACACAGTGTCTCCCTGCACAGGCACAGTGTCTCCCTCACAGGCAGTGTCTCCCTCCCAGACCACGGTCTCTCTGCACAGACACAGTGTCCCCTTCCCAGACACAGTGTCTCCTTCCCAGAAACAGTGTCTCCCTCCCAGACACAGAGTCTCCCCCCAGACACGTTTGCTCTCTCCCAGAACACGGTGGCTCCCTCACGGCACAGTGTCTCCCTCCCAGACACAGTGTCTCCCTCCCAGACACAATGTTTCCCTCCCAGACACGTGTCTCTCTCACAGGCACAGTGTCGCCCTCCCAGACACAGGTATCCTTCACCATAACACCAGTGGTCTCCTTCCCAGACAGTGTCTCCCTCCAGACAACAGTGCTCTCCCTCCCAGACACAGGGTCTCCCTCCCAGACACAGTGGTTTCCCTCCAGACAGTGTTTCCCTCCCAGACACGGTGTCTCTCTCCCAGACACGGTGTCTTCCTCACAGCACAGTGTCTCCCTCACAGCACAGTGTCTCCCTCCCAGGCACAGTGTCTTCCCATACACAGTGTCTCCTTCCCAGACAGTGTCTCCCTCCCAGACACAGTGTCTCCCTCCCAGACACAGTGTTTCCCTCCCAGACACAGTGTCTCCCTCCCAGACACGGGGTTCTCTCTCCCAGACACCGGTGTCTCCCTCACAGGACAACAGTGTCTCCCCCACAGACACAGTGTTCTCCCCCACAGACACAGGTTCCCTCACAAGACACAGACAGTGTTCTCCCTCACAGGACACAGGTTGCCCCTTAAAGACACAGTTGTCTCCCTCCCAGACACATGTCCCCCTCCCAGACACGGTGTCTCTCTCCCAACACGGTTGTCTCTCTCCCAGACACATGTCTCCCTCCCAGACAC
This sequence comes from Semibalanus balanoides, assembly GCA_014673585.1. Taxonomy (NCBI): domain Eukaryota; kingdom Metazoa; phylum Arthropoda; class Thecostraca; order Balanomorpha; family Balanidae; genus Semibalanus; species Semibalanus balanoides. The sequence goes on along the minus strand of VOPJ01011761.1, from coordinate 35,880 downwards.
AGTGCTCCCTCCAGACACAGTGTCTCCCTCCCAGACACAGGTCTCCCTCACGGGCACAGTGTCATCCCTCACAGACACGGTGTCTCTCTCCCAGACACAGGTTGTCCCTCCCAGCACGGTTCTCCCTTCACAGACACGTGTCTCCCTCACAGACAGTGTCTCCCTCACAGACACAGTGTGCTCCCTCAAAGACACAGTGCTCCCTCCCAGACACCAGTGTCCCCCTCCCAGAACACGGTGTCTCTCTCCCAGACACGCGGGTCTCTCTCCCAGACACGGTCTCCCTCCCAGACACAGTGTCTCCCTCACAGCACAGTGTCTCTCTCACAGACCACAGTGTCTCCTCCCAGACCACCAGTGACTCCCTCCCAGACACAGTCTCTCCCTCCAGACACAGTGGTCTCCCTCCCAGGACACAGTGTCATATACATACTACCGAACGAATAGATACTCCTCACAGGCACAGTCTCCCTCCCAGACAGTGTCCCCTCACAGACACAGATGTCTCTCTCACAGGCACAGTGTCTCCCTCACAGACAGTGTCTCTCTCACAGGCACAGTTCTCTCTCACAGCAACATGTCTCCCTTCACAACACAGTGTCTCCCTCAAAGAACACAGTGTCTCCCTCACAGCACAGTTGTCTCCTTCCTAGACACAGTGTCTCCCTCACAGACACAGTGTCTCCCTCACAGACACAGTGTCTCCCTCCCAGACACAGTCTCTCCCTCACAGACACAGTGTCTCCCTCCCAGACACAGTGTCTCACTTGGGCGCAAATTAACCAAAGTTGTCGGCGCGCCCTTAAACCACAATAAACAAACAAACAGTGTGTCCCTCCCAGATAGCCTTCTTTCCAGACGCACGTCTGCTCAGACACTGTCTTCCGTCTAACTAGGCTTGTTCAAAACACCAGCTTTCATGGGCTCCTCTGTGCCCATAGTGACGTGCCCTGCTACCGACCCCTGGGACCCCGTCAGGTCTGTCACGTCTCTGTGTCCATAGGAGTCCCTGCTTGCCCGACCCCTTGGGCCCCGTCAGGTCTGTCACGGCTCCTCTGTGTCCCATAGTGACGTGCGCCTGCTGGCCCGACCCCTGGGACCCCGTCAGGTCTGTCACGGCTCCTCTGTGTCCATAGTGACAGTGCCCCTGCTCCGACCCCTGGGACCCCGGTCCAGGTCTGTCACGGCTCCTCTGTGCCATAGTGACGTTGCCCTGCTGCCGCCCCTGGGACCCCGTCAGGGTCTGTCACGGCTCCTCTGTGTCCAGTAGTGACGTGCCCTGCTGCCGACCCCTGGACCCCGTCAGGTCTGCACGGCTCCTCTGTGCCCATAGTGACGCTGCCGACCCCTGGGACCCCGTCAGGTCTGTCACGGCTCCTCTGTGCCCATAGTGACGTGCCCTGGCTGCCGACCACTGGGAACCCCGCCAGGTCTGTCACAAGGGCTCCTCTGTTGTCCATAGTGACGGCCCTGCTGCCGACCCCTGGGACCCCGTCAGGGTCTGGTCACGGCTCCTCTGTTCCATAAATGACGTGCCCTGCTGCGCGAACCCCTGGGACCCCCAGGTCTGTCACGGCTCCTCTGTGCCCATAGACGTCCCTGCTGCCGAACCCCTGGGACCCCTTCAGGTCTGGTCACGGCTCCTTCTGTGCCCAATATGACGCTGCTGACCCCTGGACCCCGGTCAGGTCTGTCACGGCTCCTCTGTTCCATAGTGGACGTGCCCTGCTGCCGACCCCTGGCACCCCGTCAGGTCTGTCACGGCTCCTCTGTGCCCCATAGTGACCGTGCCCTGCTGCGCGACCCCTGGGACCCCGTCAGGTCTGTCACGGCTTCCTCTGTGCCCATAGTGACGTGCCCTGCTGCCACCCCTGGACCCCGTTTCAGGTCTGTACAGCTCCCTCTGTGTCCATAGTGACGTGCCCTGCTGTCGACCCCTGGCCACCCCGTCAGTCTGCACGGCTCCTCTGTCCCATAGTGACGCTGCCCTGCGCGCGACCCCTGGGACCCCGTCAGGTCGTGTCACGGCTCCTCTGTGTCCCATAGTGACGTTGCCCTGCTTGCGACCCCTGGGACCCCGTCAGGTCTCTCACGGCTCCTCTGTAGTCCATGAGTGACGTGCCCTGCTGCCGACCACTGGGACCCCCGTCAGGTCCGGTCACGGCTCCTCTGGTGTCCATAGGACGTGCCCTGCTGCCGACCCTGGGACCCCGTCAGGTCTGTCACGGCTCCTTCTGTGTCCATAGTGACCTGCTGACCCCTTGGGACCCCTCAGGGTCTGTCACGGGCTCCTTCTGTGTCCAAGTGACGTGCCCTGCTGCCGACCCCTGGGACCCCGTCAGGTTCTGTCACGGCTCCTCTGTTGTCCATAGTGACGTGCCCTGCTGCCGACCGCTGCGGACCCCCGTCAGGTCTGTCACGCTCCTCTGTGCCATTTAGTGACGTCCCTGCTGCCGACACCCTGGGACCCCGTCAGGTCTGTCACGGCTCCTGCTGTGTCCATAGTGACGTGCCCTGCTGCCGACCCCTGGGACCCCGTCAGCCTGTCACGGCTCCTCTGTGTCCATAGTGACGTGCCCTGCTACCGACCCCTGGGACCCCGTCAGGTCTGTCACGGCCATTAGTTGCTGCAGCTATTTGGAGTCTGAATTCCGGGAGAACTGCGGCGGTGTGCTGGGTTCGGTCCATCTCACCTGTATGCTGAGCTCCCGGAACGGATCTGGTGATGATGCGCTCGATAGTTGTTGGCTGGAGTTTGACCAGAATGGACCAGAATAGGGCAGTGCTCGGTAGGCTTAAGATCCGGGAGACATGCTTCAGAGCGTATAGGTTTTGTCGTTGGTTTGAAGAAACTTGGCGCATGTTCTTATGAATTCAGGGAAATTGTAATTGAATCGCAAAGTATAAGGCTTTAATGCTTTCACCCCTTATCTCCTTTGTTTGATCGCAAATTGTCGGAAAACTGGCAAGCAAGACGATTGACGAGTTTCGCTGGAAGCTGTTTGTTTGTTATTTAGCAGTAAAGCACGGGCTCGTGATATTCGCCAGATGGTAGTGCTGTAGCTAAGTAGCCATCGGTACCGCGTATGACCCGCCCAGCTCTAACCCGTCCCTGGCCCAGCTCTAACCCGTCCCTGGGCCAGGTCTAACCCGTCCCTGGCTCAGCTCTAACCCGTCCCTGGCCCAGCTCTAACCCGTCCCTGGCCCAGCTCTAACCCGTCCCTGGCCCAGCTCTAACCCGTCCCTGGCCCAGCTCTAACCCGTCCCTGGCCCAGCTCTAACCCGTCCCTGGCCCAGCTCTAACCCGTCCCTGCCCCCGATGCCGCCAGGTGCGGCGAGACGACCGGCCGTCGCGCGTCGGGCCCTGGACGGAACACGTCTCGTCGTCGGGCAAGAGGTACTACTACAACTCGACGACGGAGGTGTCCCAGTGGGACAAACCGCGCGAGTGGCTGGACGCCGAGCGGCGCGACTTCCGCGACCCGGAGCCGATCGGCTCGCACCGGCCGACGGGCGCCACCACTGCTGCGCCGGCGGCGGCCGGGGCGGCCAGCGGCGTCACAGCACCGGCCACCGCCGGCGACACTAAGTCAGGTGGGTGATCTGTGGCCGAGCGACCGAGCGGTGGCTATCGGAGGACAGTGGACAGTGGACGAGGATGGAGGAGGCAGGCGGACAGGGCTGGGTGCGGGAAGATTGCCACTCCTGGTGCTGTTAGTTAATGGTATCGTGTCAGTGCGTTCGCAGGTTAGTGAAGCAGTCTTGTGACGGCTCGCATTTTTTTAGTCGACTCAAGTCTGACACAACGGCCGAATAACTGACTCGATTCTTGACTCAAGTGCTGTTTAAAAAATGAATCGACTCGACTCATGACTCAAGTGCTGTTTATGAAAAATTGAATCGACTCTACTCTTGAGTCTTGACTCAAGTGCAGTTGTAACGAATTGATTCGACTCAACTCAAAAATAGATTTGAGTCGACTCAGTTTGACTCATCATCACAAGTTTCATTATTACTTGATGTTTAACCTGGGGGAGGGGTGGGGGGTAGAAGGGTCTAGTGATGTCATTTTCCCAAAATTTCCTGACCAAAACCAATCCAATACCGAACAGAAGGCATTTTTGGTTGACCAAATATTGACCGATTTGGGTTGAGGCAAAAAATGTCCACGATTTGACCGATTTTTTGATAGTATACTTATTTATACACACTGGCAAAAATAGTTTTGTTTACATCATAATTCATAAAACGTACATGTACAGTTTCCAAAAGACACTATAATGGTGAAAAATGAACTTACATTTGCAAATCAAAATAGTCGATGCCGCAAGCAAGACCAGACATTTACATTGATAAATTGAAATGCGAGCAAATTGTGTATCCATTTTTTGAATAGAAATAATAATGCATAACAATGTGACAAAAAAGTGAACTGTTTAAGATTAAGCTGACCGAAAAGTGTCCAAAAATATATGAGCCTGACCGACCGATTACTAAATTGGTCACACAATTTTTCGGTAACCAAAATTTTGGTAACCGATTGACATCACTAGTAGGGTCCGGTGTCAACAAAATCGCATTCTATCTAGTGTAAATTTGTTTGCTCAGGTGAAGGGGCGTGGCCGCAATGCCCTCTTAGCTATGTCCCTGTTGCATTTGACTCACATTTATTTGAGTCATTTGACTCACATTTATTTGAGTCAACTCAACTCTGACTCACAACCGAATAACTGACAACTCTTGACTTAAGTGCCGTTTCAAACAAATTGAATCGACTCGACTCTTGACTCAAGTGCCGCCTTTAAAAATCGAATCGACTCAACTTATGACTCATCCAAAAATGTCCGACTCAACTCTGAGTCAGTTACAAATATGTAGTGAATTGTTTCAGCAGAAGGATAAGCTTGTGCAGCTCTTGCTTCTAGTTTGTGTATTTGATAGATGAATGCTTGGTTTCCGCTCTTTGTCCGGTTGCTAATGGTCGGCTAGTTTGCAACTCGATGCTTTGATGCAGTGTCCCAAAAATCAATGTTTTGCTTAGGTGCCAGAGTGGAAAATTGAAGGAGAACAAAACATGAGAGTGGACAATTATGTAAAAATGGTACGATATTGATTTGTTTGGAAAATGAAAAAGAAAAATTAGAGCTTTTATTTTTGGTAAAAATTGATGTCAGAATCGATATCAAATTTAATTAGTTGGGAGTGGAAAATTCACTCCTAAAATGGGGAGTGATAGTTAAACGTTAGTCATATTTCTATGTCATTTCCCACACAAATCGTCATTTTTTGGGACACTGTTGATGCAAACTTAATGCCTTGTGCTGACTGTGCCTTCCTCAGAGTAAAGCGAATGTATTTCATGCGAATTGGTGTACAGTAACGGTGTGTTTGTATGACAGTTCCGGCATGTTATAACCGTGTGTGTGTCTGTCTCGGGTCGGCCAGGTTATGACCGTGTGGGCGGCAGCGGCCCGGCGCGGCGCGATTCAGGCGGCGAGAGTCGCGACACGAACACACTACGGGACGGTGGCGGCGGCGGCGGCGGCGGCCGGTCTCACCGGGACCGCGCGGACCGGCTGCGGCGCCGTTCAGACGAACTGCCGCGCACCAACGGACAGACACAGGTACGCTGCCGACCGGAACGGGCTTCAGTGGGGGTGCGCTGGTCCGGGCTGAGGTAGTCACTGGGTGACGACACTGAAATTGGGCTGCTGTCCTGTGGCGTCGTCGGGCTGTTGTCGGTTTTCTGGAAATCAGCCCCATCTCTTGGAAGTTCTACCAGCCCGTGCCGTTCGATTCAGGCACTAGGCGTCAGCGCGTCGTATTATAGGAGTAGCACTGGACAGGACGCTTTAGGAACACTGTTTTATTTTTAGGATTTATTACAATTTTAATTAATTTTAGACATGTGATGTCTGTTGATTTTTCTTCATTTGAGTATTGTCTGTTGATTTGTTTACCTTTGAGATCTACATAGTGCTTTTTATGTTTTACTATGCCTTGATGCAACACCAGCTTTTGATGTTTGTCCTGGTTTCACGGTCATTCTAAGCAGTTTAGGCGGTGGTCACTGCCGCGTCCTGCAACCTTTCCATCCTTGTATACGTCGCCAGTCCTCAGCAGCTGAGTTGGTACCCGTTCCTCAGTTCCAGAGGCATCGGCGGTCGGGAAGGAACCGCCGATCCCGCTGGCACCGGCGCCGGCGAGCCACCAGGCCCGTGAGTCCTCTCCTGTCTGCCCCTGCCTGCCTGCCTGGCTGATCCGGTCCCCTCCCACCCGCCTGATCCGGTCACCACCCACCTGCCTGCCTGATCCAGTCACCACCCGCCTGCCACTGCCTGATCCAGTCACCACCCACCTGCCACTGCCTGATCCAGTCACCACCCACCTGCCACTGCCTGCCTGATCCAGTCACCACCCACCTGCTTGTCTGATCCAGTTCCCACCCGCCTGCCACTGCCTGCCTGATCCAGTCACCACCCACCTGCCTGCGTCCTTCCGCTCCGCGTCCCCACGTCCCCTGTCCTCGTCCTTCCGCGTCACGTTCCCTGTCCTCTTCCCGGTGTGTGCGTGCTCGCTCACCCCTCTTCCTCCCTTACTGCTCCCTTTCTCCCCGTTACTGTTCCCTCCCTCTCCATTACTGCTCCCTTTCTCCCCGTTACTGTTCCCTCCCTCTCCATTACTGCTCCCTCCCTCTCCATTACTGCTCCCTCCCTCTCCATTACTGCTCCCTCTCCATTACTGCCCCGTCCTCTCATTACTGCTCCCTCCCTCTCCGTTACTGCTCCTCCCTCTCCGTTACTGCTCCCTCCCTTCTCCATTACTGCTCCTCACTCCCATTACTGATCCCTCCCTCTCTATTACTTGCTCCTCCCTCCCATTACTCCTCCCTCCCTCTCCATTACTGCTCCCTCCCCTCTCCATTACTGCTCCCTCCTCTCCATTTACTGCTCCCTCCTCTCCATTACTGATCCCTCCTCTCCATTACTGCTCCCTCCCTCTCCATTACTCTCCTCCCTCTCCATACTGCTCCTCCCTCCCCCATTTACTGGCTCTCTCCCTCTCCATTACTGCTTCCTTTCTCCCGTTACTACTCCCCTCCCCTCCATTACTGCTTCCCTCCCTCTCCATTACTGCTCCCTCCTCTACATTTACTGCTCCCTCCCTTTCTCCATTACGCTCCTCCCTCTCCATTACTGACTCCTTCCCTCTCCATACTGCTCCTCCCTCTCCATTTACTGCTCCCTCCCTCTCCATTACTAGCTCCCTGCCCTCTCCATTACTCGCTCCTTGCCCTCTCCATTAACTGCTCCATTTCTCCCCGTTACTGATCCCTCTCGCCCCATTACTTGCTCTTCTCCCTCTCCATTAACTGCCTCTCTCCTCTCCATTACTCTCCTCCCTCTCCATTACTGCTCCCTCCCTCTCCATTACGCTCCCTCCCTCTCCATTTACTGCCTCCCTCCCTCTCCAATTACTTGCTCCCTCCCTCTCCATACTGCTCCCTCCCTCTCCATTACTGCTCCCTCCCTCCCCATTACTGCTCCCTCTCCTTCCCCATTACTTGGCTCCCTCCCTTCTCCATTACTGCTCCCTCCCTCTCCATACTGCTCCCTCCCTTCTCCATTACTGTTCTCCTCCTTTCTCCATTACTGTTCCCTCCCTCTCCATTACTGCTCCCTCCCTCTTCATTACTGCTCCCCCCTCTCATTACTGCTCCCTCCCCTCTCATTTACTGCTCCCTCCCTTCCTCCATTACTGTCCCTCCCTCCCCATTACTGCTCCCTCCCCATTACTGCTCCCTCCCTATCCATTACTGCTCCCTCACTCTCCATTACTGCTCCCTCCCTCTCCATTACTGCTCCCTCCCTCTCCATTACTGCTCCCTCCCTTTCCATTACTGCTCCCTCCCTCTCCATTACTGCTCCCTCCCTCTCCATTACTGCTCCTTCCCTCTCCATTACTGCTCCCTCCAGGGTCAGAAAAGTGGTTTCACGATCTAAGTCCACAGAACAAATTTTTTGTCAGCGGCGAAACAAATGTCATGCAATAGAACAAAAATGGCTGGAGAAGATAGACACAAATTAACATACTTATTTTTACAGGCTGTCATCACCATAGGAGGAAAGAAAACCTCGCTCCTATGGAGATGGCAGTCTGTAAAAATAATAATGTATTGTTATTTGTTGTCTATCTTTTCCTACCATTTAATTTGATGCTCGTCAGCCAATTTGTGCCACCCCACAGACAAAACACAAAACATTCTTTACAGTCAAAAGTTTTCACGGAACAAATTTTCCAAGTTCAGAATAACAGAGAAACGGGCCACTTTTCTGACACTGGCTCCCTCCCTCTCCATTACTGCTCCCTCCCAATGACACCACATAACTTTATAGTTGAGGCGCCCTTAAACCCAAATCATCCCTGCTCCCTCCCCATTAGTGGTGCCTCCTCCAATGCTTGTCCTCTCCCCAGTTGTCCTCTGCCCGTGTGAGGTTGATCGGTTTCTCGTGTGTTCCCCGGTAGTCGGCCCTCCCCACAGCAGCAACGCTCTGCCTGCAGGCTCGGTGTGAGTGACAGGGAGCTGTCCAAACTCTCGTAGTGTTCTTTTAGGAGTGTCGGCCTCACTTATAAGGGATTATAGCACCTTTTTAACATTTAGTTTTAACTGAGATAAGCAGATTGTCGGGTTGTGCTGAGAAACCCCCAAATCCGAAATTTTTCCCTTCCAAAAGCGAACCTAGTTGCTGAGTTTCAACGCAAAAAAAACCGTTGGTTCATATGTGGTCGTATTCAACGGTCACAAAAATCCCGTGACGTTTCGCCATACCCTCATCAGTAAGCTTTACTCCACTTGATTGCCACCGCACTTTCGCTTTTTGAACCGTCCGCCCAGTATTTCAGTTACCTTGCCGTTTCCCCGACCGCCACCGACGGTCCGTCAGCGCTCGGTACACTAAGTGGGTTCACACGTATGCGTGCCCCCACGTCCCTAACTGGCGCGAAGCGAGCTGCCCGGTCGGACCCAGCCAGTCGCGTTTTCACGCCTACCGGTGCACCCATCGTGCGGTGCCGGCACAGCAAGCTGTCACTGGGCGGGCGCAAAGTTAGCCGTTCGATGCCTCCTTGTGACGGACACAACTCGCTTTGTGACGCAAGCATTGGTGTGACGTCACATGTAAACATATTGACTATTTTTCAAATTACAACAAATTTGACCTTTTTTCGCAAAAATGAATGCCAGGACCGTAATTTCAGGGATTCTTTTTCATCATTCTACATTTACTTTTCCCAAGTGCTATATTTCCCCTTAACAGCAGAATGCCTACTTCCGCCGCTGTGGGCAAATAGTGTGCTGAAAGTAACTTTAGTTTCAGAACTGATCTGAACGTTTGTTCTACTTTCCTTTTGCTGTGCGCTTCAGTGAACTTCCCAACTAAAACAGCCATAGTCTGGTCATAGCTGACAATTAGGCAACTTTGGGTCGCTGTGTGATACTAAGTATTACACGAGCTTGACCAAAAGTAAAAAAAAATTTGGTGGGTTTTTCCTTGGGGCTAAACCCCGGGGGGCCCGTTTTTTGCTGTATTCAAATTTCACAAATGACGGGCTGGCATGTAACACAGTAGTTGCGCACCCTTAGCCCAGCACAGGCACTTTGACATTCGATGTCCGGCCTCCAGTGTGTGATCCTGGATCAGTGGATGCATGAACACGCTGAATAGCAGGCTTCTAAAATCGGTCGCGTGAATGAAATGCGATAAGGAAGCACCATTAAATGCGCAACAAATCGATACTTGTTACTTATTGAGGACGGGCGTACGTCTTGAAAATAGGTACAAGGCACCTGCCTGGCCCGCTCTTTGTCTCGTTCTTGATGTGTATATACGTCTTCTCGTTTCAAGTCTGGGCTGAATCATGCTGCTTACGACACATACAAATGACATATTAAAACTTCGCTACCGGTGCTCTATGCTGCCGTTAACATTCTCCTTTTGTGAACATTTTTTGCGGGCGCGTTGTCAGACCGGCTGCTCTGGACGTTTTTTTCGGCTCGTCCTATCGTGCATTCCATATGACGCATCATAAGATAGGTACGCCGTCATATACGTCGGATTGACTTCTATCAGCCAAGCTGAGCCGGAGGGTAAAGTTAGTCGGCTCACTCCCTTCCCCATGCGGTAGAGATTGCCACTTGGTTTTGATGCACAACGCTGAGAGTGATTACTCCCGTGTATTTGTGGTATAAGTGGTACGTAAAACGCTGATATACAGTCGATGCAACTGTAGTTTTGTTCTGTCTAACCGTGAGACCAATCATGGTGACATATACGAAAGTTTACTTTATATTAAGATAAATTGCATCATGAATCAACACTACTCAAGCAGCAGTCGAGAACATTTTTATCGACTGCACATCGCTGTGGTTCCAATAACTTCATTACACGCATTTCGTCGTGCTGCACATGCCATTGTTGTATTCTGATTTATGAATTCATCCACCATGCAGCTTAAACTGCTGTTTCTCACAGGGCACATTCACAAGTTCCAGAACTTTGTATCGCTTCACTGCCCCCCCCCCCCTCCTGTTTGGCGGCGGATACACTCAGTAGCCTAAGCGGCCGTCTATCGGTCCAGCCTCTCTCTCTTTCTGACCTCACCCCTGCCTCCGTCCGCAGCAGGACATGGAGATCTCTTCTGGCGACAGTACCCCGACTGAGGAGGCGGCCTGCGGCGGCGGCCTCTCGGAGGCGGCCGCGCCCCGGCTGGCCAGCCTGACGGCCGTCAGCCTGGCGGCGGCGCTGCCACGGCTGCTGGAGGCGGCGCCGGGCGGCGACACACCGCCAGCGGAGGACCGCGGCCCTCCCACTCCGACACTGTCCGAGCCGGTCGACACGCTCGACCGCCGAGGAGACCGTGAGTGTTACGCGGGCAACGGGTTGCATGGCAACGGAGGCGGGTGAGGCGACTGGAGATTAGAGGTTACAGGAGGGAAGACGTGAGTGTTATGCGGGCACGGGTAGGGGGCATGGGCAATCGGAGGGTGAGGGACTGGAGATCAGAGGTACAGGAAGGAAGACCGTGAGTGTTACGCGGGCACGGGTGCATGGGCAATCGGAGGGTGAGGGACTGGAGATCAGAGGTACAGGAAGGAAGACCGTGAGTGTTACGCGGGCACGGGTGCATGGCACTCGGAGGGGGGGGGGGTGAACCAGGGACTGGAGATCAAGAGGTACAGGAGGGAAGACCGTGAGTGTTATGCGGGCCACAGGGTGCATGGGCAATCGGAGCGGTGAGGGCAGACTGGAAGTCAGAGGTACAGGAAGGAAGACCGTGAGTTGTTCGCGGGCACGGGGCATGCGGCAAATGCGGAGGGTGAGGACTGTGAGATCAGCAAGGCTACAGGAAGGAAAAGACGTTGAGTGTTACGCGGGCACGGGTGCATGGGCAACGGTAGGGGGGGGTGAGGGACTGGAGATCAGAAGGTACAGGATGGAAGACCGTGAGTGTTACGCGGGCACGGTGCATGGCAATCGGAGGGTGAAGCGGACTGGAGATCAGAGGTTACAGGAAGGGCAAAGGACCGTGAGTGTTACGCGGGCACGGGTGCATGGAGCAATCGCGGGGGGGGGGTGAGGGACTGGAGATCAGAGGTACAGGAGGGAAGAGATGAGTGTTATGCGGGGCACGGCGTGCATGGGCAATCGGGGGGGGGGGGTGAGGGACTGGAGACAGAGGTACAGGAAGGAAGACCGTGAGTGTTACGCGGGCACGGCGCATGGTCTCGGACGGGCGCGAGTTGGTGGGGTGGTGAGGGACTGGAGATCAGAGGTACAGGAGGGAAAGAACCGTGAGTGTTATGCGGGCACGGGTGCATGGGCACTCGGAGGGGGGGGGGGTGAGGGACTGGAGATCAGAGTTTTCTGAAGGGGAGACAATGAGTGCCAGGCAGGGGGTCCTCGACGTACGGGGAACTGTGACTGACGCGAGGATGGGGCGCTCGGAGGCGGGTTGCGTGGGTTGCGCAGGGCTTCTGGAGTTTGAGTGGGGTGCAGAGCTGTATGCCGGTCTGTGATGTAGAGTGGAGGCGGGTACAGAGGATGTGGCGTTGGAGAGTGTCGTCGGCGCCCTGTGGCCGCCGCAGCTGGTAACGTGGTAGGATGATTGGTTTGTGATTGGTTCGTGCTGCCATTGTGGACGATCAGTGGAGTGTGAGCGATGCTGTCAGATGAACGCGACGGCATCACTCCGATATTCCTGGAATGTCTTGACTCCGCCGGTATATTGGTGTATTGCGAGTCAGGTTTGTGGTATTTTCCGCTCAGACATCCGCAGCAATGTGCTGATGCATAACAATATTGCTGGAGTGTCATTCTGTTTAGGAGTGTTGTGTGCTCAGTTATTTCATCATTGTTCAGATTTAATTATCCTTCAGTCATGCCACTCCGTGTGTTCTGTTTCTCTTAATTCCGTTGTGTTCTTTTTAAGCATACTCAACCTGTTGGAGGCGCCCTTAAACCCAAATCATCATCATCATCCTAGTTTGTAGTCCATCGTTTTACACTGATCTATCCGCGTTTGTCAGTTTGGGCGATGTTAGAGCGTACTCTGTATACAGCGCCATCTGTTGAGAGCTGGTCACGGCCGCGCCATATTCTCTCCGCGCGTCTCCTCTGTGTCGTACTAACCATCTGTGTGTATGTGTGTGTGTCGACAGTGGCGAGCCCGTGCAGCAGCATCGGCAGCCTGCAGCTGCAGACGACGAGCCTGGCGGCGCTGCGGCCTACAGTGCCGCAGCTCACCGCCTCGCACGCGCAGTACTTCAGCGAACACCTGATACAGCACGTCGCCCAGTGGCCGGCCACGCTCATGGAGAAGCAGGTGAGACGGCCACCTCGCCCGCTGACCTGCCAGTAACGACGGATGATGATGATGGTGATTTGGGTTTAAGGGCGCCTCAGCTATAAAGTTATGTGGCGCGTCAGTAACGACGGACTGACCCCTTCAGCAGGGATTGGTGTGGAGCCAACCAGTTAGTTGGTCAGTGGTTACAGCGTCGGCGGTCACTGCCAGTGGTCCTTGCACAGTGGTCGATGCTGACGAGTGACGAGGGCGTTCCTTTTTCTCTTTTTGGCATGTTTGTTTTGATGCGTTTAGTAGAAAGCACAGTAAATGCTACTACGATGAACATTGCCACGCCTGGGCGGCATGTCAATGTGACCTTCGCTGTCGGTCCGCCCTAAACCCCAATCATCATCATCAGCAGCAGCATCATCATAATCATCATCATCATCATCATCATCATCATCATCATCATCATCATCATCATCATCATCATCATTACCACGCTGTCATTAATAGGAAACTCACTCTGCCGCGCATCTGCTGGTGCTGTCAAATCTTCGTACTTGAACTTGAACTTGAATAGTCGACTCCATCTTGCAGATGCATGATCATGTATGATCGTCTTCTTTGAGCTAAAAACAGTTCTTCAGGCCTATTTAATGCTGACAGGCATACTGTTCTTTTCGATGATTTCCTCTGTATTGCGGGCCTTGTAAAGTATGATGGATGATAAGGCTTTTGCTCGCCTATCAAGCAGCGATGATGAATTCTACACTGGGAGTTTCTCTCAATTGCGTGGACTCCTTTGGCCTCTTCTTTCTGCGTACATTTTATTTCATTTTTGGGGTTTTTGCTGTGGTTTGTGGTGCGGCAACACGTCTCTTTAACTCCTATTCCTGAAGGGATGACAAGTATACGAATCTGTCGGGGGGGGGGCTTATTCGGCCCCCTTCAGATCTCGGCTGCCATACGAGCTAGGATCATGGAACTTGGTTTGTGATTAGGGTCGACAGCGAACTTTATTTTGTTAAATTTTGGTGATCTTGAGTCATTATCTTCAAGTTATGTTGATGGCTGTAATGAGCATTATGAGAGTTAATGTATAAATCGTGTTTATATAGCCTTTGGCTCATGAGTTAATGATATAAAAATCAAATTTACAAAGTCTACTCTCACTCGATGTCGCACCTCGTACTTTCACCAGTTGCGGCTCATCAGAGTTCATTCCAGAATTGGACTGTGTACAGTTGAAGCCGCAATGGGTGAAATATTATGTTAATTATCCCTATATTTTTAATCTCGCCCTGTAGACCCCGCTCACTTGTACCTCAAAAATTTACGGTCAAAACTCTTTTATTAGTATCCTTGTTATGGACCGAATTCCGCCTAATTACTTTAACTATGTATAGGAGCTCAATGAGGGCATAATAAACCATGATTTCCTAAACAATTATCTCAAGTTCAAATCAAAAGTCATATTTTTGCGCAAAAAAAATCTATAATTTTTTCCCGGGAAGATCAGAAACCTTCCAAAATTATTGTATCTCCCGCAAAAAACTATGGGCCAGCGCTTATGCAGTATGCCTTCAGTTGAGGAATCGAAAAAGTACTTGTAAGCAGTTTATTTTTAATTGTTCTTTTCACATTACATGTTGATGGCGTGTCAGGGAGATAACGTACCTCAGAGACCGTGAATGGTTTGGCTTTTACGGACGGTAATTTGTGGATGGTATAATATAGAATTTGTACTGTGGGACTCAGGTCAACAAATGTTAAAAATCCTGTTTTTCAGCAAAAGTTTGTTTGTCAATAACTTTTGATATAAAACATATAGAGTAATTATTTTGATACCATCGCGTTTCTCTCGTCATTGCGGTTCAAATCATACCAGTTTTGTCAAATTGAAAATGTAACCCCGGGTCAAGGTCAAGGTGACATAAGTCGGTCAAGTTGCATATGAAAAGATGCGTATTGACGAGACAAACGTTTTGAGACGAGTTGCGAGTCTCTGTGGTGTTCCTGTCACGAGTTATTTATATAAAACAAGTGTTCGTGACCTTGAATGACCTTTCAAAAGGTCACTGATGAAAAATTGCATCCTGTTTATCGAGATCGATAATATGACATGATACTTAAATAATTGGATTGATATAATGTGTTAAACGTTTACTTTTCATTTTTCACCATATATGTATATTGGAATGTTAGCATATTTGACCATACATCAGGTCATCAAATATTTAGATATCGACCTGAAACTTTCAAAACATATTGATTGGCATGTTTTCTCTTACAGTTATTCCGGTTTTATGAAACCTCATGAAAATAAAACAACTGATATCATTTTGACAAAAAAGGATGAAAAAATTGATTTCAAAATAAAAAATTTGAAAGTTCGAGACTGCCATCTGAAAGAGCAATCAATTATCTACCGATATCTGTTTTCGCTAACACTTCCCTTCAACGCACAACTCTCTACGAGTGCTTAACCATGCAAAGATTTTGTGTCAAAACGGCCGAACACTCCCACCTCTAAAAACTGTCTTGGACCCCCTCCTAATGACTTGATTTGGGAAAAACACACCATTTGATGCGCAATGAATTGTTAGGAAAAGTCAGCAAGTTTGAAGATTCTGTGACCTGGGTTGATTTTATGAATGAAACTGTACGCGGGAAAAAATATCAAGGGGGGCCATTTCCCCCCCTCCCCGACATAGTAATAGGTGGGTAAACGAGAACCTCGAAAGAGATTATCAAGAAACAAACGACAATATCTCCTCCGATGACATATCCTCGGACACGTCCCAGTCCAGTCTTACATTACGACAACACTGGTCTTTTCGACGGACGTTAATTGGCCGACTCGTATAGCCCGACCTTCCCACGGTGCTGATGTTGGACGTGTTGTCGATGGCGTTCCTGCCGAGGGCATTGGTTCCAGTTCACGCGTTACGATGCAGAAACAATATGTAATGAGGATTCGTCTTAATGCCGCCATTGCCATACCGTACAGTGTAGGGTAAATGTTCTGTCCGTGCAAACGTTCTGTCCGCCGTTTCTGCCTCTGTCTATCGGTGCTGCACGCAGTCACTGGAATCCAGTGCAATTACTTCAGCCCTCTCCCCCGGTATCAGGAGCGAGGGCAAAGAATAGTTTCAAAAGATTTCACTGCATGTAGCACCGACAAACAGCACCGATGGACAAAGTTGGCATTGAACTAAACGGGTGCGCTTAACCAAAGTTTTTTAAGAATACTTTCTACGCTAGCTTCCGGCAGACGAAAACAAACATCGACCCAGAGAAATGGAGGGTGTGTTCGAATAGGGCACTGAAAGAACTGCTACTAGCCGTTTTTACGAATGATTTATTCACCAGGGACATCGTCATCGGTTGAGGTGATGAAGTGGACAGAACATTTACCCTACACTGTACGTCAGAGACTAGCATCAGATTGTCAATATCCTAGCATTGGGAAGTTTGGGTGGAAAACGGCATCATATGGATACTGTTTCTCCACTATTATTTCAGAGTTTTACTATGAATTTTCCACTCTTTATTTTAAAATGTATTGAATGATTGGAACCCTGGTTTTGATTAGTGGGTGTAATGATAGGTACAGCCTGTGAAGGGTGACAAATGACAGGGTAAGAATTGGTGTAGGTAACGACTCATTTTGGTGAGCGGGTAGCTTGGGCATTGGCAAAGCCGACTACATTTTTTTGTAATATCTCTTTATGCTTATTTTAGCCATAATTTCCCACCCAACACCCGGCCAGCTCCAAAGTAATCATATGAGTTATGACCCTCCCCAGTCCATTTCCATTCACATTTCTTGTGATTGTTTGTGCTATCTTGTGATGGAATAACAATGTCATAGGTAATGAGCAATGAAATAAACGCCTAAAACAAATATTGTGTTGCCAGTTTAATACAGTGTTGGCAAAATGCCGGCTTAAATTTAGCTTTTGCCAGTCTTGTCAAAAACTAGTTCATGCCAGTTTTACTGACATAAACTGACATAAACTGACATAAACTGACATAAACTGACA
>VOPJ01011761.1:0-18648 GCA_014673585.1 Semibalanus balanoides | reverse complement strand
AGTTATTGTACAAAAACCTTATGACCTTTGGGCACATTGGATTTGACCTTAACAAGGTCACGGAAAAAAAACTTGCATTCTTATATTTTGCTTCAGAATAGTGATTAGGATGAAAACTGACCACATTTAGCCAGGTTTTGTTCGATTGGTGCGCATTTCAATTTTCTCCCTAAGACATAATAGGAGGTCTAAAAAATTGACATGACCTCAGGTCACCGATATAAAAAATCCAACATATACGAGCTGTAGATATTGAAGGCCTTATTACACACTGTGAGTTTCAAACTGTTTGGTTCACCACTGTGGCTTCGGCAAGATGTCAAACTTACAAAAACGTGACTTGAGGTCAGGTCATTTAATGTGACCTGACAACGTGACCTTGAAAGTAAGGAAGTCATTTTTTTTTTAGAAAGTGTGGGTAATTGATGCCCAAACTGCTATACAAAATTTGGCGGCGCTACGCGCCGCTGTTTTTCCGCTAGTCCGGAAAGACCTGTGGGGGGCGGATATCCGCCCCCCGTCGGTGCAAGGGTTAAGGGTCAGAGATATCGCATATGTTCCATTGTAAATTGAGCTTTAGACTTCAGCGCACGTCAGCAATTTATTTATCGTCTGTAATCGATCAAGCTCACGTGGCTGCCTTACACGTGTCGGGTCGTTCGTCAATACGCACGTGCGCCACCACATTTCAGATCCCGCAGCCTACTGGACCTAAAGAGATGAAAATTACCCCGCATCCTAAGGAATGAATGTCAGTAGATTAGCTATGCACCTATAGGTACTCACTAACTCACTACTCAGGTCACCACGCACGTGTGCGCGTGCCGAGTCGCGGACAAACACTTCATATCTCAAACTGCGAGCTTATGCGATAGCACTCGCTCAACTCGGCGATCGCCCACGAAGGCGTTTTATGAAGGCGCTGTATATGTTGTTCAGAGAAACGCAAAACATAGAAAATGAAACAAACATGTGTTGTTATTTCAACAACTTGACTGTTAAAAACAGCAATCTGATGATCTGACAGCACTCTGGATTATTATGCATTTAAATTCCACATATTTTCAACTCGGGCGGAACTGATTTTGCAGCTTCGTGAATGATACATTGCTTAAGCACCAAACCATCCCAGTGCGGTGTCTAGCGAGCGCCTGGCGCGTGATCAAAGTTCCCATAGGTTCAACATGGGGCGGCTGAGAATTTCGAACGGTCGCAAAACGGGCGAAAACGGTTACAATCTCGGACGCATATCTCGGCAACTATACATAGGTCAGATTGGAACGAAACAGACAAACTTTTTTTAAAGGAAAGAATGGCGAATAGTGTCATGACAGATGTGGGTCTCCACGGGGACAGGCTAGGCGCCAGTAAAGCTTCGAGTCCCTCGATGTTAAACGCGTTTGTTATTTTATCTCAGGAACCCAAACGGCTAAACTGAACCAACTTCATAGCATATATGTCTTCTGAAAATGATCTACAAATGTGAGACTGCTTGGCCGATAGCTTTGTTAATTATCGAGTGAAAAGCATATAATTTAACGTTGTAGGTGTCAAACCTGTTTTATCACTCCCTATAAGGCTATAAGCCAATAAAGCGGATAAACATACGCCATTGAAAAGCCCTGACAATTTTATCCCATATCCACCGATAACACGAACACCTTAGTCAATTGGTCTTGCTGATAAGCAGGGTTTCTGTGAACAACTGCATAGCAAAACAATTTCATAGCAAATCATATTATCCTCGGCCAATACATGTTCTCCTCAGTCACATAGCGATCAGCAAAACTGAAGAGAACCCGTGCTATACTGGCAGCAATATATCCTTCATTTTAGTCCTCGCCCGAGCAGGGCAAATTCACTGCGTGTCCGGGTAGAGGGGGGGAGGGTTGGTACGACTCCTGGCGTTTCACCCTCAATTCAGCTAAAGCTTCGATTTCAGAAGAGCGTGTTGCTTGTGACGAGAGAAAGCCATTGAGATATGATTTTAAGAGTCCTGGTCCAATATGTGACGTCTTGAGGTCATGTCAAAGACTAAATTGTCACAAATCGTTAATGGGTGAAAATTGAATACTGATCGAGCAAAAATGGTAAAAGAACATCTTAGTATGCTTAATACACGACCAATTTGAAATCAGCGTAAAAAATGACCTAGAAACTACCAAATTAAAAAAGGTCATGTCAGAACATCTCAGGTCAGTGCCCTCGGTTGACCTTTGGAAGCGCATGACCCCAGTGAAACACATAATTATGTCAAATGGCTCCAAGATTTGAAATTACGTAAGAACTGTCCTGAAAGCAGCCAGAAGCCAAAAAAGTAATCTGAGCTCATCGGAGATCAGTGACCTCGGTTGACCTTAGAAAAGTTCAGCCAATGTCACAATATCAGCAGGAGACACACCTGTCACCTGGAAACACCTTTGCATTAGCTCCTGAACGGCAAACACTCGGCAATTGCACATGCAACAAGGATCGATCCTACGGAACGCCAGTTTCGCCTAACATGACATTGAGAAACAGGTCATAGGTCATGCATGGGTCATGAAAGTTGGAAGTTAACAAATTTCAGAGTATGTGTCAAATTGTTCAAAAAAACAGTACTGAAAGTTTCATTGGGATCGGTTACAAACTACACGAGTAATTTGGGAAAAACCGAGGGGGTGGCATCCACTCCCTACCCGGGCGAGGATTAATCAAATAAAAACAGACAATAAGGCAAACATCTTTGTAGAAGCCTCCGTTTCACTCAGATCATACATGCAATCACTAGTAGATCATGTGTTAAACTAGCAGCAACATTACATCCGGTGTGACAGCAGTAAAAATCCTATCACGCGCACAAATGTATAGTAGGAGTCATTAAACTAAAAACGAGTAGAAAGTGAGCCCTATAGATTGTATGATCGTTTTATAATTAAAAGACAAGATGTCAGTTATCCCAGGAAATATGTTTTCACATCGGGCACAAGAATTAAATATTATTATCAAGAATATGACACTACGGTCTGGCTGGTCCGCGCCCAGGATTCGCCAAAGGAGGGAGCAATTTTCCTATCGGGGGGGGGGGCATAAGATACAGATACATATACATACACTATATAGATACAGATACAGATACATATATGTACACTTTACAGATACAGATACATATACACTCTACAAATACACATACTGATATTCGGACCCTCCATAGTATGGATTTTGTAGTATCGACGTCATTACACATATAAAATACCGAGCGGAATACAAGTACGAAATACAGCATCCGATGATGACAAAAATACAGATAATAAGACACGGTGGCAAATAAGTGGCAAAAGAAGCCCGATTAAAAAAAAAGAGGTATATTTTCATATTTTTTCATCAAACAAAATCACAAAAGTATTATTTTTACCACGTGCCATAAGGAATACCCACAAAAAATCGCCGTATTTGGCCAAACCGGCCGAATACGGCGAGTTATTGCGAGAGTACCGTAAGCACAGGCCCTCTTTCGTGAACTGATGCAATAGCCAAGTGGGCCAGGTCCAGTTGGTGTTACAAAAGCCTTGGTTGTTCATCCATGAAACCCCAGATCGACTTTCCAACGGCCCCAGTCGACCCTGTATTTACCCCGGTCGACCCTCCAGGGGTTAACCCTATGCCTTGCGGGCGCCCAGAATTACGTTAACATGCGGGGGCAGATTCTACCCCCCCCCCCAGAGACCCCCAGAAAACTGCTTAGCCAATTTCGATGGGACGAACTCCATTCGATTTGACGTGACAAGACTTTTTGGAACCATACATTTCCTTTTTGGTCAAAAATGAGGGGCCAGGGGTCAAAAAATACATTTTTTAAAGGTCATTGCGGCCATGTGATTCCACCGATTTTCATGCCCGAAACATTTTTTAGCTTCCAATGTAATGGTCTTCAATATATGAAAGGCGGAGTACAAAAACGAAAAATCATAGACGCACTCAGGGATAAAGAATGGGGATGATTTTTGATGAAAAATATGTGATTTTCCTTAGTGTTTGGGACGTGGGAACGTCACATGTGGGCTTTGATACTGTTATTAGTTAAATGTAACAAATTATGCATAGGCGGATTCAGGTAAACAACGTGGGGGGTACCATATGCGGAACGCCCTTTATCATCTTGCTTATTTGAAGTTTGGGCCTAAATTGACCGAGAATATCGCCTCCATTGTAAATGTACCTGAGTGCGCTCTTGCGCCAAAATATTGTTATATGCATTCCAACTTATGTATGATGTAGCAAAGCATCGACTTAGTTTTGACGCTTTTTATTCCACCGAACTAGAGGGAAGTAATGCGCCGCACACCTCGTAGTTCGAACGACTCCAAAATATTGACATGACCTGGTGCGATCTGAGGACGATTTTTTCAAACTTTTTCACAGAACACGCGTCATATCATATTTAGGAAAAGGTCCGAAGTTTCAAGAACGATAGAGTAACGGTTCAGAAGCGGCGGGTGCGAAAAACTAACGGCGGTCTGCCCCCCCCACCGCAAGGGAATAGGGTTAACACCTTCAAACGCGCACACCAAGCTGCTACATCTCCCTATCGTAGCAAGCGGTAGTAGTAGTACAGTCTAGGCAAGTATACACAGTAACAGTACGGTACTACGCTGCTGGCCGGGCATCCAGTGGCCTCGCAGACCAGCCCTCGGCCATATCGTCTCCCGCCTCCCGCAACCAGACACGTATAAAGGCGGCAGGCGGCACTCCACCACATCAGACCACGGAGAGAGACAGAGAGACAGACGTAACTCCACACCGGCACAACATGAAATATGTGAGTAACTAGTCAACATAAAGTCAGACACTGGATATACAGTGTTATCAAAACGCGGATACTGCACTGCTGTTCTCTCAGACTGAATCCATTCATCAATTTAACATTAAACAATTTTGATGACGGGGGTTTACAACTTTTCATTGCACTGAAAACCTGTAAGAGGGCTCGATAAATAAAGTTAAAACACAATGCATTGTCATATTATTTTTCGACCCTTTTTTTGATCAATTATTTTTTCTTCTAAAAATGAACACCCAAGCTCCACATCCGTTCGTTATTTTTACAGCACTATAAAATGTGCTTCAGATTCATAATGTATCAATTACCTACTGAGAATGGTGTCTTTTAGTTGCCATCCATTTCCGCATTAAACGCATGGAAAAATGTCATACTTGCCGACAGCTTACTAAAATGCAAAAATCGAGATGGTAGGATGGGTTGAGCCCAATTCGCCTGACTATTAGCCGAGTATATCCCCTGAAGGGTGCAGTGAACGGTGACTTGCATATTGTCTCTGATCATATGCGGAGCAGGAGATGCAGTGCAATGTTTAACAACATTTACACCAATGAATCGCATGACATAAATAGCTTTACTGGAACGTTCGGCTAGGTGACGGGGCGGTTTTCTTGAGCACTGGAATGCAATGCTCAACGTCCATACGCAAAATGTGCAGAAAACGCCTTGTGACGTGATTCGCTTTTTGTTTTAGAGGTTCTAACTACCTAGGGTAGTCTCCAAACACTCTGTATAACGACACTAGGTTATGTTTTTAACGCTGCAATCTTGTGTTTGTTATCTGTGCCAGCTGGTGTTCGCCGCTCTGCTGGCCGTGGCGCCGCCGGCCGCAGGAGTTCAAGAATCCAGAGGACTACGGACTCCTCAGGAGCTTCCTCGTCGCCAACGATGAGGCAGCTTCCAGTACGGCTACGAGACTCGGGACCCTTCTCCAGGACGTGACTGGACAGCTCATAGGGCAGATCGGAGAGGAGTCGCACCCGCGTCAGCCAAGGGCGCTACAGCTTCACGGCCAAGGACAGAGAACGGCATGACGTCGCGGTCAGCGTTCTGGGTGTCCGACGAGAACGGCTTCCAGGACGCAGAGCGACGCGCTGCCGCAGTGCGCCGAGGACCCTCAAGCCGCGCCAGGCCGCCGCCTTCGAGAAGTCTCCCCAAGATCGGATGGCGAGAAGAGCAAGTGAGAGACAGACACCGCAATTATCACCTCTTACGGAAGTACGCCGGACACCACGATCATCATTTAATTCTGTGTTTGGTATGTTTTGACCCCATGATGACGTGAACACGGACCAATGACGCTCAATACATTGACATGCAAAGGACATGGGTGTCGTCAGGTGATAGGGGGAGGAGTGTTAAAACACATGCCCTTAACAGCAAAACAGAGGGAAAAAGAAGATATGTTCATTCCGTACGTAAAGTTCAGACAAGTACATACCCAGCATTTATTAGAGAAAACAAATATTTGACAGTAAGATAAGAACAGGGTCAAAACGAACGGATAATTGGAAATTCCGCTAAAACTATTACCTAGCGGGCGCGAACCGCCGTAAGCCATCATCAACTTGACCGATATATACATGCGATTAACTCGACCAGATCTTTCAAAAGCAATATCTTTGAAACTACCCAACCGATTGGTCAGGCCTCTGCCTTTCGATAGCCCCCTTAAATCAGTATTACTTTTGGCATGCTTCATTCTAATATAGACTGTAGCGCAGCACGTGGCACGCATGGACGTAGGACATGTCGAACCCCAGTGCTGCCTGAATCATGTGTTGATGATAAACGGCTGGTGATCAAGCTAGACGCAAGTTCTGGCGTACGTTAACGGGCCAGAGATATCAACATATGTTTGTAAATTGGCTTTAGACTTCAGCGCACGTCAGCAATTTACATTTATACGTCTGTAGATATGATCAAGCTCAAGTGGCTGCCTTAACGTGTCGGGTCCGTTCGTAATTTTTGGCACGTGCGCCACGCATTTAGATCCGCCGCTCTACTGGAACCTAAAGAAGATGACAATGGTGACTCGCATCTAAGGAATGACTGTCAGTAGATTAGCTGCTGCCTATGGAACTCAGGTAAACCACGCACGTAAGCGCGTGCCGAGTCGGGACAAACCACTTCGATCGCTCATACTGCGAGCTTATGCGATGGCGCTCGTTCGCTAAAGTGATCGCCCACCAAGGCGCTTTATGGAAGGGGCTGTATATGTTGTTCGAGAAACGCAAAACATAGAAAATGAAACAATATGTGTTGTTATTTCACAACTTGACTGTTAAAAACAGCCACCTGTTGGTCAGATAGCAATCTGGAGTTAAATGCATTTCAATTCCACATATTTTCAACTAGGGCGGAACTGATAAAGCGACCGAAAAAAGGAAATTCAGATGGAGGCGAAGCACCTGCAATGACAGAATTCAACAAGCGATCTAAAATGGTCTCAGGTCATATATGTATGCAATATGCATGCATGTGGGTATGTTATTAGGGTTATGTCACGATTCAAAGCACTTAAAAGGAGCGGAACTGTTATCACTATCACTTTGCAGCTTCGTGAATAATACATTGCTTAGGCACAAAATCATCCCGGTGCGGTGTCTAGCGAGCACGTGGCGCTTGATCAAAGTTCCCATAGGTTTAAAGGGACACTGCCACCTTCCCAAAAGTTCTCAAATGTACGCTGCTTGTGGTGCTTAATATTAAGTAATTGCTGCCGAACACGATTATGACATTTGTTTCCCACAAACATTGCTCAATTTCATGAAAATGCGTTTTAATAATTTTGGCTGATGAGTCATAGTGAAGGAATTCTTTGGAACAAATAAAACCTTCACGCTGCCATAAGTATGGCTAGTGTATGGCTAATGGTATGGCCAAAAGAGGTAAAACAAGTCACTGTTATCAAACATTTAGTAACGAAACCTACGACATCGGCTTCAGGATCCGCCATTCAAATACATTGGGGACTGGGGATGTTACAGATGTCAAAACCAAACTCGAATTTCTCTGTGATTCGACCTCAGTGTTGTTTTAACTTACACCAATACATAATTGCAAATGCCAAAGCAGCCAAATGGCTATCTCAACTCAAATATAATGTGAAGGTGGCAGTGTCCCTTTAACACCCTTTAACTTTTTAGGCTGAGGGTTTCGAACGGTCACAAAACGGGCGAAAATGGCTACAATCTCAGACTCATATCTCGCCAACCTATGTATACATACTATAGGTCAGATTGGGACAAAACAGACACACTTTTGAAAGGGATAGAATGGCGACTAGTGTCATGACAGATGTGGGTCACCGCGGAGACAGGCTAAGCGCCAGTACAGCTT
Organism: Semibalanus balanoides; assembly: GCA_014673585.1. NCBI lineage: Eukaryota > Metazoa > Arthropoda > Thecostraca > Balanomorpha > Balanidae > Semibalanus > Semibalanus balanoides. The sequence goes on along the minus strand of VOPJ01011761.1, from coordinate 10,487 downwards.
CAAATCCGTCGATGTTAAACGAGTTTTTTATTCTTTCTCAGGAACCCAAAGGGCTAAAGGTAGGTATTGAACCAACTTCATAGCATATATGTCTCTTCTAAAAATGATGTATAAATGTGAGACTGCTTGGCCAATAGCTGTGTTAATTATCGAGTGGAAAAAGCATTTAATTTAAACGTTGTAGGTCCAACTGTTTATCACTCCCCATAAGCTAATAAGCCAATTAAAGCGGATAAACATACGCCCGTTGAAAAGCCCCGACAATTTATCCCGAATCACTCATAACCCACGAACACCTTTTGTCATTCATCTTGGCTGATAAGCAGGGTTTCTGTGGAACAACTCCATAGCAAAACAATTTCATATCAAATCATACCCTATCCTCCGGCCAATACATGTTTCTCCTTCAGTCACATGGCGATCAGCAACACTGGAAGAGAACCCGTGCTATTACTGGCAGCAATATATCCCTTCATTTTTAACCCTCGCCGAAGCAGGCAAACTATCAACTGCGTGTCCGCCGGTAGAGGGGGGAAAAAAAAAAATAAAAAAAAAAAAAAAAAAAAAAAAAAATAAAAAAACAAACGGGGGTCACCCACGGGCGTTTCACCCTCAATTCAGCTAAAGCTTCGGATTTCAAAAGAGCGTGTTGCTTGTGACGAGGAGAATAGCCATTGAAATATGTTACCTCTGAGGTCATGTCAAGTACTAAAATGTCACAAGTCGTAAATGGGTGAAAATTGAATTACTGGTTTGTTTGTTATGGGTTTTCGGGCGCGCCGACAACCAAGCAGTCAATTTGCCTGCCGCCCAAAAAAATGAATTAACTGATAGAGCAAAATGAAAGAACCACTAAGTATGCTAATACATGCCAAATTTGAAATCAGCGTCACAAAATGACTAGAACTGCCAAATTCCAAAAAGGTCAGGTCAGATCATGGAAGTCAGTGACCTCGGTTGACCTTTGGGAGCGCATGCCCCAGTGAAACATATAATTATGTCAAGTGGCTCCAAGATTTGAAATCAGCGTCAAAAACTGTCCTGGAAGCGGCCAGAAGCCAAAAGAAATAATCTGAGGTCATCAGAGGTCAGTGACCTCGGTTGACCACATAAAAGTTCAGTCAAAGTCACAATCCCAGCAGGAGACACACCCGTCACCTGGAAACACCTTTGCAATAGCTCCTGAACGTCAAACACTCGGAAACTGCACATGTAACAAGGATCGATACTACGGACGCCAGTTTCGCCTAACATGACCTTGAGAAACAGGTCGTAAGTCACTGGTCATAAAAGCTGGAAGTTCGAAATTTTTAGAACATGTGTCAAATTGTCCAAAAGTAGGGTACTAAAAGTTGCATTGCGATCGGTTAGAAACTACTTGAGTTAATTGGGAAAAAGCGAGGGGGATAGCATCCATCACCCTACCAGGGTGAGGGTTTATCAAATAAAAAGCAACCAATATGGCAAACATCTTTGTAGAAACCTCCGTTTCACTCAGAATCATAAATATAATCACTAGTAAGATATTCTGTTAAATATCAAAAAAAACAACAGCTAAACACAAAAAACCAGTGATAAATAAAATAGAACAGTAACATACACTGGGTTACAAGCAGTACAAATCCTATCACGCGCACAAATTATAGTACCAGTCATTAAAACTAAGAAGGGTAGAAAGAGCCATATAGATTGTAAAATCGTGTTATAATTAAAAGACAATATGTCAGTCTATCCTAGGGATTATGTTCACATGAACCAGGTTGGCACTACCCAAACCACTAAACCGGAGTTTTTTTTTTTTTTTTTTGGTGGGGTTTTTTAAAACAAAAACCCAACCCGGAGGTCTTTTCATTTAAAATGGTATTGAACAAGTTCCCGACGATTTTTGTTTAGAAACAAGATGATTGTGCAATCATGCAGTTTGATCTATTGGGTGTTTCCAGATTTAAGATGAGTAAAAGAATTAATGTTGTATTTCCCCTCATTCCACCCATTTCAGCTCCCAACTCTTGGTGAAGAACAACGTCATCATTGAAACTCCCACTCTACTGACTAAGAAACTGCATATTTTGAAATGGTAAATTTAATAAAATTAACATATATAGATAAATTAATTAATCTATATAAAGTAATAATCGTGTATGTAGTATTTTTGTTACGTCGCATGCATCAAATGCTCGTAACATCCTTTCTAAGGATGTTTGCATGCTTCAAAGTTTCCAAATTGGGACATTCCAACATATATCGGATGGCGAAGAGCGGGTGAAAAAACCCAAAAAACCCACTCATAAAAACCCACAAAAAACCCACTACCCAGTGGGTTTTGATGAAAAACCCGGTTTTTTCCAACCCTGACATGAACACGAATCAAATATTATTCACATGAACATGACTGAGTCGGCCGGGTCCGCGCCCAGGATTCGCTCAAAGAGGGGGCAATTTTCTATCAGGAGTGGGGGCATAATATACAGATACTGATATTCGGACCCTCCTTAGTATGGGGATGGGGGGATTTTAACCATGCCACCCCCTGGATCCGCAAGAATATCGACCACCGTGGAAAAGCTACGTTGGTTATGAATCGCTCCAGATCAAAATAGCGATAGACACGCGAGAGGGATAGATTTCGAAGAGCATCTTTACCGCACTGTTCATAGGACTTTAGACGTACCTATGTTAATTGCCAACTTAACCCCCTTCAACCCCACCAAAGCTGCTACATCTTCCCCTATCCGTAGCCAACGTTAGTAGTCAGTTACAGTCAGCACATATACAGTATTACAGCTACGTACTTTACAGCTGCTGGCCGGCGTACCCAGGGGCCTCGCCAGACCCAGCCCCGGGCCATATCGTCTCCCCCGCCTCCCGCAACCAGACACGTATAAAGGCGGCAGGGGGCGGCACTCCACCACAATCAGACCACGGAGAGAGAGACAGAGAGACAGACCCACTCCACACCGGCAAACAAAGAAATATGCTGAGTCAATAGTCACATAACAGGTATTAGACACTGGCATATAGCAGTTTTCACAACGCCAGATACTGCACTGCTGTTCTCCAGACTCTGAATTACATCAATTTACAATTACATTTTGATTACGGGGTTACACTTTCAATTGCACTGAAAAATTGTAAGAGGGCCTCATAAATAAAGTTAAAACACAATGCACATTCGTCATATATTTTCGACACTTTTTGATAATTATTTTTCTCTAAAAATCGAACACCATGCTCCACATCCCGTCGTTAGTTTTCAGCACCTTAAAATGTTCTTCAGATTCATAACATGTCATCAATTACCTACTGAGAATGGTGTATTTTAGCTGCAGCACCATTCCGACTTAAGAGCGCATGGAAAAAATGTGCATACTTGCAGGACAGCTTACAAAATGCAAAAATCGCAAGTGGTAGGATGGGTTGAGCCATTCCGCCTGAGCTATAGCCGAGTATATCCCCCGAAGTGCCAAGGTGAACGGTGACTTGCAATATTTCTCTTATCATATGCTGGAGCAGGAGATGCAAGTGCAATGTTTAAAACATTACCACCAATGAATCGCCATGCCATAAAATAGCTTTACTGCGACGCCGCTGGTGACGGGGCGATTCTTGAGCACTGGAATGCTCAATGCTCACGTCATACCAAATGTCAGAAAACGCCCCTTGTGACATGATTCGCTTTCTTGTTTTAGAGGTTCTACTCCTAGGGTGGTCTCCAAACACTTGTATAAGACACTTGGTTGTGTGTTTCTAACGCCTGAATCTGTGTTTGTTTCTGTGCACAGCTGGTGCTCGCCGCTCTGCTAGCGTGCCCGCGGCCGGCGGCAGGACGTTCAAGACTCCAGAGGGACTACGGACTCCTCAGCGAGCTCCTCCGTCGCCAACGATGACGGCAGCTTCCAGTACGCTACGCAGACATCGGACCCGTCCTCGCATGACGATCGGCTGGACAGCCTCCAGCAGATCGGAAGAGTTCGGCATGTCCAGCAGGGCAGCTACACATTCACGGCCAAGACGAGAACGACATCGACGTCGAGGTCAGCCGTCAACTGGGTGTCGACGCGCAGAAACGCTTCCAGGACGCAGAGCGACGCGCTTGCGCAAGCGCCCGAGGACCCCAACGCCGCGCCCAGGCCGCGCCTTCGAGAATTTCCAAGATCGAGCCGAGAAGAGCCAGTGAGAGACGACCGCCGCATTATCACCATCACGAGCGGACACACGCCTCTCATTCATTCTTGTGTTTGTAGGTTTGAACCCATGATGACGTGAACACGGACCAATGACGCTCAATACATTGACATGCAAAGGACATGGGTGTCACCAAGGGTGCTACTAACTGATGAAGACGACTACGAATAGTCACGTGATGAGCACGTGATGTATAGCGGGATTAGGGCTGTTTTCTGACCGTCACATTCCCGGCGGGAATACCTGAAATCCCCGGTGGGTATTTTACTCTACTGCAGTTCGGCAATGTTCTAATACATTGGTATTCCTGCTAACTCCTTGCTACATGAATCGGTAGAAATAACTTTTCTACCGATTCCCCTTAATCCCCGCGGTCAGAACACGACCTAGGTCTCCCGCAAGAGAAAGTGAAAAGTTGGCCAGCATATCCCTTTAATTACATGGATATATCCTCCGAAAATATTTGCTACGGAAATAGCTGCTAAGCATGTCCGACGGACGGACACGTTGTATTTTATCTTGAAAGCAAGTGACACATTCCTGAAATAAATTAAAAGCAAATGTGTTGGCAGCTTCAAGCATTCACTTAACCCGCGCCGGGCCGGTGCTCGGCGCCACCTTCCTCGGGCCGGGGGGGTGTTTCGACACCCCCTTCTAACTCGGCCTCCTATTGTGACCTAGACATAAACCAAAAATAGCGTTCGAGAGCTTCGTCAAAAAGGATTTGGAAACTATTTCGGTGAATTTTGGTCTCAGTCAATATAGAGTCACCCAGAGGTCATCAAAGCGTCAAATTTTCTCAAATTTTCCAGATTTTAGGACATAGCTCCAGATATCCCCAAATATCTCGGAAACTATGATAGCTAAGAGTAAACAAGTAAAGAAGCATTAGATAGATATTTGAATTTGCAATCGCGCTTATGTCCTCAAATTTGAGCTCAGATCAATAGTTTAGGCTCCAGAGGTCATCAAATGTCAAAAATGCAGTTTTGGTAAAATATGTTTTCTCTGAATAGCATTTTATCTAAAAATGACACTTAAATGATTTAACACTTTCGTGTTCCCCTCGTCAAGACGCTTTGAAACATATACATGTTGACCTCGTAAGGTCAACTTCAAAATTGAACCTTCAAGCGTCAAGCGTCATTTTGGTGACCCAGAATAGGTCATGTTGCATATGGGGCGACGCGGACAAACGATACAAATACAGTGGTGTCATCGCTCTCCACTATCTTCATTATATCAGAAGTTATTAGGCAAACATTGCTGATGACCTTCAGATGAACCACAGATGACCTTTGTAGAGATCTTTACAGAAACAATCGCACTAGTCCATTCAGAATGAGCTTAAAAAAAAACATGATTCTGAAATAATCAGCCTGATCCAATGCATACCTTTCAGGAATAAGACAGCATCTGTTTATATCAGGAGTTCAGACTCCAGAGGACTACGCGACTCCTCAGGAGCTCCTCCGTCGCTAACGACGACGTCAGCTTCCAGTACGGCTACGAGACATCGGAACCGTCTTCGCAGGCGTGGCTGGACAGCTCAAGCAGATCGGGGAGGGGGGGAGAGGGGGGGGGGGGGGGGGGGGGGGGGGGGGGGGGGGGGGGGGGGGGGGTGGGGGGGGGGGGGGGGGGGGTGGGGGGGGGGGGGGGGGGGGGGGGGGGGGGGGGGGGGGGGGGGGGGGGCGGGGGGTGGGGCGGGGGGGGGGGGGGGGGGGGGGGGGGGGGGGGGGGGGGGGGGGGGCGGCGGGGGGGGGGGGGGGGCGGGGGGGGGGGGGGGGCGGGGGGGGGGCGGGGGGGAGGAGTTCGGCACTGTCCAGCAGGGCAGCTACACCTTCACGGCCAAGGACGAGAACGACAAACGACGTCGAGGTCAAGCTTCAACTGGGTGTCCGACCGAGAACGGGTCCAGGCGCAGAGCGACCGCGCTGCCGCAGGCGCCCGAGGACCCCAACGCCCTGCCGCCCAGGCCGCCGCCTTCGAAGAAGTTCTCCAAGATTCGAGCGCCGAGAAGAGCCAGTGAGCGACAGACGCCGCATTATCACCATCACGACACGGACACACGCTTCATTTCATTCTTTGTTTGTATGTTTTGACCCCATGATGACGTGAACACGGACCAATGACGCTCAATACATTGACATGCAAAGAACATGGTTGTCGTCAGGTGATAAGTGAAAAAACGGCGAAACACATGCCCTTACCTGACAAAGTATGGTGTGTATTCCGTACGTAATGTTCAGACTAGTACATAAAGGCATTTACTGAAAAAAATATTGCCTTTCAGGTTCAAAACCAACAGATCATTAGCGAATCCACTGAATTTATTATCTAGCGGTAGCGAAACGCCCGAGAACTATCGTCAACTTTATAGATACATTTACATTTATAGGGACTGTCCCACCTTAACATTATATTTGATGTGAGTGAGTCATTTTGTTGGATTTGCATTGCAATTAAGTAAAGCAACCACAGGTCTAATAGAAAATAAATTTGAGCTTGTCTTAACCGAGCGGCCGAAGGGGTCTTCCAGCGAAAACGCGCGGCGTAGGGGGGTAAAATTTTTACCCCCTTCGTTATCTTCCGAACCAATAACCGCAGCGAGACGCGCAAGGAGGCGATCGAAAGCTCTCAATGAAACGAATCGAATGCATACCCGATTTTTTTTTTCAAGTTAGGTCAAATGTCAGGTCACGGGCAGGTCATATGGAAAATTTGAGTTAATTGAGTTAATGGTTCATACTTTAAATAAGAACTCTTTGATTAAGACAATCAATGCACATCAAGCTCTCAAAGGTGTAATACATCTCCTGCATTAAGTAAAAGTGAATTTGCATGCAAAGGTCAGGTCACAAAAGGTCACCTGTCACGAAGAGGTCAAAGGAAGTCTTGCTGAAACATGTTTTTAGGGGTTATTTTGCACGTAAAAAATCGATAGCAACAGCCATTTTTTACAATTTGACCCCATAAAAAGTCAAAATTCAGCGTCATCTAAGGTCAAAACTGGAAACTGACTAATATGAATAAGCAATGCATGTTTCTAGGTCAGTTTTGTCTCATTAACACAAAAATGACATTTATATATCTGTATCAGCTAAACAAATCCAAAAAAACGTTATTTGGAAAAATGACGTCATTACCTACTTATGCGTGTATTCACTGAAAAATGAAAATATTACTTTGAAATTTGGTTTGGGTATTTATTACACTTGCTTCCCTTATATATATTCCGGGTTTTTAAATACCTTGAAAATTTTCATTTTTTTAGAAATTTCGGAAAAAAAAATCATTTATTTTTATTTGGGGGCCGGGGGGTCAAAAAACCCAAATTTTGGAAAACTAAAATTCCATTTAGTAGAAAATTAATTTTCCTTTCTTTAACAGTTTTTCGTTTGCAATTTGCATTAAAACTATGTTTTCTACGATGCATCAAACATTAATCGTTATTCAACCCAAAATGGCATGACATGACGTCATCAAAACGTTATTATCTCCCAAAGTTCTAAATTATTTTCGATGATTTATTTAAGGAAGACGTGAAATTGATGCTGGATAAGGTACTGAAACTTTGACGTCGTTATCTGTTATAGTTTTCAAGTTATCACGGAAACCCGGGAGGGGGGGTAATATTTACCCCCCCTACGCCGCGCGGGTTAACAATTGTAACGAATAAGCCCCAGCGTATTTGAATGACTTAGCCGATGATGACGCCTTTCTTTTACCAAATGGTGATGATAGTCGACTGGTTTTAAAGGGAAATAATCACCTTTTATTTTTGCAAGCAACTATTTTTTGGTATTCTGCAATGGTATAATGATTTAATTTAAATTTAAGAATTAAATACAGTTATTCTCTTACTCAATGTTGTAAGTATTTACAAATTAAAAGCAAGTACATATTCTTCTTCCGAAACTCATGAGCAGTGTTTTTCCCATCACTATTTTAAACGCGTCATCTAGCGACGGTAGTCCAAATTTGTGCGACCCTGGACAATGTCCCTGAAAGAATCGCCGACACTAAAAAGGCCGACGTTTTGTTGCAAAGTTGAATTTCCGATTTAATTGCCACTGTTTAATTGTTTGTCGATTATTTGGGAAAATGATTTTTTGCAATGATAATATAAACCATAGTGTTGTATGCAGCCATATACAAAGCTATACAAGGCTTGTAATGCTGACAGTTTATGAAACAATTTCAAAACAAGTACCCATTAGGCCGCCAAAGGTTAGCAAGTTAAACTGCTAGTTTGGTTTCCTTGTTTATTCAATGTCTGTCAAATATAAAGGATTGACGATCATATTAGCGAAGCAAGCAGGATTCAAAATATATTTTCCACTCCATTGCGTAAGAGAACAATACGGGAAAAACCCGCAGTTTGATAAGATCAAAAAGTACTTGCAAGCAGCTTGCAAGTACCGGTCATTGAAAATGTGGAAGGTTTATCAACCTTAAATTTAAATATATTTCAGTAACAAAATGTTTATGCAAAATGTGATGAATTTACAATATATTGTTGTATCGTCTATCGATGTCAAGTCATAACTCCATTTTGTGGGAAAGGTGATTATTGTCAATTTAAGGTGAGCCTTGAAGATAGTAACGTCCGCGGCAGAAAGTGCAAGTATCTTACCACGGCGCCAAGTTGCTTTTCGACGATAGTAGGCTAGTACCAAATGAACTGCATAATAAAACGAATGATAATATATTTTTTAATTAGCATCTTAGAAAGTTTCAAATAAAAACTAAATGTTCGGAGCTTGGCTTTCTGGTCATGATACCGTAGAACAGTGGTTCTCAAACGGGTTGCTATGACCCCATTAGGGGTAACGGAGCCATTCTGCGGGGGTAACGACGACCTGTGAAGTTGAACCATAAATGTTACACTAATACAGCTTTGATGCAGCCCTCGGCTAAAACATACTCAGACAATAGAACGGCTGTACATAACGCACCTATTTCTTAAGTATTCCATTCACTTAACGCTTCAAAACGGAAACATGTCTGTTTGAAATGACATGCAGAAGCAGCTAAAACAGCACGAATCACCCACAATCAGTTTCTAACAACGCGCTGCGCAGAAGGAATTTATAAATTGGTTGAAAAAAGAAATGAAATATGTGACTGCAACTTGTCGTTATTTGTGGCTGCGGAGTTGTAACGCTTTGATGAGGAGTGCAATCAGCGTTGCGGCCACCACATTGTGAAACAATAAACGTTATTTTTGATAAATCGGGATAGATTTTGAAGACTGTGGGTAAATAACCTCATCTGACTGCTGAAAAGGGTATAATTTGTCGGAGGCATGCGGAAACTCACTGCCGTAGAATGTAGCGAAGCTTCCTTCGTATGGCCTGCATTTGAGTCGCACGAATTGTATATGAACGTGTGCCATTTAATTTGACAGCGTGAAGGTTTTCTTTATTACCCGAAATTCCTTTAAATTACGTTATAAACCTAAATACTTAAACTTAACTTTTTATGAAATTTAGCACTGTTTACAGAAACAAATGTCATAATCGTGTTCGGCAGCATTATTTTCATATTTTGTACCGCAAGCGGCATACATTTGACAAAATTTTGGGAGGTGCGAGCACTGGCGGATCCAACCTCCTAGATATGATAGGGGGGGGTAACTTCGCTGGGGCCTCCGGTCCTTGACACCATAGGCGGTAGGGGACAGGCTGAGTCTAAGCAAATACAATTTTATCTGCGTTGTAACTTTATAAATTTATAAGCTTACCTAACCCCAAAAATACGATTCTCGCCGTTTTATTGCACCCAAATACCTTCAAGATGAACGCCGGTACGTTATCGTCACAAATATGACACGTGGCGGCTACTTCGCGCCATTTCCTCCTATTGGAATGTCAAATTTGTACTATCAACTGCAACAACTTGCTTTATTTTAGATACAAGGCAGGGAAATTCTTACTTGGTATGATCAATGCATGTTACAAAATATATAACCGATATACTGTATAATGTCAGCAATTCACTATATTTAGAAGAACATGTAAGGTAATATGTATATATATATATATATAAATATAATAGGTACCCGCAAGGCGTAGGGGTCTCCAGCCGAGCGCGCGGCGTAGGGGGAGGGGGACCCCTAAGCCGGGGGTTCGGCGTAGGGTAAATATTACCCCCCCTCTTATCTTCCGAACCAATAACCGCAGCGAGACGCACAAGGGGGCGATCGAAAGCTCTGAATGAAACGAATCGAATGCATACCCGAAAATTTTCAAGGTAGGGAAAATGTAAGGTCACGGTCAGGTCATATGGAAAGTTCGAGT
>VOPJ01011760.1:43588-79202 GCA_014673585.1 Semibalanus balanoides | reverse complement strand
GACTGTGGCCGGACAGTGCTGTCCCGACTACAACTGCAGCTCCACACCGTCCAGAGGTCAGATTATAATAGAGGAGAAACTTACCATGACGAGCGATTTCCCCCTCGCCAGGGGAAGATTAGCCCCCCGCTTTATGATCTCTGGCGTTTGGCTTGCCGACTGTGCGACCAACTGTGAGCAGTCTAGCAAACTGCATGTCCGGATATAGCGACTCCCCGCAGGGGCTCTGGAAACCATGCGTCTCCAGACTGCGAGTCCATGAACCCTGTACACACCTCATTACAACCCCATGTCCTCAGACTGTGTGAAAGCGGATGGGAGCATCCTTCCCCACAACACAACGGAGATCGACCAGGACGGCTGCCCGACCGCGAGCTGTTTCGACGGCGTTCTGAGCGAGATCCTGTTGCATTGTCCGTCACCGCCGCACCCCGGCTGTGTGGCCTTGTCAGCCCTCGGGCAATGCTGCCCGGGGATCGTTTGCCCCGGGGACCCCGGCAAAGGTCAGTGGTCAGAGGTCAGTGGTCAGTGGTCAGTGGTCAGTGGTCAGTGGTCAGAGGTCAGAGGTTCAGAGGTCAGAGGTCAGAGGTCAGAGGTCAGAGGTCAGAGGTCAGAGGTCAGAGGTCAGAGGCCGTTCTTATAGAAGAAAAAATCGAGCCACATCTCGAATTTTTAAATTCATAGACTCTGATCTGCGAACTCTGTTTGATATTCTCGAAAATAAAACCAAGAAACTCAATAATACTGAAGCATGCCGTCATTTTCAACTAATTTTGTTGATAAAAACGACTAGCTAATAGATAATAACGATAATAACGACGAATAGTAATAATAGATAATAATAGTAATAATATAATATAATAATACATAGTAATAATACAAGATAATAACGACGAATAGTAGAAAATGGCTAAGTATTTAAGAAAAAATCGAGCCGTGGCTGGATTTCTTTTTTTATAAGAACGGCCTAAGGGGTCAGGCCAGTGTCAGTCGGCCGTATTGTTGTGTGAATGTTGCTGCAGAGGGCGATAAGTTGGAATGATTTGTGACTTTGAGCGCCTTAACTACTAAGATTTTATGAAGCCGTTCAGTTGCGTTCTAATAAGGATGATGGCGCAGACAATGCTGTTCTGGTTATCCTCCTCTGGAGCCAGTATTTCTAAGACTCATCACAGACTCCCGAAATCGTTCGAGCTATGATATGAAACAGACGGGTTTCGGTAAGGTAAGGTAAGCAGCCACACCACCTCCACCCGCAGACTGCAGGGACTCGAGCGGCGGCCCGCTGGCGCACAACACGAGCCGGCCCAGCGCCGACGGCTGCGTCACCTACAGCTGCTTCGACGGCGAGCTCTCCGTGGCGGAGGAGGACTGCGCCGCGCCGCACCTGTCCAGCTGTCTGCCGGTCTACACGCCGGGAGAGTGCTGCCCCTCGTACCACTGCCCAGGCGCCGCAGGTCAGAAGCTGGCGCGCGTGGACGTATGTTTAACCAGAGTGATCAAAAGATCCCAGCGTAGGATATTAGCTCCCTGGCACGAGGAAGAATGATCTGCTCTAAGCTCAACTTGCAAGAAGTAAATAATAAGCCATGCGAGTCTGAATTGTATTTTCATGTAGTGCACTCCTGCCGTGAGTTGTGATGATGATGATGATGATTGAGGTTAGGGCGCCTCAACTCAATGGTTATGGTTGGCGCCCCATCTCCGGATTGGGTTTTCACGTCATACAATAATCCGAGCTGCTACTTTCGAGTGTGCGTTTACATCACAGTTCCAGCACCCATCCACCACATCCACAATGGGGTCCATGTAGACATCCACCCATCCCATGGGTCTCTGTTCGCATCCAGCCCATCCACATGGCTCTCTGTCGGCATCCAGCCCCCATCCACATGGCTCTCTGTCGGCATCCAGCCTCCATCCACATGGCTCTCTGTCGGCATCCAGCCCCCATCCACATGGCTCTCTGTCGGCATCCAGCCCCATCCACATGGCTCTCTGTCGGCATCCAGGCCCCCATCCACATGGCTCTCTGTCGGCATCCAGCCCCCATCCACATGGCTCTCTGTCGGCAGACTGCCCCCATCCACATGGGTCACTCGCACAACCTGGTCCGACCACACAGCTCCAGCTGGACCAGCCGGGACGGCTGCACCGTCTACAGCTGCTTCGACGGCGTCATCACCGGCACCGTCATCCGCTGCGCTGGTCCGTCGGACTACAGTCCCACCTGTGTACCGGTGTATAACCCGGGGCAGTGCTGTCCCGTTTTCGACTGTCCCGGCCCTGAAGCACCAGGTTAGTAGGAACGACATGTTTGCTCAACCTCGTCCATAGTGCATGAACAGTTGGCGATGCTTTCTTGCGTGCTACCGAAGCAACGTTCAGCGTTGCTTTGTGTAAGAAGCATGTGTGTGCTTTCACGAAATCATTTCCAAACAAATCATATGACGTTAACCGCCCCTGAGCGCGATGTGGCGTCTTCACACCTCCAGACACCTGCATGGTTTTCCCGCATACAGCACCAGTCGAGTGGACATCGTCAGTTCAGTCAAACGTGTTTGCCGACAGACTGTACCGCCCCCCAACGCGACGTGGTGCCTTACAACCCACCGTGACCAGCGCGACGGCTGCGTTCGATCTACCACTGCCTATATCCGGCTCCTGGCGTATGGCACACGCCACTGCGCTTCCGCCACGTAGGTCGAGCTCGCTTGTGGTGCCTGGTGCTCCCCAGGACAGTGCTGTCCATCTTCGACTGCCCCGACACACCAGAGCAGGGTCAGTACCGGCCTTGTGTTTAACACTAAGATCAGCGTACAAGCTAGTGATTCACTTAGTGAGCAGTCCTCCAAACAAGCAGTTTCTTGGAGTTGAAGGGTGCGACAATTACTAATGTCATTTTGTTCGACGGTTCTCTGATGTAATATGTCGATGAACCCCATCGGGCAATGCTGTCCCGATCTCGACTATCCCGGCCCTCAACCACAAGGTTAGAAGGGACAGCATGTTTTGCTAAACACCACACATAGTGCATGAACAATGGGGTAGTGCGGACAAATTTAGGCCCTGATCGCTCTGTCAAAGCGCAAGCGCAAGCTTCCATAGAGCCAATGCTTAAGAAAACTGATGGCAGGGCCGTGCTACTATATGCTTACCATGGCCCTGATCGCTGTGTCAAAAGCGCAAGCGCAAACCCCATAGCACCTAAGGAGTTACGGCCCATGAATGCACATCAAGTATCTAAAGCATAAGCTCTATGGAAGCTGGCCGCTTGCGAACAATGGTCGATCAGGGCCAGTAAGGCTTAGTGAAGTTTCCGGCTTGCGACCCATTTGACAGAGCGATCAGGGCCTATATTGCCAAACTGCCGCTAGGTGTCTCCGCGAGCCGGTTACGTTCACCCCGGTGCAGCGGCCGGCGCCCAAAACTGCACGGTAGCGCGGTCCACCACTGTTAGCACGGGGTGGTGGAAGCGCGATATGTTATTTTTAGTTCCTTTTTCAGTAAGTATGTCCATCGGGTAACAAATGTATCTATCATAGATGATTATCCTAAAAATAAGCACGATGAACCTGCAAAGCCTCGTGATATTTGCGAAATGCGGAACGCAATAACAACAAGGGAAGAGACTTATCGCATTACAATGTAAAATCAAGTTTTACAGTGATAAAGGGGGAATTCTGCAAACATCCATCCAGGGTAACTGAGAAAGGCCTTAATCAGGGCAGGGGCGGCATCATGTATTTTTTGCCAGGTTTGTCGGTTGTCCAAACATACAACATTATCCAGTCAGTGCTATAGGGTTGATGTTCAAGTTTTGTATTGCAGGGGGCCGTCTGCCCATAAGCGGACCCCCCCTAAAAAACGCCAGTCTGCGACCACCTATGCATCTGCCGTCTGCCCGTGATAGGGCTGCCAACGCCTTCGGAATGGGGCCAATCTTCCCTCCTCTGTTTCGAACACGAATTAAAACACGACTGGTAGCATTCAAATGTTATTTCTGCCGTAGGTTAACAACCGTATTACAGAGGTCATTTCACCACAACAAATCGTAACGACATCGGAACTGTTTACATTTTGAACCATGTGTTTGACGGACACCTCGTAAGATTTCTGAGGTCGAACAAAAATAAGACATAACCTTAATTATATTTATAGAGTCACCTTTCTGGCGGCCGCCTCACAACGTGGTGCACTGGTGCAATGCGGGCCTGCCACCGGTGAAACGTAACCGGCGCGCAGAATACAACTGGCGGATGAGTTTCCGCACTACCCCATTGGAAACGCATTCTTGCGTTCTACCGAAGTAACGTTGAGCGTTGCTTTGTGCAAGAAGTATGTGTGAAGCATTCATGAAAACATTTCCAAGCAAGTCTTAATAACGTTAACAGCCCCTGAGCACGATGAGGCGTCTCCACACCTTCGTGATCCCTACCACAGACACCTGCATGGTTTTTCCCGCATACAGCACCAGTCGAGTGGACATCGTCAGTTCAGTCAAACGTGTCTTTACCGACAGACTGCACCAACTCCAACGGCGACGTGGTGCCTCACAACACCACCGTGACCAGCGCCGACGGCTGCGTCATCTACCACTGCCAGGACAGCTTCCTGGCGGTGGCCATCGTGGACTGCGCTGCGCCACCGTCGGTCGAGCTCGGCTGTGTGCCTGTGCTCACCCCAGGACAGTGCTGTCCCATCTTCGACTGCCCCGACACACCAGAGCAGGGTCAGTACCGGCCCTGTGTTTAAGGAATATAGCACCTTGGGAAAAGTATGTAGAATGATGGAGAAGAATGCCCTGATTACGGTCCTGGCATTCAATTTTTGCGAAAAAAGTCAGAATTTGTTGCAATTTGAAAAATAGTAATATGTTTACATGTGACGTCACAACAATATTGCGTCACCAAAAGCGAAGTTGGTGACGTCACAAGGAGGCATCGAACGGCAAAAAATCGTTCCTGAATCAGATGCGTAAAAACGTAAACAATTGCGTTCTGCTGGTTTCCTGACTCCGCAAATAATATTGGACGCGATTACAAATGTGGTTATGTTTGCACTAGGGTCTATTTCTAAGCATCTTTTAGTAAAGTTTAATATGGAAAATCAACTTACACTTGACAATGATAGTTATTATAAACTATATCACACACCAGAGTAAAATTTGTCCAATGTGTGATTAGCCCATTGAATGAAAATTCAATATAGTTAGGCACTGCATATTCTTTCTTATTGCGGAGATATAATTTAAGCTAACGGTAAGGAACACCCATCAAACAGTTGTGCCCTTTGAAAGACCTTGTCTGTATTAATTTCAAAATGGAAATCCAATGAAAAATTCCAACAAATGTTATGGCCCAATCATGTTTTTTGGCAAACCGAACTTCTCGTAAACAACACAAAACTGTCTTTATATTTGTTGATGTATTGTATGAATCATTGACCAGCCACCCATCAACACATTTGTCAACTCACATAGTATCTATGGGTAATTTTTTAATTGGAAATCGGTTCAAACAATTGAATAATTTTATTTATAACATATCCACCATAGTGATTTGCCCATTGGCATTGAGTGAATACATTAGTTAGTACGAATATGCTTCTAATTGCGGATAATATATTGCAGCTACCGGTTCAAGCTACCGTCAACTTTAGGCCTTTCAAAGACATTGTCTTGCTTATTTTCAAATTGAACCTCCAATGAAAACTGAAAAAGAAACATTGACATTCATTTTACAATTGTTCAAGTCAATACCTTTCGGTAGCCTGAAATACTTGGGGTTCTGGGCGGACTGTCAAAAAGCAATGCGGTGGAAATCAGCAGTGAAGTAACTATGATGACGTATGCGAATACGTCACGGGATTTGGTGACGTTGATATGACCACATATGACCAACGGTTTCTGCGGTTAAATCAGTAACTAGGTGTTTTGGAAGGAAAAATTTTCAGATTTAGAGGTTTATCAGTACAACCGCGACAATCTGGCTATCTCAGTTAAAACTAATGTTAAAGGTCCTATATTCCCCTTTAACACCTAAGACAGGTACAAGTGAGGGAGCGAGCAGTCCTTCAAGCAAGCAGTTTCTTGGTGTTTAAGGGTACGACAATTACTAATGTCATTTTGTTTGATGGTTCTCTTACGTAAGATGTCAATGAAGCAGGATGCCACGCCCTTTAACAAAGTCGATTAAGGCCGCATATACGCCTTTGCACGCAGTGCGCCTTCACTGTTTAGTCCACCTCCATGAACAACTCTACTAGGCGCAGAGGTTGGGAACCGTCCCTGCGATTCCCGATGGGTCACCTCACCGTATATCCAATGACGTCACGTGCACACTTGCTCGCCAGGCTGTGTGGATGCCAGCGGCCAGGTGCGGCCGGATGGGTCCCACTGGGCCACGACCAACAACTGTACGCGCTACACTTGCCAAGGGAACGAGGTGCAGGGCATCTCGTTCGTATGTGTGCCGCCGCCAGCCGCGTATGGCGAGTGCTATGAGCACAGCCAGCCAGGCGTCTGCTGTCCACGCTACGTCTGCTCCAACCAACCCCCCGGACAAGGTGAGAGAACCGGCCGACCTCAGATGGCCAGCCAGCCAGCCAGCCACAGTGGGGCTGGCAGATACCTTGGAGATACCTAGAACTGTCGTGAATGCCCCGATATAAAAGCTGTGGCATCGCCGCTTTAAAAGAACGAGTCATCCGTATCCTAACAGTGATCAATCTACCCTGAACTCTCAAAATAGATGCAACTCATAGCACATGCTGCTTCTTTGCTTGGCGTTCGTATGCCAATGTTATCAACATCATCAGCTTACAAGCAAAACAAACCGTAGCGGCCAAGTCGAGCACACTTAACCCTATTAGTGGCAGGGGGGAAATATTGCCCACCCCTCATGTTTTTCTTAGATATCTCCAAAACGGCTTACGAGTAGGCCTAATGAAACTTTCGGACTTTTCCTAAAATTGATTTTCACATCTGGAGTCAAATTTGGAGTTTCTGACTTAAAGGGAATATAGCACTTGGGAAAAGTATGTAGACATGATGGAAAGGAATGCCTGATTAGGTCTGGCATTCATTTTGCGAAAAGTCAGAATTGTTGTAATTTGAAATAGTCATATGTTACATGTGACGTCACAACAATAATTGCGTCACCGAGCGAGTTGGTGACGTCACAAGGAGGCATCGAACGGCCAAAAAATCGTTTCTTGAATCAGATGCGTAAAAACGTAAACCAACTGGTTCCTGGTTCTGCTCGCAATATACTTGGACCAGATTCAAATGTGTTAATGTTTGCACTAGGGTCTAATTTTAAAGCATCTTTTAGTAATGGTTTTTAAAATAGGAAATCACTTACATGACAATGATAGTTTACTTAAATATATCCAACACCAAGTGAATTTGTCCAATGTGTGATTAGCCCATTGAATGAAATTCATTAGTTAAGCACTGCATATGCCTTCTAATTGCGGGAGAATATTAAGCTAACTGTAAGGAAACCATCAACAGTTGTTGCCCTTTTGAAAGACTTGTCTGTATTATTTTCAAATGGAAATTCATGAAAATTCACAAAGTTAATGGCCATCATGTTTTTGGACCGAACTTCTTTCGTAAACAACACAAACTGTCTTATATTTGTTTGATGTATTGTTGAACATGACCAGCCACCATACACATTTGTCAACTCCACATAGTATCTATGGGTAATTTTTAATTGGAATCCGGTTCACAATTGACATAATATTTATTTATAACATATCACAATAGTTGGGGGGGAAATTTTGCCCTTGGATTGAGTTGAAATACATTAGTTAGTACTGAATATGCTTCTATTCGGATCATATTGCAGCTAGGTTCAAGCTACCCATAACAGTTAGGCCTTTCAAAGAACCATTGTCTACATTATTTTCAAATTGAAATCCAATGAAAACTGACAAAGAAAATTGACATTATTTACAATGGGTTCAAGTCAATACCATTTCGTTAGCCTGAAATACTGGGCGGACGGTTTCAAAAAGCATGCGGTGGAAACTCACAGTGGAGTAAAACTACTGATGAGTTATGCAACGTCACGGGATTGTGACGTTGAAATATGACCGACATATGACACGGTTTTGGCCGTTAAACTCAGTAAACTTTAGGTCGTTTTAGAAAGGAAAATTTTAGATTAGAGAGGTTTCTTTCAGTACAACCCGACAATCTGGCTATCTCAAGTATAAACTATGTTAATGGTTGCTATATTCCCTTTAACAGAGGTGGTTCCAGGCCGCAGTTTTGGAGAATTTGGCGACAGTTGTCGATAATAGGAAAATGCGATTTCACGGATTCTTCCATGTCAGTATGAAGGAAGTTGCATAAGATTTTACGGTGATTTAAATAGGTTAAATAGTTGATGTTCATGATTATTGTAATTTTTTTAAGCGGCAGAGGCGGTTTCAGCGTACTTTGAAAAAGGGGAATTTCCAAAAAAGTATGAAACGCCTAGCTGACAGTCCAATAAACGCAATATAATTTGCGTTTATTGCTATGGAAAAGATGCTGAAGAATAGTTTCTCCTTCTAATTTTGGGATAATTAATTACGTCTAAGTTCAAGGGCGTTGTCCAAGCACAAAGAAAAGGGGGTAAACTTGGCCAAGTGATAACGGATAATACAGCCGAATTACCGAGGCAATAAACAGATAAATGAGAATGAAATGACTGGACATAATGAGTCCCAGGATAGGAAATAAATACATTTTATTGGGCAGAGGCGGCTCAGGAAACGAAAAAAGGGGAATATTATTTGCAAGGGCAAACTTTGATGGCATGGCCTACAAGGACATAACATACTGAGTTTTCCGATGAAAAAAGCACCAGGGGTCTTTTTTGAACATTTGAAGAGAATAGGCGAGCCCAGGTAGGGTAAAAAGCGGGAACTTATGTGAATTGAAAATTGCAAGCAAACTAGTAATTGTTGACTAGTTAGTATTATATTAGCGGGATTTATTCCTATCAAAAAGGTCTTTGCACCTCCCCAAATGGGATCCTGGATACGCCTATTGATGAATTTGCAGCATTCAAAATGGAACCTATCTATGACCAAGTGACTGATTTATATTCCGTGGTAGAAGCATGACTGCGGATCATATTTTGGTATATTTGGCCTCCCTTTTTTCGTTTAACCTGGCACCGCCTAGGTACAAAAATATGCTTAGATAACTATGTTGTATGTGTTACAAATAATTACTAATTGCATATTCAGATAAAGACGTAAAAAACGTTTGATTTACGCTTTACTTCGCCCCAAAATTTAGTGACCTGCACACGCCTAGAATTTTTTGATTTTTTTACAATCGTCATCACATATCAATTTCCTACTCATATCTATCGATCAAAATGTTGATTGATTTAAAATCGGTTGATAAACATGGCAAAGCTGTGTTGGATCAAAAATACCTTAATTTTTGTACTTTTTTTTGGCCCCCGGTTGCCCCCCTATTTAAAATTAATGAAATTCGTTTTTTAGAAATGTAGATCATGTTTAGTTGAAATCGATCCCACCGTTTGATTTTTTGAAAATCGGACGGGTAGATCTGAGATCTCCGGGGGGGGCGAATATGCCCCCCCCCTGCCCACTATAGGGGTAGCCGGGAGCCCTGCCACTAATAGGGTTACCGCGATTTCATCTGGCAGCGTGTTCTGGACTCTGTTACGGCGTGCGGGCGGGGCCGGAGGGCTCCCACTGGACCAGTGCTGACGGCTGCCAGCAGTTCACCTGTGATGAAGGCCAGGTGCTTGGCCTCACCCAAGCTCTGCGTGCACGTGCTGTCTGCCCGGCTGTGTGCCGCAGACTGTGGCCGGACAGTGCTGTCCCGACTACAACTGCAGCTCCACACCGTCCACCGGCTTAGGTGAGAGCACGAGGACCGAGGAGAGAGACAATGACACGGGACAGCAGAAGCGTAACATACAGGGGAACCCATGTGCCGTACCATCACCAGAGAGAGTCGACACGGAGCATTGACGCCGCAAAAAGTTACGGCTGGGCGCCTCTGCGTCAATACGCTCTTGGGAGTAGTGTATGCTTGTAACGTTTCTTTTCCCACACCCACGGCGCGCTTCATCGTCTCACCAACAGCGAAGCCCGCTAACCCACCAACCCTCACCACTGCCCGGTTAGACTGTCGGGAGCTGAACGGCCGCATCCGGCCGCACAACTCCAGCTGGACCTCGCCGGACGGCTGTGTACGTCTCTGCTTGGACAGCGTCATCTTCGTGGTCGACGTCGACTGCCGGCCGCCGCCGGGCCCCGACTGCTTCACCACCCAGGAGCCAGACCACTGCTGCCCCACCTACCACTGCCCGTCGGCCGACAAAGGTGGGCACAGCACACTGGCGCCCTTAGGGGAGCTACCGTCAAGCTCTTTATTGGAGGGGAGGGGGCAGGACACCACCGTGAACTTTGCTTGGGGTAAAACCTCCATCACGTCCTTTGTTGGGGTCAGGCCACACGCTACGGCCTTTATTTGGGAGTAGGAGATCCACCACACATTGTATTTCAGGACGGGGCAGCCACCACGCCCTTTGCTGATTGTGACAAGTAACCAGTGGCCTGCCGCGCAGTGGGCGTTGAAGGCGACATGCAGCCAAGGTGCATACATGCACGAGCATCTCGTCCCATGCAATCCGGGTCTTTCCAGTATATGATGATGATTGGGGCATACGGGCGCCACAGCTACCAAGGTTATTAAGCACCCAGGGTCTTTGCAGAACAAGACGCGGACACAGACCATGAGGATCGCTTCCAGCATCACTGCACATCCTCGCTCCTCCTGATCGCCACTGATCGCCGCTTCTGATTCATGCCGTACGCCTGACATACCAATCACTGATGGCACCGCTTCCCTACCCACCAGGCTGTGTCGACGAAGGCCGGCAGTACCAGGACGGGCAGACGTGGCAGCGACCAAACGACTGCACCTACCGCTACAGCTGCGACGACGGCGTCGTCAGTCAGACGGCACTCGAGTGCCCGCCGGCGCCGGCGCCCGGCTGCCTGGTCGTGCCGATCCCCGGCCTCTGCTGCCCCCTCTACGACTGTAGCAGCGGCCCCACGTCGACGCCGACGCCGACGACGACACCGACGACGACACCGACACCCACGCCGACGACGACGCCAATACCGACACCCACACCGACGCCAACACCGACGCCAACACCCACACCGACACCGACACCCACAGGTCAGTGGCGTCAGATGTCCAGGCAGTCAACATCGCGGTGCGGTCACTGCCCACCAATGGAAGACTTGGATCAACAGAAAGCGGGGAGAATAGCCAAACGCCATGCACAAAATTAAATGCGTAATGAATAATAGCTAATTATCGATCACTTCAATGCCATGTGGATCGCTTCAATGTCATATGGTTTCCGATATGACACTTTGACAAGCCCTCAGGATTATTCTAGGTTTTCACAATCTCTCTGGTTCTTGTGTTTCCTAGATATTTTTTTGTCTGAGTTCTTCTGGGTCTTTCAGATTCACCTGGGTGACCTTATGTCTCATCCGACCACAAAACTGTACGTTCCACCCAGAGCAGAGTAGCCAGAGCGCCCGCCTCTGTGTACCTTCAGCGCCCATTTGTGTGTACCTTCAGCGCCCGTATGTGTGTACCTTCAGCGCCCGCCTCTGTGTACCTTCAGTGCCCGTCTGTGTGTACCTTCAGTGCCCGACTGTGTGTACCTTCAGCGCGTTAGTTGTAAACAATATCAATCACCGTCTGGCCTTACCTCTGCGTGCCAGCATGAGGATCACCAGCGTCATCAGCACGACACCCAACTAACCGTCTGCCCACACCTTCGTGTCTGCGAGCCCTATTAACGTGCTCGTCGACACACACCCAAACCATCGCCTGACCACACCTGTACCTGCGCACCCATCAGTGTGCGAGGACGAGAACGGCCAGCTGCGCCCTACCGGCTCGTTCTGGACCAGCGAGGACGGCTGTACGAACCACGCCTGTGCCGGCGGCGCCATCTTCAGCGTACGGGTGCAGTGCCCGCCGCCGCCGGCCGACCCCAGCTGTATCGCTCTGCCGGACACCTGCTGCCCCCGCTACCAGTGCAGCGGCCAGCAGCCAGACCCAGGTGAGAGGTTGGCTGAGTGGAGCCGTGAGAGGTTGGCTGAGTGGAGCCTGTGGTGGCACACCCAAGCTTGCATGGGCACAAATCGCAAAGCTAACTTCAGGAAAGAGTAAAATACTTCATATTGTCCGATTTATGATATGTGTATGTAGTCGTAACTTGTCACCCTTCTCTGATCAGTCAGTGAACCTCCGCCATGACCCAGCTCCCTTTCCCCCGGCAGGCTGCACGGACGCCCAAGGGACTGTCCATCCGGTGAACCAGCTGTACCTCGACGACCCTGTCAGCCCCGCCGACTGCTACGTATGCGGGGCCGGCTCGCCGCCCCATCCGATACATGTACTGAACGTGACCAAAGACTGTCCTCGCGCGCCGGCTGGCTGCACCGAGACCTTCCCGCCCAACCAGTGCTGTCCGGAGATCGCCTGTCCCGACGGTAAGCGGGCAGCTGAGGTCAAAGCGTGGTTAGGTAGAGCGAAAAGCGGGGTAACTGACGTGTAAGAGCAGCTAGGGTGTGCGGCGTCTGGCTTAGAGGACCATCGGTACGGTTCTCGGCAGAATAGTGCAGAAGGTTTCCTCCCCGTCATGTGTGCCATTAAAAGCATTATGTACGATGCAGTGATTTGTATTATGTACGATGCAGTGACATGTATTATGTACGTATGTACGATGCAGTGATTTACAATATAACGAACATCTCAGGAAAGGTTTGTGTTGCCTTTCGAAGCTACCTGCCCAAGGCTAGGAAATACAACATCAGGCCAGCCCTCAATCAGCGCCTACCCACTCTTTCAGGTGTGCCGTGCATCTTCGAGGGCGTGGCGCGCGCTCCGAGCGAGGAGTGGACCACCGACCCGCCGTGCGCCTCCTACGTGTGCGTCCAGGGACTGTCGGTGCAGACGAACCACATCGTATGCCAGCCGTTTCCCACCACCATCTGCACGGCGCGCTTCATCCCCGGCCAGTGCTGCCCCGTAGCTGACTGTCCCCAAAGTGAGTGGCCTGATGTTGTGGTGTACCTGAACCAACGAAGGACTGCAAAAACTCATATTGAGATTGCCTGACTGTAAAGGTTAAGGAACTAAAGGTTTCATGTCTCATGCATCTAAGTACATCAACACGTTTTAATACTCAACTTAATACTGTTTTGTAATTAACGCATAGTGCTTCAAGTTCTTCCACGAATTCTCGCAACATCTCAGGAAACAAAGCCCAGCAGTGACTTTGTCAGTACATGTCCGAGCCTTGCCTGACCACCTCGGTTCGCCAGAATCGTGCACGTACGCCGGTCAGGAGCACGAGCACGACACGACGTGGCCACTGGACCCGCTGCGGCCCTGCACGCTGCTGTCGTGTCGGGACGGAGAGATCCTCTCCCAGGATGTGTCGGGCAGCTGTCCGGCGCCACCGCCCGATTCTGCTGGCTGCACGGCCTCCGCTGTGCCGTACCGCTGCTGTCGCACCTACGACTGCGTGCACGGTGAGGAACGCTGTGGGGCAGGGAAAGGAGCTATGTGGGGCAGGGTGAGGAGCTCTGTGGGGCAGGGTGAGGAGCTCTGTGGGGCAGGGTGAGGGGCTCTGTGAAGGGCGGGGTGAGGAGCTCTGTGGGGCGGGGTGAGGAGCTCTGTGGGGCGGGGTGAGGAGCTTCTGTGGGGCGGGGTGAGGAGCTCTGTGGGGGCAGTGGGAGAGGTTAGCTCTGTGGGGCGAGGGATGAAGGAGCTTCTGTGGGCGGGTGAGGAGCTCTGTGGGGGCAGGGAGAGGAGAGCTCTGTGGGGCGGGGGTGGAGGAGCTCTGGTGGGGCAGAGTGTGAGGAGGCTCTGTGGGGCGCGGTTGAGGAGGCTCTGTGGGGCAGGGGAGGGAGTCATGTGGGCAGGGTGAGGAGCTCTGGTTGGGGCAGGTGGTGAGGAAGCTCGTGGTGGGCAGGGGTGAGGAGATCTGTGTGGGGCGAGGGTTGAGGAGTTCTGATGGGGCGGGGTGAGGAGCTCTGTGGGGCAGGGAGAGGGAGCTCTGTGGGGCGGGGTGAGGCTTCTGTGGGGCGGGCGTGAGGAGCTCTGGGGGCGGGGTGAGGACTTCTGTGGGGCAGGGTGAGGAGCTCCTGTGGGGCATAGGGTGAGGAGCTCTGTGGGGCGGGGTAGAGGAGCTCTGTGAGGGCAGAGGTGAGGAGCTCTGTGGGGCGGGGTGAGGAGCTCTGTGGGGCGGGGTGAGGAGCTCTGTGGGGCGGGGT
The DNA here is from genome assembly GCA_014673585.1 of Semibalanus balanoides. NCBI lineage: Eukaryota > Metazoa > Arthropoda > Thecostraca > Balanomorpha > Balanidae > Semibalanus > Semibalanus balanoides. The sequence continues at coordinate 64,847 of VOPJ01011760.1, read as the reverse complement.
GAGGAGTTCTGTGGGGCAGGGTGAGGAGCTCTGTGGGGTTAGATACAAACAAATCATTTTTCCCCCAGGACCAACAATCTTGAAGTCGCTGTCAGCCAATCAGCGGCGGCACTAGCCTAGATGCATTTCTCAAATTATAAATTAAATTGCTTAAGTAAAAACAGTAAAGTTCTTGGGAAATAGTTTCGGTAGTTAAAAACTTTTCAAAGACGGCCAAAGAGAATGGCTATCTCAGTTCAAAACCAATACAAAGGTTAAAACATCCCCTTTAACATACCCCTCGAAAAATGATCTCCGTAGATGAGTTACCCCGGCAACATCAGGATGCAGTTCTCCTATTGCAAATAAAATTGGCAGCCTCTGTGAGCCTGACACTCTAATCCGTCGAAGTTCTTTTCCAATCACATGGGCGAATGTCTCACGACTCCGATGACGATTCGGGGGCACGATGTCACGCCCCGGAGGCGCCCCTCCACCTGGCCGGCACCACTGACATCCCACCCCATCCCATCTGCAGTCACATGCCAGCACAACGGCACCACGTACACCGAGGGCCAGCAGTGGCTGGACGACCCCACCTTCCCCTGCAAGAGGTTCAACTGCACGCGCGCCGGGGTGGCCACGGTAGAGGACTACAGCAGCGTGTGTACGCCGCAGCCGGACCGCTCCTGCACCGCCTCGCGGCTTCCCGGCACCTGCTGCAAACAGTGGCTGTGCCCCAGTAAGTACCTACCACCGTTGTGAGTGCTACCGGGAATGATAAAATGCACTTAAAATGGAGAAAAAGAGTTTTGAGGATGGGAAACTACTGTAGAAAACGTTTGCATGATGTGAGCAGTTTAAGAGGTCCCCACGTGAGCACCTTACTTCAGATAATGATACAAATATCAAAGTAGCTGCGGCATAATTGCACTCCAGCATGCGGACTGGCTCCGTCATTGCTGTGTCTGAACCTCCCCGAATGTGCTGCACAGCTGTTCCACTGCACTGCACTTCACTCCAGCCCCTTCCTAACCGTCCAGCTGCCCCGTCTCACCACGGCGCTCCCTCGGCAGACTGCGAGGCGGGCGGTGTGCAGTACGCTCACGGCGACACCTGGTGGCAGGACGAGCAGCAGCAGTGCGAGAGGAACCACTGCATCGCCGGCCAGGTGCGCCCCCTGCAGCGGCACGCAGACTGCCAGCCGGTGCCGCAGGGCTGCACGCCACTGTACCGCAACAACGAGTGCTGCCACTACCAGTACACCTGCCCGGACTGCAACTACGACCCGTACGGCAACCCGGTCAAACCCCTCCGCCGACGCAGGCGCGCCGCGAGACGCGCACGAGGGCGCGAGGAGAAGGGAGGGCGCTGAGATGGGGAGCGATGTGCACAGGGAGCAGGGAGGGCGCTGAGGTGGCAGGGAGCCTTAGGGGAAGAGTGGTTCTGGCGGCCAACGATAAGGCGCGGAATGCGGTGGGAGGCGCGGAAGGCGGAGTGAGCCGGTGTCGCTGTTCAGCTTGTGATGCTTGTGTTGTTGGCGAGGCAGAACAGGGAGGTAGCGGTTGTCATTTCGGTGACACGAGCCGATGTGTTGTTAGCTAGAGAAGGTGGGTTGTACGTTTGGTGCCATTGTATACTGCACGTGTATCATGAAGTGAGAGAGCATCGGTAAAACATTGTGTAATAATGAGGATGGTATGCAATGTTCGATATTCATATGCAAGGTGGAGTCTGAGTTTGGTTCATGGCTGGGATTACTTTGTAGGTAATACAAATAAAAGAGTGGGTGCAGTAAAGTGATGTCTTACGACTATGGTGATATGCAAAGTTTAAATAAAGCACCCAGTGATTTGTAGCACCCACATAATCATAATAATAATAGCAATAACAATCATAATAATATAAATACCCCCCAATGAAACCAGCAATATTTTGCAGTTGCAACTTTACCTTGTAAATGCTGTTAGCTATTTCTACAGAGAAAGTCTGTAGAAATCTCTTATATCACTAAACGTAGGGCTGTGATGATTTTCTACAAAGATACCCATCACAGCCCTTCAACAACAAGACTTGTTGCATAGAGCCATGCGTGTTGAATCTTACCATGGACAGAATTTAGATGCAAAACCTGCATGTGCCCAAACACTTAACACGCGCACTGGAGGGGTGACTTTTGTGCCCCATGTTTTTCGTGAATATCTCGAAAACGAAGCGGCGCATGGCGGTAGCGTTTGAGCGACATTTACGGCAACACAATAGCGGGTCGTTAGACGTAAAAGTCGAAATAGGTCGGTACATTTTTTAGTTATATGAATTTGAATTATAAAATGGCGGCCAGAATCGAGGTCGGCGAAGCGATATCTTCGGAACCAACAGTCAGATTGGGACGATTCAAACACCATTTGGTAGTCAATGTCAATGTTCATCCCAAAACAGAACTTCAGATTGCTGTTGACCTGTGACGTCAGAGGTCAAATCTAAAAAATAATGGCATTTGATCCGATTTGAACTTCATGACCTCGTTTGACCTAACGTCACGACAATTTTAGAGAATGTAGATCACAGCACCTACCTACCCTGTAAGTTTGAATGTTCTAGCTCACATACTTTCTGAGATCTCAGGGGGTGGGGACACCAAAGAGCCCCCCTCCAGTGCGTGTTAGTGGCAAATCCCTCTCCAGTGCGCGTGTTAACACAGCCCATTGAACTCACCTCGGACAATTAGTGGTTGTTGTCACCAACAACAGGTCGTCACAATGAAGAACAAATGGTTAGCACAACTCAATTTGGGTGAAATAAATGTTACAATTTCGGTACCTACCAAAGGCTTCATGATACCATGTTCAAGTTTATCATGCTCAAGTTTATGTCACATAACTCATCAATTGCTATATTCAATGGGATCTTAAATATATCTGCAACAAGAGGGTAGAAAACTTCATTGGTGTGACCAGGATTATCAGGGTGAAAGGGTGGACGACGAGCAGATGATAGTTACCTACAAATATGTATTTACTAACAATGAGTTAACTCTATTATACAAAAAATACATCAAGGCCTGTGGACTTCATCGAACTAGGGTAAAAGTTGAATAAGCATTCAGCAGTCAAATCAAAATACAGAGAATGTATGTTTTAAATGATGCAGCTGATCCAAATGCATTTCAACACTGCTGCATTGCTAATAGCATGAAGTCTGACACTTGTAAATGACTAGTGATTTAACTTGTATCCTCATAAATTATTTTACTTTAACACTACCTTGGGTCCATTTATAGCAGGGTGTCACCAGTTCGGGGTTGGGGTCAACTTGCACCCCAACCCTATGACATTGACAGCAACTACCCCACATTAGCATTGTGTTTGGTATCTGTAAAATGTTGACTAATTTGATGGGATCCCATGCAAAAATCCAGCAGCATATTAAGTATTTGGAACATAAAAATTACCCTTGAAAACTTTCATCCTGGGTGACAAGAATTAAAAATGTCTGGAACAGGGTCCATTGGACATTATTCCTTCATTGTAGCCATCATAGCCCATTCCTGTAACTGGTTTGTTCCACAAGGTCATCATCAGCGTACAGCCTTTGTCTTGTGTCTACTGGTGGCCATTTCAATTTGCTGTTGCCCTAACTTTAATTTATATAAATGCTGTTTTGGATAGAATTTAAATTGCTTTCTATATCAACTTATACTCATTTCACACTGTATTTCAGTTAAGTAAACTGAGGGGAGTAGATGAAGAAATAGATAGATAAATACATTGAAATGGGCAGAGTACAGTCGGTCTATTATGTATCTTCCCTTTTTAGTTCCTAAAACTCATCTAATTTCACTTATGTGTACATGAAGGACTGATTTAAGGGAACATGTGGTAACTACCTAGGTAGGTACCCCATGTGCCCTTGTATCAGTCTTTCATGTGCACAGTAGTGAAATTAGATTAGTTTTAGAAACTAAAAAAGGAAGATACATAATAGACTGACTGTACATATAAGACATTTTATCTAAATTTAGATCACTTTTGGTACACTTTCACTTTTAAACATGCACAACCATGGATGAGAAATACCTGGATTGGCCACTCTCTGTCGGCGCCTTTGATGTAGGAGACCATGGCGGCCACCTAGCGGTTGAAGCGCGACAGCTTTCGACATACAGGGAGAGCTCCCGCCAACTTACATCAAGCCGAACACGTCTCCTCATTATTTCACGATCTAATAACCGCAGCGCCGGTATGCGCAAGGCGCAATAGAAAGCTCCCATGAGACGAATCAGAAGGGCATACGAGAATATTCGAATTTAGGTCACATGTCAGTTACACATGCAGGGCAAGGGTAAAAACAATGTATTTTAGTTGATGATTCTAGTTTTCTGGTCCAAAGCCTTATATTGAAACCTCTTTTCACACAAATTGCTCTCCAAGGTTATTGATCAACAAATCCACCTCTAAGGTTATGGTATGAACAAATACGGTATTTTCAGCATTGTTTGATCCCGTTATTTGAAAAATTGGCATTACACATTCCATATTATTAAATAACCAATGAATGTACAGTCAACAGCACACCAATAATAATTGTCCCTTACCTTCCAGATTCTATTTATACCAACTTTTTATATGCTGTCAAAATACATATTAACTTACTTTGACAGAGGGAAAAAGCATCTGAAGGCACTCTGCGTTTCAACGCTATTAACGATAAACAAACCGGTCTTCCTGGTATGTCATTTGGCCGTGTCACATTTGTCACTGAGTGGCCCAATCCATGGTATTTTATCATCCATTGGCACAATACTGAATGAAAAGGTACCCATAACCACAATATTTTTTTCCAACGATTTAAGTATATAAACTTTCCTAAAAAACAATCTAAAATAATGGATCCCTACCAGAATTTGACCCTGAGCAAAAATCAGATTTAGTTTGCAGTATTTGTAATGGAATGAAAGCTGAAATAAATTATTTATGTTCAGAGACAGTTAAATGCCTTCCTTTTGCACTCTTGTGTTCTTATCTGAATTCAGAACTGGTACTTCAATATTGCCATTTTAGGTTAATTTCTGCAAGCATGCCATAATCATGGACCTATCAACCAACTATATTGCTTTACTGTTCTTCTCCTTGTATCTGACTCCACTACAGCTTCCCTCTCCCCCCCCCCCACAACAACCTAGATGATTTTAGATTAACTGCTTGATTTGAGCTAAATGTGGGTAACAGCACGCACAAACAAAAAGGTTGCATACAGAAAAGTTTATGGATAATTTCCTGTAAGATACCTGATTTCATAGTGGCAGTGGTCCATCTCCATCTATTTTGAAAAAAATTGCTAGCACATCTCACAGTTAAAGGGAATGTTTCACCTTTGCATTGGTTTTGAAATGAGATAGCCATTATCTTTGGCCATTATTGAAGTCTAAATTACAAAAAAAAATCCCAAACCACAGTTTTTAAGCAATTTAATTGATAATTTGCACAATGCATCTAGACTACTGCTGTTGCTGATTGGCTGACAGTGACTTCAAGATTGTTGGTCCTTGGAGAAAAACAACTTACATTTCTTAAAACCTTGACTGGATTACCTGCTGTGGGTATGATAACAAAACCTTGTTTGGATTAAATGCCAGAATGGTCCACAAAGATTGTGCCTGCCTATTCTCTATAGCTCTCCATAGCTCAATAATGACATTGTCCCAAATTTAAACAATATAAAAAATATAAAGCTTAGTGGCTTTTCAAGAAACAAATATCACCATGGTTTTCAGCAGCAATTACTTATACTTTTTGCAACAATAGGCATATATTTTACAACTTTCAGAAAGATGAACCCACCTTTCAGAAAGGTTTATACAGCCTTGGGTGAAACCAAGGGCCAGACTGCTAACTTTAAGTGTGGCACAGGAGTTGACAAGGTGCACCAGCCCATGACAAAATATGCACCAACCCGGACCGAGTAGGGCAAAAATCCTTACCAGTCCGCACCAGACCAGCCAAAGATACACACCTACCTACCAATCAAAACCATTAAAAACACCCTTATTGGGTCAGACACTGAGAAGTCATTTCTTCAGTGCTCGTTCCTAATGTGAAAAAAGTATGTTAAGCTTTGTTTAAGTTCATCTGCCCTGTGCGACTGATTGCTCGCAGCGCAGCATTAGCACCGCACCATTACCACCGCACCATTACCTTACCCTACCAGTTCACAGAATTTAGAGGCTTATACAGCCTGTTGGACCGGATCGATACTAGATAAGAGCTCTGGTAAAGGTTATACATCGAATATGGATACGATGTATTGGATGTCCTAAATTCCAGCCGGTGTCAAGTCAAGAATTGCAGCGATCCGGGTAGCACCCTACCAGGTCCAGGACCAGCTTCTCTATAACCGCACCAGCCAGGACAGGCCCGCAACATCAAGATCTAGTTTAATATGCTATACTTCAACTTTGCAGTCTAGACCAAGGGGGTGAAACATTCCCTTTAACACTAGTGGCTAAAGCGACAATGTTTCCAAATTTTATCACAGCATAGACAAATAACAAATACATAATGCATATATGAGATAATCCAAAGGGAGGCAGCATGATGCATCTTTGGAAACCTACCTGAGATCAGTGTCTTCAATTGAAAATTTAACGTTTTCTTCAGTCAGATCCGTGAGCGTCAGCGTGGGTTGGTTGGCGTACGGCATCGTGAAAAACTGACAGCACCGAGGTGCACAAAATGTTCAACACAACGAAATTTCGTTGCAATTCGGTTGAAATGTCGTCAGATTTCGCANGAAGTCTCAGGTGCTCCGTTTCAGCGAACAGCAGGGCACATACCTCGGTTCCGTTGAACGGAGACGTCATGTGCTCAGTCAGGTGCCCTCGGCGTGTGGATGAGTGTGTGTGGAAGGTATAAGTGTGGCCTTATACTCAAGAACGGGTCCGTATGTGTGTGCGGGAGTTTGTATTTGTGTGGACGAGTGTGACCGGTGTTTTATAGGCGAGCGGGTGAGGGCAAAATTGTATGCCATTGCAGCCATAAGTGGGCTCCGGCCTGTGGTTGTTTGCGACTAATAAATAAATAAATCAGTCCATGAACACTCTTAACCCTCGCCCTACGAGAGCTTTTCTCACCTTCGCCCTACGGGGGGGGGGGTCCTAAAACTATCCCCTGTTAACTTTCAAACCAAGCAACATAGAGCAGCGCGGTAAAAAAACAGCATGTTGCCCGTCATGTGCGGAGTCTAGCGGTATCCAATTTTTAGGTTTCAGGTCAACGAGTGACCTTCCAGGTCAAGTGAATGACCTCGACTCGACCACGTTAAGAATGGCGATTTTTGCTGTCAGAAAACCTAAAATTGGAAATGAATAAATGCAAATAAAAATGCATATTTCTAGATCAGTTTTGTCTCAGAAATGCAGCAAAGGTATTTTTTTTTGTATCTGATCAAAATAAAAATAAACAATGACGTCATAAGTTTATTACACTTTCGGAGCCATTACTCAGTCAAAATTAGAGATATTGATTTCAAATATGGTTTGAGTATTTTTCATACTATTATCTTGCATATATTCCGTTTTCTTTAAAGGGAGTGTGCCTACTCACATTGGTCATGTGGAGTTGTTGACACTAGTCTGTAGAACATGATTTCTCTGAATTAGCCATGGCACTCATTTCCCCAGAATCACTTTAGTTGCTGATGATATTCCAAGAAGTCGCCAATCACATACTGCAGTACTTAATTATCATACTCGCTTAGAGGCTTTCGGCTTACTAGAAGCATTGCTCATTAAAGTGTATAACCGCTAGCAACTATATTGTTAGCTCTAGCCAATAGAAAAACAACTCGTTGAGCACTGATAACAGCTGCGAACAGATTTTTCGATCACTGTAAACAAACCTATACATTGCTCATAAAGGTTTGTGTATCGTCTTTAATGGCCCATTATGGTAACAATCTTCGCTACTCTGTTTATCAGTGACGATCGCTTGTGAGTTTTGAAACAAAACAATGCAAAACAGAGATATATAAGTAAAATTCAACTAAAGGGGCTCCAGAGTGAATTTTATCGTAACCAATAATCAAAGCAATAGCTTCTTGCCGTAATACAAATATATTTGACATTTCAAAAGAGTAGGCACACTCCCTTTAACATCTTTGCAAATTTTGATTTTGTGGTGTTTTTTTTTGGGGGGGGTGAAAAAATGAGAATCTGAGATTGTCTTTTTAAGGAAAATGTCATTTTCTTTCGCTGCAGTTTTTTGTTTGCAAATTGCTGCAAAACTATTTTCTACTATTTTCCCAACATTTATCGTTTTCCACCAGCATGACGTCACTTAAACGTCATTATTTCCGAGATTACGATTAAATTTTGCCAGCATACGTATAATTGTTGTGAACTCAGCTACTGAAAATATCAGCAAGATCAGCCGCATGTGTAAAAAGTTATGCTATAAAAACCGCAGGGGGTCATGTTAGGACCCTCCCGTAGGGCGAGGGTTAAAGAGCATGCTTAGCTGTTGACTTTGTTTTCCCTGACGAAAATCCGTGATGTGGTAACAGATTTGTAATGTCTCAAGTTATGCTATACTTGTACAAACGTCGGCTTTTGCTTTCATCTAATGAATATGTTTGCTTATTTTGCAGGTGACAGCAACATATGAGTTAATTGTATTTTGCATAAAATTTGGAGCATTAAAAAGCAAGATGGCTTCGGTTAAAGATATGACTGCAGAATTGATGAAGAGTAATTTGTATGAAATGCTTGGCATAGAACATACGGCTGGAGAAAAATCTATCAGGAAAGCGTACCGAAAGGAAGCGTTGAAGTGCCACCCTGACAAGAATCCTGATGATCCAAAGGCCGCAGAAATGTTCATGAAACTCTCCAAGGTCCTGGGAATTTTGTGTGACACAGATGCAAGAAAAACATATGATCATATGTTAAAAGCTAGACAGGCTGCTGTCCTTCGAAGCCGCGAGTATGACGGCAAGCGCAAGAAGCTGAAAGACGACCTTGAAGCTCGCGAAAGGGCGGCAGAAGAGAGCAAGACAAACATTCAGATGGACTTGCAAAAAATGCAGGCAGAAATCGAGCGACTCCGAAAACAAGGCTCCAAACAGTTGGAGGAAGAGCAAGCGCTGATGCGGGAGCAACTACGGAAGGAACGTGAAGGGCTGACAACAGCAGAACCTGACGAGGATGCTGGCGACGCCTGCCGGCTGAAGGTGAAATGGAAGCGTGCTTCAACTGCCGAGGACCCTCAAGTTTACGATCAAGATACACTTACTGCACTGTTTTCCAAGTATGGGGACGTGGCCGTGGTTGTTGTATCGAAAAAGAAGAGCAGCGCATTGGTGGAGTTCTGTGATTCCCGGGCTGCGACGAGGGCAGCACTATTCGAGAAAGGGACAACCGACAACCCCGTCACGGTGGAACTGATAGGACAACGTCCGAGTGCGGCGGCAAACCCAGTGAGTGGGCTTACATCTTCGTCTAGTGCTCCTCCGCTGTCAAAGTCATCGTTTGACACGTTCGAGAACCTAGTTCTCCGTAACCTCCGCCAGGCAGAAGAGCGCAGGAAGCTTACAGAAGCGCTCAAGAAGGAGGACGACTAGCAGAGGACTGACCAGAGTCCAGCGATGCCATCTTCATCAATATTCTCCCGAGTGACGTAAGTTATGGCATGTGTGCGTAAGCGTATTTTTTGTTTCGTTGTGTCGCTAACTTCACGCATCGTGTCTGGTTATGCATCCTTTCCACGTCTTGTTATATTTTTACATCGCTTCCCATGCAGTAAGCATTTCCAGTGGAAAATGCTGTCTTTGCTGTCATATCGGTGGAAGGCTGCCAGGCTTCGCTACTCCAATCCGATGTACTTAAGCTAATCGGTCTCTGGTATATGTCGTGTGGGACATAACATGTGCATTTTCGACCGCTGCATGAACGTTCTGCGTGCGTATGCTTTGCCTCTGCCGCGTGTCTCGTGTAGTTCACGTGTCAGTGCCGTTTTGGTATAAATGTGAGGCACGTGAAATGTGTCAACGATCATATGGATGTATCCACTCAGCCACTGTGTCTGTAACGTGTCAGTAGTGTTATAGCGTTCGCCCGTGCGTTGTATTGGTATTATTTGTTTTCGTCTGCTGTGCTCCTGTAACGTTATGTCTGCAACGTTATGTAATGTTGCGTTATGTCTGCGATGTGTCCTACACAGTAGCGGCATGCTGATTGTAGTGTCTGACGGCTCTGGTTAGAGCCGTCTGGACACGGTCCGCCGTGCGGCCGCTGCCAGTGGCATTTGTATGCGCTCGCGTCCACCGCGTGATAGTTTTAATGGCACTTGGGCCGGCCGCAAACGCCAAATGGTGGCCGCCGGATTACGAATCGTCACCATAATGTAGCCGGGGAAAGGCCGGTGCTCAATGACTGCACGCCCAGTGTCATTTCAATGCTCCCCAGAGTTTCGCCGAGCCTGGCCTGTTTTAATGAAATATATTCAGTTAACCTGTTCACAAAAATCTAGAGTTTTATTACAATTCATATGGTGGTCTTATTCTTTGATGGGTGTTGATAAATTCACGCAAAATGTAGCTAATGCTTCCAAGAGGTCGTTAATCAGGAAAGCATTATAATTCAGCTACGGCGCTGAACGGCAATCAGTCCGACGGAAGTTCGTCCGATCTGATCTGGTGTTCCGGAAGGTAGCATCTTGGCACCGTTGCTGTTCGCATGCTTCTCGACCTGTATGTCCATTCACGTCAGAACTTTGTGCATCATGTATGCAGACGATTATAGAAATTCGATAAAATACTTGCTTGCGCTTGGGCTCTCTGATAATATTTTGGGAAGGAACTGAAAGTTCGTTTGTTCGTTATTATCTTTCATGACCAGGCAGGTAATTATGGTCTCATCTACAAAATTGAACAACACTATGTTTTACTCGGTAGGTCAGTTTGAATGATGTGGGATGGCGTCATTTAATGTGCGTTATAATGCAGCCAAGTATTTATCTTCTTATGAAGAAAACGTATAAACTGAAATGTACACGTTTGGTTCAATACCGCCTTGATGGATGTTTCGGCTGGGTATATCATTCATAGTGCTGCCCAATACCCATCGGCGTGTCTCTAGTACGTGATGTTAAGCCACTGAGCTATAACTGCTTAGTTGTTGCTTGTCCTTATGCGTTGATGAATCTCATTTTGACATGTATTGCTCGATGTTTTTCTGATGTGTGCTGTGGTTGTTGTCAGGACCGTTTGCCACTCGGAGGACGGCTAAGGAGAGTGGAGCTGGCGACTGGGACATCTGTCCATACAGCGAGCTGGTCTACAGTTCTCAGCAGTGTCGTCCTGTCTCTGGTTCTGCCTCCCGCCGGCTACTAGGCAGCAACCATCATGGATCAACTGATGAACTGAACTGATCAACAGTGAATTGATCGGTCAAGATTGGTCAAGTCACTTGTGATGGCCATTGCGGCGGCAATGCATAGTTGAGTATGGATGTGCAATCGTTGGAGAGGGTGTGTCCATGTGTCCAAATGTCAAATGGAGAGCTCATAGCTCCAGAGCTCAGCGGTCGCCGCGTCGGTAAGCTGGGACTATTTTTATCATCATTTTCACCATGTTCGTCATCATTATCATTGTCATGCTCGTGACGTTTTTTCTGGCGTTCTTTTGACATTTATCCACGTGTTTGGTTACCGAATCGTTTAGGTGGTGCTAGTTGTCTAATCTCCATCAGATCCTTGTGTGTAGTTTGACCGATACAGTGCGAGCTCTCTAAAGCCCAAATCATTATCATTTCAGTAACTATGAAGTCAGAGCCGCCCGAGGAGAATGTCAAACGGTTTGAACGGTTACCGTACCATCCACTAAAGCAGATGCGTCTTTGTTCGGCTTGAATGGGTTCGACCCTTACCCATCATATCATAACTAGTACTGCAACCTCATGTGCTACTGAGTGTACACTTCTGTTGTTACCCATTCTGATCATGTGCGGGATATGAATTGTGGAATACAATAATGATGAATTATTGTAACGTTTTGTTTGACAGTGTGTTCCATATAAAGCTAGGTAACAGACAGCAACGCATTCAGAGATATCGTTATGTCTCAGCGGCGCATACTATTGGAGACCAAGACAACTAATAGCTATTTCTCGTAGTGCTTGAGCAAGGAGCATGAATATATTTTAAATGTATTTTCAATCGACCTTCTCCTTGAATTGTACCAAGTGAAAATATTTTTTGTTTTTACATTTGCATTCGGGCACTAGCCCTTCTTTCAGAAGTAATTTCAAGCCAAAAATTGAACATCAATTTCAGTAGCACGACACAAGAATAGACAATTTTTTTACAGCTCGTGAAAAACAGGACAAACATCCTCTACCAAGCCCGCTGAAAACCTTCCCCATACATAAATAAATACAGAATAAATAAATATAGACGAACAATTTGCAGATTATACAAAATACACTCCTTAGATCGCACACTTTATGAACGGAATAAGACGAACAATTTGCAGATTAAACAAAAATACACTCCTAACATCGCACAATTCATTCAAAATCCTAAATAAATGAAGAACATACAGAAGGAAAACACGAAATCTTTACCCTTCAATCAATAATAGGACACGCCACAACTGACAGGTATACGGTACCGATTCTAAATCCTGTACCTAAGTATATAAATGCATAACTAGCGACGCACAACACATTTTCAATAAATCATACAAAAGAATGCGATCCTATCCGTGATAATGCGCCACGATGACAATATGTCGTTCAATGCGCGTTTTCTTTCTTGTTTCTGATACACAGCAAGATTCAACAATTTTTCTATCTGGGTGGTCCTTGTTCAAATCAAAACTTTAACTTCCAAAGGAGGGATCAAGCCAAGTTTGTCTCTTAGTAAGGGATTTTCTTTGTGAAATGACTCAAAATGATCCCTATTGGAGTAAGCTTGGGTCTATTTACTCTGAACCACTCAGTAAATGAGCTCATTATCCCATGCTCAGTAATGAAGACCAAGCTTACTCCAATAGTGGATCATTTTGAGTCATGTCACAAAGAAATCCTAAGGCAGACAAACTTGCTGATCCTCACTTTGGAAGTTAAAGTTTTGATGAAAACGAAGACCACCCACGATAGAAAATTGTTGAATCTCTGTGTAATCAGAAACAAGAAACCGCGCTTGACGACAATATGTCATCGTGGCGTCATATCCCAGGATAGGATCGCATTCTTTTGTATGATTTTGAATTTGTTTCGTCGCAGTTTATGCATTTATATACTTGGTAAAGGATTAGATCTACCCTAATACTGTCATTGCTGGCGTGTCCTATTATGATTGAAGGGTGATTTCGTGTGCCCTTCTGTATTGTTCTCATTTAATTTAGGTTTTTGATGATTGTTAGGGCGATATAGTGTGTATTTTTTGTTTAAATCTGGCAATTGTTCGTCTATTACTTTCATAAAGTGTGCGATCTATGGAGTGTATTTTGTATAATCTGTAAATTTGTTCGTCTATATTTATTTAATTCTGTATTTATTTAATGTATGGGGTATTTTCAGCTGGGCTTGTAGAGGATGTTGTCTCTGTTTTTCACGAAGCTGTAAAAAAAATGTCTATTCTTGTGTCGTGTACTGAATGATGTTCAAATTTTGGCTTGAATACATCTGAAGAAGGGCTTGTGCCCGAATGCAAATGTAAAACAAAAATATTTTTCACTTTGGTACATTCAAGGAGAAGGTCGATTGAAAATACTTTTAAAACAACTAATAGCTGTATGATTTTATCCGATCCTTTGGCATGGTCGTATTTTTACATCGGTTGAACTTGAAGCAAACAGTGGCGTCGCCAATGTCCATCAAGACAGCCCAGGTTCGGCACAGATTCGGGTCACCTCCGATCGAGCTGAACTTTGCACAGCATGTCCACAGCATATATGCATATTCCACATCTAGCAGCATTCGGTGTCCATCTTAGCCTAAGTTTCACCTCCAGAGGTCAAGCAAGGTAACGAAATTAAATTTTGTATAGCATATTGTGGCCTACCCAGAAAAGCTACGGAAATGAATCAAGCGTTAAAATACTCGCACACACTCGGTCTTACGTTTCGCATATCGATCTGACCTCTAAATGTCACCAATTGACCTAAGATCATGTGAGGGCTCAGCTGCCGGTACCATTGCACAGCGCATAACTGGTGTTCAGAAGTAATTTTACCAATTCAAACGCACGACGAAATGTGACTCGGGTGATGCACTAATATTCGCCGAAAACGCCTTGTTGATATCTAACACGGTTTGACGTTGACAATGAAGAACTGCAAAAAACGACATTCCGAGAAGTGTATCCACTATCCAACGTTCAGCCGAGGTTCGATATTGCACAGCACATTGTGGCCTACCCAGAAGAGTTTCACGCTGCGTAGTGCTTGTTGTTTTTATCTACCGCTTTAGGTTATTGAGATACAGCACATTTTACCTTACTTATTGAACCACTCACGTAATAAATATACACATATATATATATATATATATATATATAACATATATACCACTTTGTATATATGATAATTGTCATCCACATGCGCATTTTAGCTCGCGCTGATCGAAACCTATTGGGACTTTTGTAAGCTGCAGTGGCGGCGGAACTTTTCTGGGGCAACTTTTGATTTTCACTCCAGAATTTCAAATGCTCAGCCCAAATGTGAAATGTTGTTGACCGTGGAGGGGGTGGGGGGTGGAGGGGGAATCGGGTCGTGAGCAGCGTCGCATTTTATCTAGTGAAAATTGGTGTTTGCTCAAGACGCGGGGTGGTGACATGGCCCCGTGCCCACCTCTTGGCAAGGTATCTGGTTGCGCGGCCTTACCCGCTTATATATTACATGCATTTAACCTACAAAATATGACGTATGCAAAAAGCGCTCTCAAAGGTATTACGTCTTCCACATAACCAAAATTGACATTGTAAGTCCTAAAGGTCAAGGTCAGGTAACAAACAGCAAAACATATATGAAAGTCACGCAACACATCTTGTATGAGTTATTTACACATTAAACGTTATAGAAGCCCAGCTGCATGTCACAAAAATTCGAATTTGAAATTGATCAACCAAAATAAAAAGGTGTGTTTCTAGATCAGTTTTGTCTCAGAAATAAAAAAAATGACATTTATAGTTTTGTATCTGATCACTAAAAAGAAATGCAACATAAAAATTTATATCATGACCTTTTTAAAATTGAGTGTCAAAAGTCAGTCAAAAATTAAGATATTGCTTTGTAATTAGCTTTGGATAGTTAACTTCCTTATTTGTTTCTCTAATGTACATATATTCCGTGTTTTATATCTTCACAAAAATGTGTCAATTTTCACACAAAAAAAAATGTAATCTTGGGGTCAAAACCTCATATTTTCCAAGTTCTAAAATAACCGTTTTAACTACTATGTAATTTCCATTTTAAATTTTTTATTTGCAATTTGTATCAAAGCTCACTTAACTGCGGGTTTTACAAAATTGTCATCTTCCTTTAAACATTGCATGACATGACGTCATTAAAACGGCATCATCTCCCAAAGTACATCAATTTATTGCAAATTTTACATCACTAGCCGTTTTCACGATGGATTATTTTTCGCGAAATGTTGTAAAACATTTTAAATTGTCTTTAAAATGTTTTAGTTATAGCCGCTTTTACGATGGACTAACTTGCGGAAAAATGTTTTAATCCTCGCCCTACGGGACCATAAGGCGAGGGTTAAAACATTTCTCGCAAATAAGTCTATCGTGAAAGCGGCTACTACTTTAACATTTTAACCCGCGCACCGACGGGGGTCTGAGCCAACTTTGAACCGACGGAGGGGGCGGATAACCGCCCCCCAGAGATCTCGAGAACTACGCAACGTAGCGAGAAGCGGAAAACGCCATGAGGTAGGCCGTGACGAGTACTAGAGATACTCTATGACTATTTTTTTGATCAGGTCAATATTGAGGTCACCAGAGGTCAAAACAGGTCAAATTTTCACATATTTCGAGGAAATCTAGCATTGCTTCACATAATCCGGGATAGCTCAGTAACTAACATAGCTAAGAGCGATCCGAAAAAAAGCACTGCAATGCGCTTGAAACACTCTTTCGCCAACATTTCATCAGATTTGTGATAGGGTCAATAGTTAAGGCTCCAGAGGTCAGCAAAGGTCAAAATGCTTAACTTTACTGAAAAGGTTTTTTGCTATTAAATTTTTAAGTACAAAAGATAGGGCAGAGATTTTGCCACCATCATGTTTCTCACATCACGGCGCATCGAATCATATATCGCATGATCTAGCTAGGTCAAACTAAAAAAATGACCTGACCTGACCTTAGATCATGTCAAGGTCAAGTCAAATTTTATGTCAATCGATGTAGGTCGGCAAGAAAAACAGAATGGTGAAAACAACAGCACTCTAACTCACCTAGAAGATGAGTTATTGTACAAAAACCATATGCCATGGGGGCACATTGGATTTTAACATAGAGAGGTCACGGAAGAAAAAATAGCAACATGCATTTTTCTGCTAGCTTCAAATAGTGATAAGGATGAAAACTGACCACATTTAGCCAGGTTTTGTTCGATTGGTGCGCATTTAAATTTTATCCCAAAGCCTTATAATGGGAGGTCACAAAAATTGGCATGATCTCAGGTCACCGATATAAAAAATCCGAGATAAACAAACTGTAGATACCCGGGGCCTTATCACACACTGTGAGTTTCAAACTGTTTGGTTCCCCAAACGGGGTAAAAGCTTCGGCAAGATGTCAAACTTACAAAAACGTGACTTGAGGTCAGGTCATTTAATGTGATCTGAAAACGTGACCTTAAAAGTTAGGAAGTCAAAAAACTCATTAAGTGTGCGTAATTGATGCCCAAACAGCTGTGCAAAATTTGGCGGCGCTACGCGCCGCCGTTTTTCGCTAGTCCGGAAAAACCTGTGTGGGGGGGGGATATCCACCCCCGTCGGTGCGCTGGTTAAAACATTTTAAAATGTTTTTAAAACATTTCGCGCAAAGTAATTTATCGTGAAAACGGCTAAAATCTATCATAATTTTAAAGATATTGATAAAAAGTGGGGCGCGGGTTCAGGGGCAGATCCAGGAGGTGGCACTGGGAATGGCAGCCCTCCCCTCAATGGAAATTGGCGCCCATGCGCCGAAGGCGCAATCTCGGCGCCGCAGTTGCCCCCAAAGCCATGGAGGGTGACCCAAAACCACGAAGGGGGACCCAAAACCATGGAGGGCGCTCCTAAACCCATGGAAGACGACCCTAGAACCCATGTAGCCCCCCCCCCGATTCCGAGGAGTGAACCCCGACGCCAAAAAAGTATCACGACAAATATTTTAAAACACTAGAACATCGATTTTTGGTGCAAATTGCAAATCAAAAACGTCAAAAGCGAGGAAAAAACATTTTCTTCAAAATTGTCATCTTGGATTTGCGTAATTGTTGGGTTTTAAACCCTAAACATAAACAAAAACATACATGGCACCTCCTTGGGTGTCAAAAAATGCGTCCCCGGGCCTGCAACAACCTTCACTGAAAATCCTGTATCCGTCACTGTGCGGATTGACCCGCACCCCGCTGGGGCCTGGGGTATTCAGCCGAACACGCCTTGCTATAGGGGAGGTAGATTTTGCCCCTCGTTATCTTCCGAACAAATAACCACAGCGAGACGCGCAAGGCGGTTATCTAAAGCTTAAAGTGATCGACGCATCCAAAGCATACGTGACATGCTAAAAAAGGTGACATGTCAGCTCACAGTCAGGTCAAAGGATCCAGGAGTGGGCACTGGGCATGGCAAAATATATATGAATTTTGTAGCCATACTTTCCATCAAAAGCCTTATTTTGTGCCTATCATCACACAAAGAGCTCTCAAAGGTATAATGCATCTCACACTTAAGCCAAATACATTTTAAAGCAGAGGTCAAGATGAGGTCACAAAAGGTCACTATTTGCAAGAGGTCTACGAAAATCATGCAACACATGTCTTATTGTTTTTTAAACGTATAATTCGATAGCAACAGCTATTTTCAAGCCTGTCACCAATAAAGTATGAGGTTAACCCTATTAGTGGCAGGGGGGGCAAATATTGCCAACCCCTCATGTTTTTCTTAGATATCCAAAACGGCTACCAGTAGGCCTTATGAAACTTTCGACTTTCCTAAAATTAATTTTCAACACATCCGGACTCAAAGTTAATTTTGGAGTTTCTGACTTGAACAGAGGGTTCCAAGGGCCCAGTTTTGGGAGGATTTTCGGCGACAATTTGTCGATAATACGGGAAATGCGATCTTCATGGATTCTTTCCTAACTGCCTGCAGTATGACAGAAGTTGCATAGGTTTACGGGATTTAATTAAGTTCAAGAATTAGTTGATGTCATGATATGTGTTTTTTAAGCGGCAGAGGCGGGTCAGGTACTTGAAAAAGGGGGATTTCAAAAAGTATGAAACGCCTAGCTGACAGTCAAATAAAGCAATTAAACTGCGTTTATAGCTATGAAGATGCTGAAGATAGTTTCTCTTCTAATTTTGGCATAATTTATTACGTTCTTAAGTTTCAAGGGCCG
Organism: Semibalanus balanoides; assembly: GCA_014673585.1. Classification (NCBI taxonomy): domain Eukaryota; kingdom Metazoa; phylum Arthropoda; class Thecostraca; order Balanomorpha; family Balanidae; genus Semibalanus; species Semibalanus balanoides. The sequence goes on along the minus strand of VOPJ01011760.1, from coordinate 46,254 downwards.
TGTCCAGGCACAGAAAAAGGGGGTAAACTTGCATAGTGATAACGATATAACCAGCGATTACGGAGCAATAAAACAGATCGTTGAGAATGAATACTGGACATATGAGTCCAGGAGAGGAAATAATACATTTATTGCGAGGCGCGCTCAGGATCGAAAAAAGGGGGTAATATTATTGCAAGGAAACTTTGATGCATGGCCATACAAGGAATAACATACTGCAGTTTTTCCGATGCAAAAAGCACCAGGTCCTTTTTGAAACATTTGAAAGAGAATAACGGCGAGCCCAGGTAAGGGTAAAAAGCGGGCAACTTATGTGAATTGAAATTGGCAAGCCCACTAGTATTGTTGACTAGTGTTATTATATTAAGCGGGATTTATTCCTGATAAAGGTCTTGACCTTCCCAAAATGGGATCCTGGATACGCCTATGATGATTTGCAGCATTCAAAATGGAACTATCTATGACCAGTAACTGAATTATATTCTGTGGTAGAAGCATGACTGCGGATCATATTTTGTATATTTGGCCTCCCTTTTTCGTTAACTTGGCACCGCCTATGGTAAAAAATATCTTAATAACTATTTTGTATATGTACAAATAACGAACTATTGCATTTATTCAGAAAAAGCCATCAAAAACCGGTTTGAATTAGCTTTTAACTCGCCCCCAATTTAGTGACCTGCACACGCCTATGATTTTTGAATTTTTAACAATCGTCATCACATATCGATTTCGTACTCAATATCTATCGATCACTGTTGATTGAATTAAAATATGTTGATAAACATGGCAGCTGTGTTGGATCAAAAATACCTCTATGTTTTTACTTTTTGGCCCCCCGTTGCCCCCTATTTAAAATTTATGAAATTCATTTTTTTAGAAATGTAGATCATGTAAAGGTGAATCGACCACCGTTTGATTTGAAAAAAATCGGACTGGTAGATATCGAGATCTCCGGGGGGGGGGGCGAATATGCCCCCCTGCCACTAATAGGGTTAAGTCACATTAAATCATCATTTGAAATTGGTGAATCTAAATACAAAGGCATGCTTCTTGAACAGTTTTGTCTAACAAATACAGCGGTTGCATTTCATTGTTTGTATCTGGAACAAAGAATGAAGATAGTTATGGGCGGGCATGGTGGGGAGACTTCACAGTCTTTGTTGCAGCCCTAGCACGCGCACTGGAGAGGGGTATTTTTTATTTATTTCGTTGATCGCCAACAGAGCTACGCTCCACTGACAGGCGAAGTCATGAATATAAGACAAACAATAAATACACCACACAGCACACATATCACATCATCGCACAGCCTGAAGTCTACAGCGACAAACTACAGGGTTAAAACGTACTTCAACACCTGGGTTTTAAAAGCTCCAAAACTGTCATAAAAGATGTCTGCGTTAAAAGCACTGCCTAAAAAGGCATTCATTACTCTAGAGAGCTGGCAGAACATCCCTGAGTCTACAGTTCGTAACGTGCTCGAGGCACAGTAAAAAGAGAGACGGTGCGGGTCGATCGAGGCGGCACGTGCAGGGGAAACGACTCGAGCAGGACCCGAGAGTCCACTTTCCCCCGCAGGATGTTCCTCAAGAAGAGCAGATCGTACTGCACTCTGCGTGATGTTAAGGAATGAATTTTGAAATGGAGCAGAAGGCTACCATAAGAAAGAGAATTAGCTTGTCCGGAGGATGTATGAGTAAGTAGCCAAATGAGGAATTTGTGTTGCACTCGATCAACCCGCACAGTGTGGGAGCTGGCCGCCCCCGCCCAGACCACGCTACAGTATTCTAAAATTGAACGCACGTTCGCGAAGTACGCAGCTAGCACTGCGCTGCGGTTGAATTTTGAAGTGCTAGTACCGACTTGAAAAGAACGAGTAAGGAGGCCAAGCGCTCGGTTAGCCCTACTGACTATGTCAGAGACATGTGATGCAAAGGTTAATTTTGAGTCTAGTGTTACGCCGAGGTCCCTAATTTTGCTTACATGATCGAGTTCGGTACTATTGATAAAATATTTGGTCTGGACGGGTGCACGCCTGAGAGTCATCGTAAACGATTTGCATTTTGCAGGGTTAAGAGTGAGTCCCCACCTGACGGACCAGGCTGACAGAAGACTGAGATCCCGCTGCAGTAACAGTCCGTCAGCTGGGGAGGTGATTTTGCGGAAAATTTTAACATCGTCGGCATACAAAAGGCAGCCGGATTCCATGTTGCTCGGTAGATCATTAATGAACATCGAAAAGAGAAGGGGTGCCAAAAGTGATCCTTCTGGAACGCCGGAGGTCACCGGTTTCCAGTCGGAGGTTTTGCCGTTGATGATAACTCTCTGGCGTCTATCAGACAGATACGAGACGAACCATTCCAATGCAAGCTCCTTCAAGTGGTAGGAGTGTTTTAGCTTGTGAATAAGGAGCGTATGGTTGACGCTCTGAAAAGCGGCCGAATAATCAGTATAAATGGCGTCCGTCTGATATCCGTCGGATATGGCCTCCCACGCGTACTTAAGATAAACACTTAAGTTCGTGTTGCACGAACGCCTAGGGGTAAAACCATGCTGCTGCTGGCTCAAAACCGGTGCGACATGGCGGAACAGCTCGTCATATACAACTCGTTCCAGTATCTTCCCGAAGAGAGGGAGCAGGGAAATAGATCTGTAATTTGATG